>JADLSH010000199.1:3372500-3972500 GCA_016169945.1 Trachythela sp. YZ-2020
TGGGGTCGTTGCCTTCTAATTGAACGTGATCTCTCAAGGAGGGTTTTAACAGATTATTCATGAGGTAATGACAAATTTTTAAATTCTTACTGTGCATCAAATGTATATTACTATATTTTGAGGGCCATATTTACTTTTATTATATAAACATAAGTGTTATATAGAGTTTTATGCCACTGAGAAAAATCGTATTTAAACACACGTAAAAAATACGATATTTTTACGTGTGAAAATATCATTTTTGCAAGCCAATCAAAAACCTATTACTATTTGTGTACTATTTACATATTTGTTTTGAGTTTCTATATGAATTGTCGTTTGTTTATAATTTGTTTATAAAATAAACAGAATAGTACATGGTTGCTTGGAAATATGGAATTTATTTCTCGTGTTGAAGAGAATATTGCTCACTCGTTCGCTACGCTCACTCGTGAGCAATATTCTCTTCAACACTCGAAATAAATTCCATATTTCCGCGCAACCATGTAATATTCTCTATATAACTGACATTTTTTACTAGTCTCCCTCGCGGTAGTTTTGTTAGATTTTTGACTGGCAGCTGACAAAATATCTTAACCGATAACTTAACTGACAAACTTCAGTAACATGGAATTAACATCTTACAAAATATCTTATTGACAATGCTTTGCAAATTGAAACTGACATCCAGATACCCATATTAAGACCCTATATTCTGTGAAACCGTTTTTTTGACAATGACAAGTTCTGTATGCTCAAACCATGGCAAATATGGACATATGGTTGTATCAATGTATGTCTTTATGCTGTGTTTATTCTCTTACTTTTTTCAAATGCAATTATGTTCGGGAAATCTTCCTTAAAATTACCATAGTTTTAAACTTCTAATGAAACAATTTATTGTATTTTTGAGCCCAACAATGTGAATAACAATATAACATTTCATTTCTCTATAAAAGGATAGATTAAAGGCTGCATTACCAAGCAATCAGTTATATATGCAAGTCAGTGGGCTAGATTCCTTTAAACTCTTGACCAATCACAAACAAGGTAATTTAGACCAATCAGATGCTGTCTAGTCATCTTAGTACACCCGCCAGAGACCGCCATATTATTCTCGCAATGTAAACAAAAAACATAAACATGCTTGCCAAGGCGATTTTGGTTTTAATCTATTTTCTTTTGGTGTTTTTGGTGGCTAGATGTCTTGATCTTTCCTCGAGTTGGTTGGAGCTCGGCTGTGTGGCATCTCCGCTGTTTAACCCCTTTGCATTGAGCGTCAGAAGATTGAAAACCTTGCTGGACGAACGTGGCATCAGTTATGTCGGAATTGTTGACAAGAGCGAATTAGCGCAACTCATAAAAGAATCTGGGAGTTTTAACTCAGAAGATAACTGCACAGAACTTGTGGATAGCAGAGACAGCGAGAATGGCGCAGAAACTACACATTTCCGAAGTTCTTCGCATCTGTTTGAGAAAATCGAAGACACCAAGGCGAGCGGGTGGTTGGTTCAAATCATTCCTCAATACAGAGCTTCCCTGTTGTCGCTAAAACAGTGGATAAAATTATCTAGGAAAGTGAGGCTTTTGGGGATCAAAACAGGAGTGTTTGACTGTAGTTTAAACCCTCGTTTATGCGCTAAAAACGGCTGGGATGCGAAATGCTTGCTACTGTCATCTCCAGTAGGCCAACATGCCAAAGGAAATGTCAATATAAATATTTACAATTCCAAACCTTCAGTAGAGCGAGCATTTTCATGGCTAAATGCAGCTTTAGCAACACGAGTTAAAAAGCTAACGGCACACATGGAATACTTAGAGTACTTAGAGAAAGATACAAATAGTTATGAAACGACAAAAATTGTTCTTTTTGGTCGACTAGAAGACCCTCCAGCCCTGTTGTCATCGCTATCTATAAAGTTTACAGGGAGAGTACACTTTGCATATTTTAAAATCACAAAAGAAAATGCTGATGAAATTCGAGAAAGAGTTGATATTCATAAACTTTCTAGACTCTTGGTTGTCACACCAGAAAGGAGATTTTTCTATGGAACCAGAAAAGGAGAAGTTCTACAATATAAAGCAATGGAAATGTTTTTAACAACTTTACACCCCGAAGTGAACGACATATTTCTATTGGCTATAATTATTGTCAATCAAATTTGTGTTTTGGAACTGTTTTTGACCCCAGGCGGTATATTAAGAAAATCGGTTAGGTTTTTTCTGTTTATAGCCTTTGCCAACACGGCACTGATGATAACATGGTTACCCCTAATGGGGATGTTTCGGTTAAAATTTACCCAACCTTTACTTAATATTGGTCTGAAAATATGTCGGTTTATAACAGACAGTGATCTTGTATCCTTGGTCAGATATAATTTCCTAACAGATTCTAGAAGTCCTATGTGGTTTGTATTGAGCTTTTGTGTGTATGGATTTTGTGTGAATCGGTTGAAGAAAAGGTTTAAACTCCTTCACAATGATGACGAGGACACACCTGATTGGTTCTACCAAGATTTAGTGTATTTCCGTAGGTTCTTCCACTCTTTTAGACCCACCAGAAGCATGTCTGCTAATTCAAGAACAAACGAAGATAACTTATTTACAAGAACATATGAAGACATAGTCATTCAACGGCTTGCAACTCCAGGCCTATGGCTTCGACCACTCATGCCAACAGACTTTGTGAAAGATCTCCCAGTCTGGAAGAACTGTGACTGCCCATCAACAACAAATAAAAAATCCAATAAGGCAAAATTTATCTGTGATCCAAATTTATGCCAGTGGGAATATCGGCCAGCAAAAATATTAATGACAAAGGAATGCGCTATTTGTCTTGACAATTATGTGAAAGACTGCATTATGGTATCTGTGCCCTGTCGACACGTGTTTCATCAAAATTGCTTAGAAAAATGGTTCAAATCTGGAAGTCAGTGTAAACACCTAAACTGCCCTGTTTGCCGATGGCCTGCATATAAAGCAAAGGTGGAAATTCTTGATATACCAGAACTGTCAGCAATGGATACCCCCTCAGATTAATTGTGGTCAAATGAATAAAATTAACTAATTAATTAAATTAAACCAAATTCTATCTACTGTAAGCTCAATCAAACAAATGGTTATACCAAATATAGTTTGCACAAATAATAATTTGCTCAAGGTCTAATCCCATTCATAGGTTGCTTGTGTGTGTGACCTATGGCAAAAATAGTTAGTTGCCACAGTAGCCCAATAGTTATTACGGATCTCACCGAACTGTGGCATTGCATCAAAAATTTGTATCGCTACCACTCCCACTGTCCCACAAATCTCTATGACCACACCTACATATTTTTGCATTTTACAATTCTATTTTAAAACAGCCAATCTGGTGCTTAGTAACAATTGCTATAAAACGTTGGTTGGCTGTTTATTATTAGAATTGTAAACATGCAAGAATATGTAGGTGCGGTCGTAGACGTTTGTGGGAGTGGTAGCGATACAAATTTTTTATTCAATGCCACAGATCCGTAATACTTGTGGACGAGGCTAAATGATATGCTCAAATACAATGAAACTGGCCATTGGCTCACTATATTATAATTCACTATTTTCTTTTTTTATGCCATAGAGCCTAGAAAAACAAATTCTACAATTACTACATATAGATATGACTTTCACCAAAATAATTCATCATATTGTTTTGTTGAAATAGTTACTTTGTGATGGTTTGGAACATGTTACTTGCATCAGGAATTCGATGTAAATTGTGCATGTTGGTAAATGAATCAATGTTAAAACGACAGCGTTGTGTTATCTCCTCAAGGTTCAATGTTTCTGAATGGCTGAATGCAGCTAAGATGTACCGATGATAGCCCGTTCCTTTGGGAGGTGTTGGGGGATTGTACACTACAAAATGAAATAAATGTTACCATACTGACAGTGAAATACTAAATGACTTAAATGTGCCCTTGTTCAGTTCACTTTGGAAAAGTCAAGCATCATTAAAATTGTGAGCAGTGCTTGCAGGCACCATTTGAATTTGTGCAAGCACATATTTTAAAATACAATGCATTTTTGAAGGCATATTTTGCACTAGGTAATATTAATGAGCCCTAGTAAAAGTACCATATTGTATGATGGTGATGTTCCATATTGAATGATTTATTGAATAAATTACAAAACAAATGCATGCTGAAACAATCCAACAGAATTTTATGTAAATCAAACAATAAAATGGAAATTTTTATTCAATATTTCAATATTTCATAATCAGCCAATTAAATAACCATAATTTAATAAAATATTACAAAATTCCAAGGCTGGCACATATTCCCTGCCATTAAAATGGAAATTCTTACACCATATCTCGTGACCTTAATTATCAACCAACTGAATATGACAATTTGACGAAAAAACCGTGTTATATAAAGGAAATTGCTATGTATACTACTTGCTATGTATACTACTTGCTAAGAATTATTTCATACCTGTTACTACATTCAACCCTGCAATACCAGTGGCAGGAATACCATTCTTAAGATCACTTCCCTAAAATAAACAACAGTGTCATTCCAAAACCTAATTGCTGCAGAGTGCAGCAAGGCAGGAAACTATTCTTGACACTGCTTCTTATTCTCCAGAGTTTACTTGTGCTCAGTCTTTTGCACAATCTATATAATGCCTGAACCTCTTGAATCTCAATTTGCGTCGGTCGGTTTGCCAGTTTGTATGTCTAGATGTTTTGCGCTAATTCCAATTAGCAAACTTATGAACATGCCTAAGGGTGATCTGTCCTACCTTGACATTAGACAGCAACATATGAAGCCAAGAACTGCATTTCGGATTTGCTCTTGAGGGTGCGTCAGGATCGATCATCAGTATTTCATAGAATTTTGTCTGGATAAAGAAATAAATTGAATAAAGTAAAGGAAAGTTTCATGACAAGAGAGGCTGTTAACAGCCCAAGGTTTCTCACATGACAATTACCATCAGTTGCTGTGGAAGGATGACCAGTTATTCTCGCATGAAACATCAATGTTTACAACAAGTCAGTAAGTATATGAACGTTTCAATTAGTTCAGCCAATCAGTGCAAGGCAGAGGCTAGTTACATTTGATTGTTTGATCAGATTAAAACCTGCCAAATAATCTTGACAAATACAAAAGTTTCTCATGAGCTTTTACAATGCTTTTGCAGTATCTGTTCATAGAATCATCCTTACACACACAAAAGACTCTCGAATCTTGTCAACAAGATGTGTTTGCAACAGACCTGTAGCAAACGTATCAGCAAGTTGTAACAATGCTGTCACTTTATCAAGTTGCTACAAGGTAATTGTCACTCAAAACTTGTTAACAAGTTGTTGGAACAACTTGTAACAAGTCGGTCGAGCCAAAAACTTGGTACTGGGAATGTTGATAAAAATAAAAACAAGCAGTGTGAACACATCCTGATAACAAGTTGTTGAAACAGCATTGGAACATTGAACAAGTCTACTGCAGGTTTGTTACAAGTTGCATTAAAGTTCCAATATTCAAAATTTCAAATACGCAACGGTAATTTTGCAACTTGCCTAGCAGTTTGGTTTATATACACCTTTATAAAGCATACTTTTAAAACCAATGTTTTACCTGAACTGCGTGAGAAAATGTGATTTTTGGAACAGGAGTGACCCACTCTAGTAGGTCGTATTTCGTGTTACATTGAACAACCAAAGATCCATAAGTTACAGCAAGAAAATCGTTCTTACTGGACGGACACGCGTTGAAATCATAGCTTTGTGTCTTGTAAATGCTGGAAATATACAAGAAGAGAACAAACACACAGCAACGAGTGAAATTCATTTAGAAAATATAGCAAAAGTCAAAACATCACTCATTGTCTCGGCCATTTTGAAAAATATATTGGCCGGTCAGGCGGTCACGCTCAATTGCTCAAATGAATTATGGGTAGAAGTGGTTGATGACGTAACAAGTATGTACTTCACTGATGACTGATTTCGCATTGATGATTACACTGGTTTCACATTGATGATTACACTGGTTTCACATTGATGATTACACTGGTTTCACATTGATGATTACACTGGTTTCACATTGATGATTACACTGATTTCACATTGATGATTACACTGATTTCACATTGATGATTTTAATACACTGGTTTCACATTGATGATTACACTGGTTTCACATTGATGATTACACTGGGTTCACATTGATGATTACACTGATTTCACATTGATGATTACACTGGTTTCACATTGATGATTACACTGGTTTCACATTGATGATTACACTGGTTTCACATTGATGATTACACTGGTTTCACATTGATGATTACACTGATTTCACATTGATGATTACACTGGTTTCACATTGATGATTACACTGATTTCACATTGATGATTACACTGGTTTCACATTGATGATTACACTGGTTTCACATTGATGATTACACTGGTTTCACATTGATGATTACACTGGTTTCACATTGATGATTACACTGGTTTCACATTGATGATTACACTGATTTCACATTGATGATTACACTGGTTTCACATTGATGATTACACTGATTTCACATTGATGATTACACTGGTTTCACATTGATGATTACACTGATTTCACATTGATGATTACACTGGTTTCACATTGATGATTACACTGGTTTCACATTGATGATTACACTGGTTTCACATTGATGATTACACTGGTTTCACATTGATGATTACACTGGTTTCACATTGATGATTACACTGGTTTCACATTGATGATTGCACTGGTTTCACATTGATGATTACACTGGTTTCACATTGACGATTACACTGATTTCACATTGATGATTACACTGGTTTCACATTGATGATTACACTGGTTTCACATTGATGATTACACTGGTTTCACATTGATGATTACACTGGTTTCACATTGATGATTACACTGGTTTCACATTGATGATTACACTGGTTTCACATTGATGATTACACTGATTTCACATTGATGATTACACTGATTTCACATTGATGATTACACTGGTTTCACATTGATGATTACACTGGTTTCACATTGATGATTACACTGGTTTCACATTGATGATTACACTGGTTTCACATTGATGATTACACTGGTTTCACATTGATGATTACACTGGTTTCACATTGATGATTACACTGATTTCACATTGATTGATTACACTGGTTTCACATTGATGATTACACTGGTTTCACATTGATGATTACACTGGTTTCACATTGATGATTACACTGGTTTCACATTGATGATTACACTGGTTTCAGGGTCTTTCAAGGGGCAGTAAAACGGTGGAAGAAGGGGGCAGTAAAGATGGTGTCAACTTTATAACTGTTGAGCCTTATAGGGTCACAAACTCAATTGAGTCACAAACTCAATTGGGCACCAAATACAAGACTATTACAACAGTTAACTGAAAGAGTTAACATTTAATTTCTCACTCTGATAGCTAATGGTTGACCACCATCTGCTGCACGATAGTGCTTAGTAAAGCCCACCTATGGCTTTTGAATTAAGTTGCTGCACAATGTAATTTCCTTACGTCTTGAGGGCTTTAGAATCGATAATACTATAGGTAACGTTTCTCGTCAGTCACTCAGCCTAAACGATTAGAAAATCTTCCCGACCTTTCGAGAGAAGACCCTTCGCCACTCAGGGGAGTAACAGAGTTGTTGTGCGGGTACCACCCGTGAGAAAGGTTTACTGGAATCGAGGAAGGTTGAAAGTGAAACACTGAATAAAACATTGCAAAACAGTAAGTACTGGACTAGTCAGGCTAGTATTAGTAGCAACAGTCAGCACTCAGTCAGAGCAGTACTGCAATGGCCAACTGGCAAACCTACCCAGGCCAAAGCCTGCATGTCGGAAAATTTCCAGTTATTTTCAGAATGATTGGGAAACCCAAAAATTCTGTTCTCGAAAAGCCTCGTTGCTGACTTGCTGCTTATCATATATTCACATTATATAACAACACTTATGACTAACAATGCGGGTCCATCTTAATTCCCTGTTAACTTCCTTTTATTGTGCCAATAAAATACATTTAACTCACTATATCACATACTATTTCCCGTTTTATGCCATGTGGCCTACAAAATAATTTACTATATTTCCCGCATTTTATGCCATGTAATCTACAAAATAGTTTACTATTTTTCCCGTTTTATGCCATGTATTCTACAAACTCCCATAATTCTAGTACCATGAAATATTACTTTCACCAAAATAGTTCACCATGTTGTTTTTTTAACAATTACTTCGTGATGGGTTTTAAACATATTATTAGCATCGGGAATTTGATGCAAATTGTATGTTTCGGTGAACAGATCAATGTCAAACCCACAGCGTTGAGTTATATTTTTTTGGATGTTCAATGGTTCTGCATGGCCGAATGCAGCTAGGATATATCGATGGTAGCTATCGCCTTTGGGAGGTCCTGGGGACATGAATGCTGTAAAATGAAATAAATATTGTTGCAGTAAAATGCAAGTGCATCCATTCCAAAAAGTTGGACCTCTGGAGCCGGCCAAAGATGTAAATTGCAATAGATTATTAATATATACGAATGTCTAAAAAGTGGGGGGATGCATCCCTTCCATCCCTCCAGGATTGATGCCCTTGGTAAAATGCCAAATGAGTTGAATACAGTTTGTAAAAATACCAGCTAGTAATCTTAAATGTCAGCTACCATGGCCATAACCAGGCATCATTAAAAGCGCGAGCGCCCCGCTCGCAGGAACTTTTTGGATTTGTGCATGCACAGTTTAAGATCCTGACATTTTCGAAATATTTAGCTCTGAAAACCTAAAATACGATGTATTTTTGCAGGCACATTTTGAATTCGATGAATTTTGCTCGCAGGCACTAAATAATATTAATGAGCCCTGGTCATAACTATAGCCATAGCCATAGTCATAGCCATAGGAACTGACCAATAGGCCAAGAAACATGAACTACTGTTGCTAAATATACCTGTTACCACATTAAATCCTTCGTCACCACTGGCAGAAATGCCCTTCTTAAGATCACTGCCCTGGTGTACAAAAAGTAAAAGGTGGACCACAAGTAAAATCAGGGGAGGGGAGGGGGGGGGGGGGATGAAATGAAAGGGGGTTGACAAAGCGTGGTGGTGACAACATGATAAACTTGGAAAATTTAAATATCAATTTTTGATTCTAGTAATAGGCTAGAGTGACATAAATTATCTAATGGTAGGATCAAAGTGATCAACTTGAGATGATTAAAATCATTTTAACACTACTATAGGGGGGGAGGGGGCTCAGCCACCCCCAAATCGACATGGAATTCTAACAAGGGGGGCTCAGCCACCCTGAGCACTCCATTACACCCCTGGCTTTATCATCCGTCCTACCTTGACATCAGACAACAACATATGAAGCCAAGATCTGCACGTCGGATTTGTTGATAAGGGTGCATCAGGATCAAGCATCAGTATTTCATAGAAGTAGTCCTGGATAAAGAAACCAATTATTAAATTCAAAGGATCGGAAAGGGGAGGGTGGTTGTTTTCTATGCAGGGCTTTCAAAATAAGCCGGCGACCGCCGGAGATCCGGCGGGTGTCACGAGGTTTACCGCCGGCTACTTTCTATAAAACAGTACTCTTCGTGTACTTTTCAATCTGTACTTTTCATTGCATTTATAACATTTAATGATAGGTAAGAGAATAACAAAAACAAACGGTTAACTATTATCTAAAAACCAAATTGGGCTACAATTAGTAATACAGTAATTTTTGTCAGAAATTTATTTGCTATTTCCTAACACTTATTGTCATTTTAATGACACATTCCTTCTCAAAATGAACATTGGCCTTTATACTAAGACTTACACTACTGTAAAAAGGCTTAGCTTAGGATTACATGAAGCAAAAGGCTGGAGTGACCACACTTGTGATGTTAGCAAAATTTATCCCATATTTTAGTCAAATGATTCCTTCATCCGCCTACTTTTTCAACACAGCCGCTTACTTAAAAAAAAAGCCCTGCTATGACAGGCCAATTTTTTCCCCATGACAACTACATCTAAGCACGAAGAGCTGCAAGCATTTGAATGTTTGAATTAACTCAGCTGATCAGTTATTGAGTCTAGTTAACCACTTAGACTGGGTCTAATCAGATTAAAACCCGCCAAATGCTCTTAACAAAAATGAAAGTTTCACGTTGGCATAGACAATGCCTATAGCTATCTGCGACCTTTCAAATATGTAAAGCCAAAGGCAAAGTTTCAAAACATTTTCAATCTTCTTCCGGGTAGGAATTAGGTTTTTCCAACCTTCCTTAAAATAACTGGAAATGTAGGCTTTTCCGACATGTAGGCTTTTCCCTGGGTAGGTTTGCCAGTTTTGCAGTACTTCTAGTCTGACTGAGTGCTGACTGTTGCTACTAATACTAGCCTGACTAGTCTAGTACTTACTGCCTTGCAACGTTTTATTCAGTGTTTCACTTTCAACCTTCCTCGATGCCACTAAACCTTCCTCGCGGGTGGTACCCACATACCCGCAGCATTGTTTGCAACTCTGTGCAACGGTTATACTAGACGTACCTAGACTCAGGGACGTAACGAAGCATCTGGAGTTAGGGGAGTGTAAAATAATTTTACCTGAAATTTGAACTTCAATATTCAAATTTACCTGAAGCGTAATGATTGTAATATACCTTTTTCTGATTATCATTGATTAAGATTTCTATATTTTGAAGCTCCAGGACTGTACTTCTGGGGTTTTCTGTCGCGAATTTGCAAACTAATTACGTCCAAATTGACTGTATTTTTGCACAACATTTCAGTTATGTAGAGGCCTTTAAAGAGATCAGGTTCTTTCAAGTAATTTAACATCCGATCTTTACAAAATATAATGACTTCACCACCCACATTTTACCTGGAAATGTCAAAATCTTATCTTGAATTTTACCTGATTTTAGTTAACCTTTTAGAGTTGGGGGTGTTACACCCCCCCCCCCCCCAACACCCCAGATCGCTACGGTCCTGCCTAGACTTTTAGGTTATACTATTCAGCATACTTTTAAAAACAATATTTACCTCAACCGCGTAAGAAAATGCGATTCTTGGTGGAGAAATGACCAACTCTAGGTCGTACAACGTGCCACATTCAACAACCAAAGATCCGTAAGTTACATTAAGAAGATCCTGGACACCGGACGGACACGCGTTAAAATCATAGCCTTGTGTCTTGCAAATGCTGCAAATACATAGGATGAGAACAAACGCACAGCGACGAGTGAAATTCATTTTAAAAATGGAGCAAAAATCAACACAACACTCTAATGTCCTGGCCACTTTGAACTGTTAAGGCGATATTACACGGGACAACTTGTAGCGACACTCGCAATGCAAATCGTTACAGAACCAATCAAATTTCGTATAACCTCATTTGCATCGCTAAAAGTTGCCTCGTGTAATAATCGCCTTTATTGGACCCACACGTTACGCTCAGGTGAATGGGTGAAATCTGGATACAAGTGATTGGTGACGTAGCAAGTATGTGATGTGCATTTCATTTGAGATTTTAGACGACGTAAATTCTTTACCCTTCGGTCCCTTTGCTCCAAAACTTGGCTATCTCTTGATCTTTGTATCTTTAATAAGCTGTCGAGGTTTGCGCCTGAACTACCGAAAAATGATTATAGACATTTCGACGTTTTGAGCGGAGGTTCGTAGCCGACACTTACCTCTTGGCTGTCGAGGTTTGTGCCTGAACTACCGGAAAAGGATTATAGACATTTCGACGTTTTGAGCGGAGGTTAGTAGCCGAAACTTACCTCTTGACAGAGCGGCTTCGAAACGTCGGCGTGGCTTTAACCTAGCTACTGACGAAGCGCCATCGCTCAAAAGGTCGAAGGCTCAGTTCATTTTTTAGGTATTTCAGACACAAACCAGGACAGCCTATTGTAAAATACTACCTATACATGGAGCCCACGTTTGAAAATATCATCTTTGTATCTTTAAGCTAGCAAAAAAACTTTCTATAAAAAGCATAATAATAATATTAATGATAATATTTAATCGACATTAATACCACTATTGGTACATAAGATATATACATACAAAACGTTAACATGGTTAGCTAACAACTAAGGATTAAATACATCATTTATAGTCCTTACAATTGATCAAATTTTGATAATACATCAAAGCAGTACTTTGCTATTAGCTTCATAGATTTGTTTTTCATTGCAAGAACATATTAAGTAAATAGGGCATGATTATTAAAAGAACGAAATGAGTGATATCGGGTCGGCAAAGCTTCGTATTATTGCATGCAGTGCATTCAATAGTGTTGTTCGTTACCGATCTCCTTTAGATTGCAATGTCTACATATTATTTCATCGTATGGAACATTGTTATATCGACCAGTTTCAACAGGTAATCTATGAACTGAGAGTTTTGTAACTGCTTGATGTTTAACATTACTAATTTCAGAAATATAGTTTTCAAACTCAAAATTTATTTTTAATTTTTTGAATGTTCTTAACTTGCCTTGGTTTCCACCTTGTTGAATCTGGTCTTTCTACTAACTAACAAAGTATTCCTGTAATTTAATGGTAAAAATTTCCCAATTCGTTCTGAGGTATAATAAAATTTGTAAAATTAGTGTAAGTGATATTTTAAATCTGACTTGCAGTTTTAACTGTGGTTTCTATACATGTAAATCTAATTGCTCACAACCATTACATTTAGCTTACCAGCAGCTATATAGATGGGGTTGGTTCACCAAGTACTATCGTACAACAAATGCTGGTCAGTCGACATGCAGCTATCAGAGTGAGAAAATAATGTTAAATCTTTCCATGGTAAGCATAGAATTCACGTGTTTGATGACAAACAAATAAAATTGAGAGATCTAGTTCAATTTACTTGCTCCTATATAGTGTCACCAAGTTGACCACAATCTGCTGCCCCGCAATGCTTACCTTGCACAAACGCGCATGTTTTCAGACAGAATAATTTATTTACTATTATTTGAATAAATTTTACAAATACCTAATAACTACTTTATGAATTCTATGTAGAAGATCAATTTATTCCTACTGTAAATGCATTGCGAGGCAACGTCTTTGTTCAAACAATGTTTTGAATAAGATCAGCGTACGGTGTTCCCGCTTGAGCAACTTTCTCAAATGTTGAGAGGAATGACTTCTTTTCATCTTCTGTTAAATTCTGGGAAGAAATTAAACAAAATAGTCGATATAAAAATGCACCGAATAGATTGGGTTTCACTAAGCACTATTTAACAATTAGATTATGAGCTCAAGATTTCTATGAGATGATAGTTGATGAGGGCGAAGCCCGAATGAACTATCATCTCATAGAAATCGAGAGCGAATAATCTAATTGTTTTAGTAGAAACCAGCAAGAAAACAGTATTTCAAAACGTTTTTCATAATTTATTGAAATAAATTCGAGGCTGTTTCGCTACTCGCTATCTATCGACAATTTATAGATAGCAAGTAGTGTAGCCAATCAAATTACAGCATTTGCAATAGTATAATAGTATGATTCTACTAACATGCAATAGATGGTGATCAACCAGCAGTTATCAAAGTGATCAAATTGACCACCATCCTGTGAGCTTTTAACTTAAATCTTACCTGATTATGATAAAAATCCGTTGCAGTTATAAGAAAGTAAGTACGATCGATATTTTCCAATTTGCCAATGCGCGAGACAACGTGTTGAAACCTCAGTAAAGTTAAGGTTTATAAGAAATGTCGTTTAGTCAGCCATTGCAAGTGACGTCACAACTCGTAATTATTTGGTTTCCGTCACTTTGGGTGGCAAATTCCACTGGGCAAATTCAAACTAATTAAAATGAAATTCAACATGGCTGACATGACATTAATACGTGCGGGCCAACTTTCCTTAATAATTCGAGTTCTAGACATGCTAAAACAACAAACTATACATCAAAATACTCCTCGTTTGTCACGAATTCTAACGAGACATAGCTCGTTTTATAACTCTCAGTACAGTCAAACCTGTATTAAGCGGCCCTGCATTAAGCGGACACCCTGTATTAAGGGGACACTTTGTAAAGTCCCGAATTGAATCTCATATAATTCCTATTAATGAAACCTCTATTAAGCGGACACCTCTATTAAGCGGACGCGGACACCTCTATTAAGCGGACGCGGACACCTAAATTGGCGCATAAAGACACAAAAAACCTGTGTTAAACGGACAAAATTTTCTTAATTTTTCATAATCTTTACAATTTTTGCGCTTTAGTAACTATATTAACGATATTCGGCAATCGGTTCAAAGTCTATTTGTTAATTCGACTAGTATATTATTACGCGTGCGTTAAGACAAGTTTTTTACCGTAGTTCAAACATCGAAATGGGGGGGGGGGGCTGGTGACGAGAACCTCTGTCAAGCAGACACCTCTATTAAGCGGACACTAACCTATTCCCCGAGGGTGTCCGCTTAATACAGGTTTGACTGTATTTTGCAAGATACAAGCGAAAACGGCACTTCGATGAAATCCACGATAATGCCACAAAAATGACGGGTTATTTAGCATGACGTAATCCACACCCATTGCATGAAAAGGATACAATGCTCTGATCCATTTGTTTGTTGAAGCAGCGATAAAAACACAGGTAAAACTCCACACAGCCATTCCCAGCGGCGGTCTGAAGAAAAATAGATGAATATGTGATTAACAAAAGAGGACAATGTTATTGATATAAAGCTAATCAGCTGAATCAAGCAAGCAAGAAAATACCTTTGGGTAAAACTACTAAGTGACAGTAGAATCCAATCTTTCACAGACGATTGCTGACCTTTTCTGATTAACTGTTCACAAACCTTGACGGAAAAAAGAAACAGTATTAGAAAGATCCCAACCAGAAATCGAGTCCGAGGTCACTGGTTTAATGTACTATTGTACAGACAGACAGACAGACAGACAGACAGACAGACAGACAGACAGACAGACAGACAGACAGACAGACAGACAGACAGACAGACAGACAGACAGACAGACAGACAGACAGACAGACAGACAGACAGACAGACAGACAGACAGACAGACAGACAGACAGACAGACAGACAGACAGACAGACAGACAGACAGACAGACAGACAGACAGACAGACAGACAGGAGTTTCTTCAGTGCAAGGCACTGCTTTACAAGAAAGCCGAAGTATTTAAAAAGATAATATATTTACATAATTCAATAAATAGTAATAATAAAAGAACTACGCGAGCTGAAAATGCTCCAGAAAATGCAAAGCTTCTTCTTAAAAACTCAGTTCTAGGCCTAGGTAGAACACACGTCATTTTTCGCCTTCGAAGTGAATAATTGTCATTCTCAGTGGTCTCGAAATGGTCTCGCAAATAGGAAGGGGCCATAATTAATGTATGATGGACAGACAGACAGACAGACGGACGGACGGACGGACGGACGGACAGACAGACAGACACCACATTTACATATCCAATGTGATATTAACGTGAAAAATTGGAAAGAAAGTTAGAAAGGTAGCCTTTACGAAACATATAGTTCTACAAACCTTATATAAAACAGATGCCATCAGTTCAGGATGTGGTTGTTGACTGGAAAGAAATTCTCCAATAACTTTATTCATCACGTCGGTGGGTGGGAAGAAATCGCCCAACACTATTGGTAAAATTTCTGAAACCAACTTTGCCTCGGAACGAAAGCCTTTGCGGATTCTGAAAGGACAATAGTTACATTTAGTTTCCTGTTGATAGGAAGGTTTAGATTTCAGTAATAGTGCAGGTTCGAGATTATGCTGTATAGTTGAACTTTTCATTATTTTCAAATGCTGTTAAAAGCTACGTTTTTCCCAAACCTAACGCGAAAAACTCAATTTAGCTTTTAAAAGTAATATATAGTATCATATTAAACAGAATATAAACATATCTAATAAAACACGTCTTTCCTTAAGCATTTATTTTTTGGCGGCCATGTTGGATGGCATCCACCTGCTATCCAACATGGCGGCCAAAACACTAATGCTCAAGAAATGATGTGTTTTATAACAATATTCTATTTACTATCGCACTATAGATTGCTTTTAAAAGCTATCCTAAGCTTGAAAATAATGTTGACTCAGCAATACGAATTATTCAAACCTTTTTAACGCGCGGGAATAATTGTATCGACTTGAAATTTGTTATGAATACTTGTTATAATGACATACAAAACATGTTTAACAGCCAGCTTTATAGGTTGCACGTTAAAGATTTTAGAATTTCGTCATGTGATGGTGCAACACCTCTATACACCGTGACGTGACTGACGTTGGACCTCCGCGGTTAAAGATTGTTATACAGATGCACTTTGGGAAAATTCTACCACGCAACAAACTGCATATAAAATAGAACAAATTCCGAAAAATTGCATCTTGAAAAATCCAAGATATGGATCAAAATCAATATACTTTTTGTACATAATTTTAAATTTTAAATCTTGGTTTAACCGTTGATAACTTTATACTTCTATTATCCTTTCGCTTGTACATATAAAGAACGTAGATATTTTATAGTCAGTTGTTGGTCTGAAGAAGTCGAAATATAACCATAAAATTTTGTCTTGATTTTTATCCATATCTTGGATTTCCAAGATGCAATTTTTCGGAATTTGTTTTATTATATATTCTCTGAGATTGTCGGCTGAAGTCTGAAGTTAATAATGATGCTACGGGATAGCAACATCGTGTATTTGAACTAAAATTTTCCTCATTATTAAAATATGATCTCTGACAGTATATTTACTGGAGTATAAAATTAATGTGAAATCTAAATCCCTTTTTCTAGTAATTTCACCATTCCTCAAAAGGTTAAGCAAAATTTCTACAATGTACCTACCTATCAAAAAGTGCTGTAACTCTTTCTAACGCCACCAGAAGTATATCATCCGTGGGCGTGTCTACAGGCTCGTTCTCTGAAAATAAACCACTGGGACGATCGCCTTCCTTGCCTGTGTACATACAAGTAAGTAGTAGGCCAAGAGCAGAGATGGCCTTCTGCGGGTTTCTCATCGCCAATCTAAATATAAGGTAAAGATATTCTAAATTTTGGGCATCTCCCTCGACCGACAGAATGCTGAAGGGAAATGTTCGAGCGAAAATTATATACATATTTTAGACCTAGCTGGGAGCAGTTGCGAGAAATACAACTATAGGGTAAAGGGAGAACTAATCGTGTTTCCTTGTGGCTATACAATACAATACAATACAATGCAATGCAATGCAATGCAATGCAAAATCTTCAGTACATAAATTTTATATATAAGTAGAATAAAATCAAAACTGGTTTACAAGATTGCCGTGTGGGAGTCAATATTATAAGTTATTATAATAATCGTTTATAGCTTTCTTAAATTGCGACAATAATGGAAGCCTACGTATATCCTGTATGTAAATCAGTCTTTGTAGATTGTAGAAGTATATTCACATTCTATTACATTGGTCACATTGATATGGTCGCGAGTGCCATGAATAAATGGAAACCTGGATTAAGCCGTACTATTCACACCAAAAGCTCATTAACTTCACTAGGAGGGAAACGCTTTTCTTGCTGAAAGAAGTTCTAGAAGGGTTGGGGTTAAGGTTAGGCTTAGGGCGTGGTTATGGTTTGGGATTAGGATTGGGGTTGAGGTTAGGATTAGGGCTTGGTTGGGAGTTAGGATCAAGGGTTAGGATTAGGGTTGAGGTTAGGATTAGGGCTTTGTTAGGGTTAGGGTTAGGGTTGAAGTTAGGATTAGGGCTTGGCTTTGGGTAAGATTAGGGTTTAGATTATGCTTAGGCGTGAGGTTAGGGTAAGGATTACAGTTAGGGTAAGACATAAATTTAGGTTAGGATTATGGTTTGGGTTAGGATAGAATAAAGTATCTAAATCCATTTTTCATACCTGTCAACACTGAACTTAACCAAGGAATCACTGTCTTCTCTGGATAATGAAAATGAAACGACCAGCCTTTCCAAGCCACGAATGATTGCATGATAAAGATGTAGGGGAATGTTCTCATCTCCAGAGGACGCCATCGTTATAACAGTCTGGAAAAAAGACAACGAGAAAGTGGATTGGTGGTGGCACAATGTTTACGATTGTCACCTAGTCTTCACAGATAGCAAGCCTGTACATTATTTTCTTGTGGGCAAGAGACTGGGATAGACAATATGGCGTGTACATCCTTGCTGATAAAGGGTGTGCGCCGCAAATTATGTAAATCTATTTCGTTTAGTAATAAATGGTGTCCTACCTTTAAAAAGTTATTTTTAAACTCAGGATCAGTGATTTCATTTTCATAATGTTCCAGCAGGTAAAATGATATCGACAATAAAACCAGCAGACGATGTTCTCCAAATACGCTTGAACTTTAAAAGAAAACAATTTAAGAAATTAGCCTAGGTAATGACTTAGAAGTGTTTTTGTAGATGGAAATTTCGAGCGAAAGTTATACACATATTTTAGTGAATCTGTGGTCCTGCGATTCCGGTGCAGCGCTCTGTCAACTGAGTGACAGAAACTGTTGCGAAGCGCTAACCACCAGGCACCAGGGGCCGGTTGTACGAAGGCCGTTTAGCTTAAACGGTGGATAAGCTAAAATTAAATAACACTTTCACGCATTTTGTGAATGCCTGAACTTAAATCTTATGCATTTAATATGTAGTTGCAAACATAATTGTTCTATTCAAGTTGAAAAATTTTAGCTTTTAGCCCACCGGATAGGCTAAACAGGCTTCATACAACCGGCCCCAGTTCATGTATATATATGTATATACATGTACGTGTAGGTTTAGGTCTACGAAACGCAAAGAGTGCTCGACAACATATAGTTAGAGCAAATTATAGATTTTCGCTTACCTCAAAACTTGTCTGCAACAGGCTGTTTCATCTGTAAAAGAATCACAGCCTGTTGCAGACAAGTTTTGAGGTAAGCGAAAATGTATATACATGTATATATACATGAACTACAAAAACCCTTTAAAGTTCTATCGATCGAGACGCTCAAGATTTAGCTAATGACTTTTATACTGTACTCTTTATCGAGTTTCCAACGCTGGTATGCCATTATCTATGTCTTCACTTACTCAGTAACTAGGGCCAAAACTTTCATGACGTAATCAGTGACAAGAGGTATGACCAGGTTGACAACTGAAGACATATGTGATTCCAGCAGATACAGCGCTCCATACAGACATGAAACCTGATGAAAGATTCAAGGCAATTTAATTTATTTTTTTAAGAGCATTTGACATGTTTTAATCTCATTAGCTAATATGTACCGCCTCTGTTAGATGAGCTTGGATCTGGCTGTAAAATTCGGGCAGTTGTAATGAAGAGAATGAAATAAAATGAAAAGGTAATGAAATGAAAGGATTATTGTATGGTAATTTCACGTCCATTTATCAGGGAGACCTTTCATATTTTCATGGTATTAATATTGTGCGGCAACAGGTGAGATACGTAATATATAAAATTATGATATTATGAATTACGATATTTAGTACCAATTACCTGAAGCGGGACATGGGGAGCTTTGAATGCAGTCTCCATTATTTTAATAACCTTCTCAGGAATAACTCCTTCCTAGAAACAAAGACAAGTTCAGGAAAATGTCTAGTCAAAATATAGCAGTAGTATTATGTGTAAACATTAATACTAAAGAGATAAACGTACTCTTGAAACAATGTCTGCCTTGAGGTACGTTCACACACAGCGATTTGTCGGGCCGATTTTAGGTTTTGCTGAATGTTAATGACGAATATTTTCAGTTGATGATGTCACCAGATGACGTTTGCCACGTATTTTTCAAATATCATTAACGTGCATCTGAAATCGGCCCGACAAATCGCTGTGTGTGAACGTACCTTAACAAGGACATTGTCAGCACAATTAAACACATTGTAGATACCTAAAATAAAACAAGTTGCCGTCGTTGGTGTCTGAACTACGTAAAAAATTACAAACACTTCAAAAGTGTATTGATCTTTTTCAGGAAATTCAGACCCCAAACACGCCAGCTTATTATAGAACACTACCTACACGATTCGCAACTACTTAACAAAAAACTTAGATTAAAGTAACTATATTACAGGCGATTGTAGGCTATAGGCAATTGCTAGACTCACTCCAATCCAAAGCTTGCAGCTCTAACAAGGGAATACAATCTAACTACTGCCATAATCATCCTATAGATACCTGGGATCCCATACGATGCTGGGGTGCTTGGTACTGCATGCTTTTTCCCCTCCCCTATCCGTTTCATCCTTCCCCAACAAAAACCGTACCATTTTTAAAACAGCCAATGCCTTACATAAGGCAGGAAGTAAATATTGCATCATAATTTCATCTTCATTGGGATAATTTTGATAGAGATCAAGTAGCTCACTCAACATCCATTCATACTGCGCAGAATCCACAAACAGATCCGAAATAATCAGTAACTAAAAAGAAGAAAATATATTCAAGGTTAGGATAAGAGTTAGGATTACGGGATTAAGATTAGGATTACAGGTTAGGATTAGAGTTAGAATAAGGATTACTTAACAATTTATTCGCCGAAGGCGAGGTGAATATCGGTGAATAAAAACCGAGACGAAGTCGAGGTCTTTATTCACCGATATTCACCGAGCCTGAGGCGAATAATTGTTTTAGTAAAATTACATAGGTGATTATTTGGGTGGGGGGGGGGGGATGTACATTTTAAAAATATTTTAATTGAATATTTACAATAAAAGCGGCTTAAAAACGCTTTAGGTGATTATCGCGTATTAATCCGAAGTAGCGCAACCAATCAGAGTTGAGAATTTTCAATAATCACCTATGTAATTTTACTAAAGCTGGTTAGGGTTAGGATGTGATTAGGATTATATTTAAATCGAGGATGTTAACATAGAAATTGACCACGATCTAGACACTCCAGGTTTTTTTATAATTAATACATAGAACTTACTGATTTCACAGACTGTGTAAGCAACATGAGAGGGGTCTTCGGCTGTGTGTAAGGTGAAACCCATTGTTCAAATAACTCCATCAGAAATTGAACACAGGAACGAACATCGATTTTGTCTTGAGTAGACGTCTGAAAAGAACTGTTTGTGGAAGTAGGATTTGTTTCATCAAATTCACTGGAATCAACTGGAACACATTGGCTCTGAAGAGAATTGATGCAAATCTAGAGGAAATAGAACCGAGTGTTGATTGATTTCTATAACAAATTTTATTGGTAAATTTTCAAATTTTCAAGAGGCAAGAGTGCGAACGGGACTCGAAGTCCCATGTGAGGCACTCCCCCGTTTCAATATACAAAGATCATAATGGACATTAACTAATTAAATAGGATTAAAATATATATTCATCAACGATAACAGTAAATATTCATAAACATATATCAATTGCTTGAACTCAACTATTCACAACCCATGCACAAACTAGCTGAATGCACATGTAAGGGTGGGGGGGGGGGGGGGGTGCTTATTATCCTTACTTGCAGCTGAGAGCTAAGCTGAATTGCGAAGGACACAGCTCAACGTGACCAAGTCGAAGGCTTTCTAGGCGCATATAGCAGCCACCTTTTGCTCGCCATCACGGAGCACAGCTACGGTGGAAGGACCAGTTAGGGGTTAAACCCAACCCACCCTGTCAACATTCCCTGTGGGAGGAAACCGGAGTACCCGGAGAAAACCCACGACTTTCGGCAGAGCGTTGACTAACTCTTTTCACATAGCTATCATAAGTCGTCCCCAACGGGGCTCGAACCCACGATATCAGAGGTGAAAGGCGCGTGCTGTGACGATTGCGCCACCGAAGCCCCTAAAGCATGCTAGAATAAAACATATTTGATTTTAAAATATCACATGCGAACCAGTACTACATTCTATAGGGAATGCAACAAACATTGGAAGTATAATAAAAACATTGGAAGTAATAAATTAACTAAATTTCTCTAATAAATTAACTAAAATATACAGCAATTTAAATTTAGTTATTATATTGTATAGCTATACAGAAGATATCTCGAACGTGCGGTGCCAGTGTGGGTAGAGTATAACGAGGATTCGGCGGTTGTGTTGTGTAAAACTACCTGAAAAATACAATAAGGGCATTCGCTCGAAACGTCGAAGTTCTTATTGTATTTTTCAGGTAGCTATACAAAAGATTGTAAATTTGTTTGTTTTTACTATATCAATCCTGCTTGTAAATACGGTTAAATATGGTTAATAAATTTTGACTTGATTTGATTTGAACTAAATAATTTATGGTAGTTTATACAAAGAACTCAACATGATTGTATGTATATCTCAGTTGAGTATTTTCCATGCAATAATAAAGGTATCTAATCGCATGATATAATTACCTGTCCCAGTGAATATGATTGTAGTCCAGATACTCTCTCGATATTTCCTCCATAAAGGTTTCTAGTTTCAATGCTAGTTTGCCATGTCGAACTAGTAAGGAAAACAAAGTTAAATAAGCAATACAAATTAAATGTCAGATAATAAAAATCTGACCACAATAGGTGGAAAATGTTTTCAGACTCAAAATTTACAATTAATGAGGTTCAATGATCATTGATGAATTTTGACATTGGACTGATGTTTCTTGATATTCAGTGGTGTTATTTTGATATAGGTGAATACAAAATGTATTACAATTGCTAGTCTAGACTAGAGCATACTTTAGTTTTGTTATTACTCATCAGTTAATTATTAACTTTCAGAAATTTCTGGAAAATCTTCTGCAAAACTTCAGATCCAAAAATATTTCTGGGAACTAGGTTCCCAGGATCCGATACTTTTTCCACCTCTGCTGACAACACAGATTCAATGCTCACATGCCTACCTTTGTGGACATTGTTGAATGAAGTGGTCTTCGACGATTTTTCTAACAGCACACAATTTTCTTCCAGCTCTGTATGGGAAGAAGGTTTTGTTATTCTGTTAAGTATATGTCTGGTAACCTCATGCTTCTGCCCCAAATTAGTTTAGTCTATTTTGAATGAACAATAAATAAATGAATTAATGAACGAATGAATGAATGAACGAACGAATGAATGAACAACTTTATTTAACTAGGGTTGGCACTAAAACAGTATGAGCTGATAAACTACAGTAAAGCCCCGCATAAAAGAACCAGTGGGTTAAGAACCACCAGCCTGAAATTTGGGCAATTAAGCACCCAAAATACAAGAACCACTTCAGGCTGACAAATGAAACTGGTTCTTAAAAAACCTTATTAAACTTTTAGCTGAATCAGTAAGCAGGTACTAGGAAGAACAAAATATTGTAATCTTGCTAGCAGGAATTATGTCTTTCAACCACATCATGCATGCATTTATTTTATCAAAACAGCAATCAATTCACAACATAATTCAACTTGCATAACTATATTCAAAAAAATTACATCATGATGGCCCTTTGTTCACTCAGAACTTGATGGGTATAAAGTTTTTATAATTAACAGTTAAATTACAGTTCATTTACTAGTTTCATTGTATACAATAAGAGGTTTAAAACTCTAAACCAGGAACAATTGTTTTGACTGAAAATAAGAACCAATTCAGCCTGATTTCTTTCTAAGTACCCGTTATATAAGAACCACTTCAGCCTGAAGTCAAAATTCACTGGTTCTTTTATGCGGGGCTTTACTGTAGTGGCCCTCGAACTATTTTAGTTTATTGTGTTTATCACTCTCTGAGGTGGACGGAAAGGCTTAACAGGTTTTACAACCCAATTTGACAGTGTCACGTAGTGTATAGTTAGTTATAGTTAGTTAGTTAGTCATAGTTAGTTAGTTAGTTAGTCATAGTTAGTTAGTTGGTTGGTTGGTTAGTTAGTTGGTTAGTTAGTTAGTTAGTCATAGTTAGTTAGTTAGTTAGTTAGTTGGTTAGTTAGTTAGTTAGTTAGTTAGTTGGTTGGTTGGTTGGTTAGTTAGTTAGTTAGTTAGTTAGTTAGTTAGTTAGTTAGTTAGTCATAGTTAGTTAGTTAGTTAGTTAGTCATAGTTAGTTAGTTAGTTAGTTAGTTAGTTAGTTAGTCATAGTTAGTTAGTTAGTTAGTTAGTTAGTTATAGTTAGTTAGTTAGTTAGTTAGTTAGTTAGTCATAGTTAGTTAGTTAGTTGGTTAGTTAGTTGGTTAGTTATCCATGCAATCTAAGTAAATCCCTGCTCTCGACCAGGGGGCGGTTGTATCAAGGCCGGATAGCACTATCCACCGGATAGCGAATTTTTCGACTGTTGTAAAAATGCTCCAAAAGCTATAAAACTATGAATGTAGACCCCACAATTAATAAAAAGAAACTTTAACTTATAAATGCTAAGGTTTAATCTAGATTATACAAATCAACGGACAATTTTAGGAAGGTTGGAAGATTCGCTATCCGGTGAATAGTGCTATCCGGCGTTGATACAACCGACCCCTGGTGTATAGCCAGCTTAACTCAAAAGTAAGAGGCAGCGCGCGAACCGCATCTGCCACCCGTCTGCAAAGGTGAGACACCAGAGAGTTTAAAGGCCCGTTTACACTAGCACGGGTAAAAGTGGCACGGGTACCATTTTTATCCGTGCCGTGCCAATAATCGTGCGTAGTGTAAACGGGCCTTAAGCTTCGCGTTCGTACGTCAAACGACAAACGCCAGGCGAAGAAAAATTTTACGCTATAAGGCAATAAAGAGAAAATGAACATGCTATTTTAAACTGTAATATATGATGATTCTTTTGAGATAAGAAAGAAAATATGGAGCGAAGAAGTTAAGCGAAAATTCTGCAAAGAAAGTTCGGCTCTGCCGTTTCCCGTTGCTCTCAAACGTGAAGCTTAAACTCCCTACTATACAGGCAATAACCTTCAAGCCACCAACACCCCAAGACATACCTGCTATCCAAAAATGGTAACTCTTTTTGCCTTGATGTGTGAAGGTTTGTCCCAACCGACGGATTGCCAGGCAACGGATGGAGTGTTGTTTGCAGTAAAAGCGCCGTGATGCATTGCAGTGCTAAGCAGCCAGACTTTACGGAATCAATGTCTTCCTAAAACATCAAAGAACAAATACTGAGAAACAAAATCAAACTTGGATAACAGACAACAGGAGAAAATTTTGGTTGATTGAGCTATTTCAACAACACAAACAGTGCAGGTTCTTTGACATATAAAACTTATGCAGCAAGTCTAAGTTTTAGGATCTTAATTCACTCAACAGCAGTGGCCGCATTTTTCTTTACTAATCGATATGCTCCTTTCCGCTACCCTGCATCTTAGTATAGTCGGTATACATCAGAGAGGCGGACGAATGAGGTGGAGGAGGAGCCTCCCTTGCCTTTGCCCGCATTTCGGGGGTTCCTAGGTTAGACGTCTGATATGCAGGCTATTTTTTGCCTCCAAATTATTCATGTACTATTTTAAAAATAATATACCTCTATGGATGCCTGTTCGGGCGACAGAGGAGAACTCAAAACGCCAAGTAACGCAGCCCATGTTTCTTCGAATTGCTGGCGTGAAATCCAACCTGCAAGATGAAGATAAGTTTAAAAGCATCAAGAAAGAAAGAAAGAAAGAAAGAAAGAAAGAAAGAAAGAAAGAAAGAAAGAAAGAAAGAAAGAAAGAAAGAAAGAAAGAAAGAAAGAAAGAAAGAAAGAAAGAAAGAAAGAAAGAAAGAAAGAAAGAAAGAAAGAAAGAAAGAAAGAAAGAAAGATGCCCGAGGAAACGGTGCTTCTGACTTGACTTGACTTGACTCTACCAAACACTCCAGGTTTCGTCCGGGTACTCCGGTTTCCTCATGTAAAACTTGACCAATAAGGTACGACGCTTACTGGACCTCTAGGGAGAACAGTTTAGAAATAATACAGCAATCCAGTAAAAAGCAAGTCAATTTAGTTGTTCAGCTTTCCTCCTATAGCAACACTGGACCAATAAGCATGACACTTACTGGACCTCTAGGGAGAACAGTTTTGAACTGATAGAGCAATCCAGTATAAATAAAGTTACTTTAGCTAAGGTTTCCCACTGAAGTAACACTGGACCGTAAAGGAATGACCCTTACTGGAGCTCTAGGAAGAACAGTTTAGAACTGATAGAGCTATCCAGTATAAATAAAGTTAGTTTAGTTTAGGTTTCCTCCTGTGATAGCACTGGACCAATTAGAGATGGCCCTTACTGGACCTCTAGGGAGAACAGTTTTGAACTGATAGAGCTATCAAGCAAAACAATGTTAGGTTTAGTCCAAAAACAAACTCACCAATGGAATGAACTCTTAGGACAAAATCCTGTAAGACATCTTTCTCTCTCAGAATATCGATAGGTAACGGCGGCAATTCTCTGTCATGTTGATCATCGCCCCAATCCATTTTCCATACAAGTGGCGGAATACGTACGTAAGAGTTAAAAATAGTAAGACGAGATAAACCAGTGATGACGTCATGAAATGACCGTGTGAGAGTGTCAGGAACAGAAGAATGGTGACTAGTGTGATTCAGTAGCGTGTAAAGGTAATTGACCAACATGGATGCTTGTTTTAGGGGGATGTCAGAGTCAGCTAAATCACTGTAGGCTTTATCTTCAGGTAATGTAGTTCCTGGCAGGACGAACACTAAAAACAATATAATATTTGCTAAGGTCATACAATGAGGGATCTCAAGGTATACCGAATTCTTTGCTTGCACATGACATCACTACGTGTCACTAGGCGCCATCTTGGTTGATTTTAAAGTTTTGTCCAGCCGTTTACATCGAAATAGTTGAGTTACTTTAATATTTTTTTTGTTTTGAAAAAAACATCTTTATTATATAATAATTATGATAGTTTTCGCAATAATACAAAGAAGAAAGAATGAAGAATTTTTTTTTTTTACGAAACGAAAATCAATAACGATGGCGTCAAACAACAATAGCACAAGCAATACAGTTCATTGGTAGACAATGAAAGACCGCCATTACTAAGGGCCTGTTCATATGGGGAAAAGTTATCTCGGTTAGCGAGAAAACATTTCGACTAGCCAAATATTTTGTTCTGTTCATATGGAGAAACGTTATCCCGGTTACCGGGTAAAGTTTCCGGCTGTGACGTAGCACTGGTGTGACGCGCAAGGCGGGAAAAGTTAAAAAACTTTAAAATACATTTTAAAAACAAATATGGCTGCTTTGAACTTACGTTACGTAGTTGGATTAATCGTAAACAACCTTGTTCAATTTTCTGTACTTATTGCTAAATTGCAAGGCCATTTGTAAAGTGTAAATTGAAAAGTTGCTGACACGACAGAAAGTTTTGACACGACAGAAAGTTTTGTGGATATGTTGTGTTCATATGGGAAAAACATTATCCCGCTCACCGAGATCTCGCCTGTCAACAAGCGAGATCTCGGTACACGGGAAAACTTTTCGTCTCATATGAACGCAGTGTAACTTTTCATACTATTTTCATAACAAGGCGAGATCTCGCTTGTAAGCTTGTCGAAATGTTTTCTCGCTAACCGAGATAACTTCTCCCCATATGAACAGGCCCTAAGGGACCAAGTGTACAGGGAAATGTCTTTATTTCTTTTTAAAACTACTTCGAAGTTAAAAATACCAGATAAATACAATAGTTTGACAAAGAAAGCATATGAAGCAATGATGATAATAGTTTAGATTATAAGATTATCAGATGGTCCCTTAGAGAAATAGGGTAACCTGATTTCCGTTGAAGGTTTTTGTAGGTGATAATGTCGAGCGAAAATTATATACATATTTGAGACCTAACCAGGAGCAGTTGCGAGATATGCAACTATAGACCCTCTGGCAGGAATCGAACCTGCGGCCCTGCGATTCCGGTGCAACGCTCTGTCAACTGAGCTACAGAGTCCAGTTGTCATGAGCTAACACCGAAGCGCTGCACTGGAAACGCAGGACCGTTAATTGAAGCATCTATTATAAATATATTTTAAGAGTCATGCTAACTTCATGTTAGGTTTACCACGCAAAGATGACAAATGTTATCTACATGTAGGATGATCGTTGCTCTCGTTACCTGTTCTTACAAGACAATAGACAGAGCGAAGTGCGTGACAAACCCAAGACAAATACTGGGAAGAATTTATAATACAGTAAAGATGTCGACTATGCAGCATCTAATAAATAAAAAGACACCGAATCAATTGAAGTGTATGACCCAGCTATGAAGTCCTCTATTGGCTTGGTCAAACGCGGATGAAAGTTGATGAGAGTTGGCAAGCGAGAGTTTGCGCGAGAGTTTCATCAACTCTCATGCCCTGGTCAAACGAGAACAAGAGTTGCATGAGAGTTGACTGGATATTACCACGCGTACCCGCGGTCAAACGAGGGAAAACTCTCATCAAATCTTGTTCTCGTTTGACGCATGAGAGTCGATGAGAGTTGGCGGTCAAACGCTAGAGAGAGTTGCAACACTCATTGACTCTCATCCTCGTTCGACCGGGGCTTTACTCGTTCTTGACAAAATTCTCTACTTACCCGAGAAAAACAACGAAGGACAGTAGTGAGTTCTGATGTGCAACAATGTTTGCACTGTTCCGTACACAAAACCTAAACCAATATTTCAATTCATTACTATTGCGTTAAGTCAGAGATATTCACTCGTGAGAATCATATACAAATGATCAAATACGAACTAGAGTAAGCCTGGTCAGCTAATTGTTGGTTCAATTTTCATATTAACATCTTCAATTTAACAAACAACAATTTCCACCCTTAAACTAAGGGGCTTCGGTGGCGCAGTCGTCAGAGCAAGCGCCTTTCACCTCTGAGATCGTGCGTTCGATTTTCGCTGGGGACTCATGAGACTTATGTGAAAAGAGTCAGTCAACGCTCTACCGAAGTCGTGGGTTTTCTCCGGGTACTCCGGTTTCCTCCCACAGGGAATGTTGACAGGATGGGTTTGGATTAGCCCCAAACTAACCCTTCCATCGTAGCTGTGCTCCCTGATCAGACATGAGTCATAAGTTCAATAAAGTTCAAGTTCAACACGATAGCAGCCAGAGGCGTCTTTAATAAGCCTTCGACTCGTTGAAGTCGAGCTTCGTCCTTCATAATTCAGCTCTCAGCTGCAAGTAAGGGTGATTAGCAGTGATTAGCACACCCCAACTTACTAAAGTAAACCTAACCCTAAATCATTGTAACTGATTTGCGATGTTAAGATGACATACCTCTAAAGCAATCATACCAAACTGACAAACAGCACAATATATAGCCTTGGGCAACTGAGCTGCTGTTGGCAATTTGTCTACCAACGACAAATACACGTCCAGTCCTTTTGTGATATCCAAAAGTTTTTGTTTCCAGGTAAAGTTTTGTGAAAGTTCATTGATTTGAGAATAATTCATTGTAGATTTTATCAAGGATATATCGCTATTGGCAGTTCTATTGGCAGGTTGTTGACTATTTTCATCAAACGTTGTGACACTAAAAACGACTTCTTGCACGTGTCTTAAAAGGAGTCCGAATGAACATTGGAATAAATGGTCCACTCCGTAGCTGTCGAAATATGTTGTATCCTCAAATGGATTACCTGGTGTCTGAAAACAAATAAACAATGCGTTGGTACATATCAGCATTGCGTTGTGGCCACCATGATGCATCGATCGTGGTAACATATACCACTGGCCACCGTTGTCAACATTGTGCACCACCATCAAGGTGGAATATATACAGAATACTTCGAAGGTCAATCGTCTGGATAACTGTTGTTAACTGTTCTGCCCCTTAAATGACCTCAAAATAGGGGGGTGGATTAGGGGGGGAGATTAGGGAGGGATTAGGGGGCTGCAATTTGGTGATATAATTTGGTGGACATTTTAGGGGAAGTTTTGTCCCCACTCATTTAATGTCCTTCAAATGTGTTGCCTAAAATGTCTGTCTTGACTATCCCAAGGGCTGTTATATGGAAGTGAGATTAATTTGTCTTGTGTTTACATGCGAAAATTTCATTTCGCTTGCCGGAACGATTTTGTTGTTTTGTCATTAATTGTTTTGACAGTTCTTAACAAAAGTTCGTGGCGGCATGTCTTTGAACTTTTACGCCGGCGACCGGGTCAGCCAGATTAGTGAGTGTTTATATAGGGAAATGTTCATCCCGGTTACCGAAATCTCGCCTTTTTCGAGTGAGATTTCAAGTGGGGCCAGTCCGGCTTCCATATAAACGGCACTCCCTCCCCCCCCCCAAGGCAAACCAGATAATCACAACCTTACGTATGCATGGTGTAGCCCTTTTAGAAATCCGATAAAAGTAATACAGTACAATACCTCATGATCAAATTTTCTTGAATAAATTTCAATTGTTTTCTTTATACCAAATTCCAAACAAGGAGAGAGCAAACTCGTGTTAAATTTCTAAACGAGAAAGTCGTACAATAAAAAAACATATTGCAAAACTGAGATATTTCATGGGGAAAGTGTTAAAAATGTCCATAAGTTCATACCTCATCAGGGATGGATTTACTGGGGGGTGGAGGGGGGTGAGCACCCGTCCTATCCTTGGCCAAAGGGGGTGCAGAAGGGGTGCCAATTCCCATATCATATCCAAATTTTGGATTTGACAGGACATTTAATATGAAACAAAAATATAATTTATATCGGCCCATTGATGGGCCTTTTCCTTTCTGACCATCTAGGCAATCTTATTCTTCAAACATTTTCTTACAAGATGGCCCCCTTGACCCTGCAGGGATCTTCAGTGATGATTCACCTCGGAAGCCAGCCACGCCCATTTAACTATAATAGACTGGAACGCTAACGAAAAGTTATATTTGAATAAAAACTTCAAGACTTTAGGTAAAAGGGAAATACTTAAGAATTTGAGGGAACATTTGCCGTATTTTACAAAATTGCGGTTGTTTTTGTATTTTTTAACTATTTCCATTTTGCCTAAAGTCTTGAAGTTTTTATATCAAATAGAACGTATTGAGTTAGCGTTCCAGTTTGTATATAGTTCAATGGCCACGCCCAGCTTCATGATCAGCGCCCACTTAGCAACCCCCCCCCCCCCCCTCCCCCCTATCAGATCAAGCTGGATCCATTCCTGTACCTCATCATCCATGACTCTGGAGATTTCTTCGAAACTTAGAGCATGTAACAAATGAACAACTTCATTGCAACTTTTGATACCAACTTCATTCATTTTGCAAGAACAGCGACAGTTGTAAACAAACGAGTAAAACCAGTTCTAAACAGGATCAAGCAAGTTTATAAGGTACTGGAATGCTGTTGTCAGTGTCCTTCATGTCAATACTATATCTTTTTCACGAATACTGATAGTCAACTCTCGCCGCCAACTCTCATCGACTCGCACGCACTCTCGTCAACTCTCATCAACTTTGAGCTGGTTCAAATTTTGATGAGAATCGATGAGAGTTATTTATACACGTGCTATAATATCCAGTCAACTCTCATGCAACTCTTGTTCTCGTTTGATCGGGGCACGAGAGTTGATGAAACTCTCATGCAAACTCTCGCTTGCCAACTCTCATCAACTCTCATCCTCGCTCGACCAGGAATTAACTTGGGAAATCATTGCTTCCTTTGCTCGTAAAATATACAGGTTTCAAAAATTAGAATACTAACCACTTCATTTGTTTGTTTTGTTTTTAGAGCAGAAATGGCGGCCTTACAATCGATTGTGTTTTCCACTGTTGGTACATTAAATGATTCGGGAGAGATATGTGATATAAGGGACGCCAAACGCGGATTTCTATAAAATCAGAAATGTATTAAGTCAGTTTATAACTGGCTGTTTATACTGGATAGCTTTCCATCAGTTCTAAATTGTTGTTCCTAGAAGTCCAATACTAAGGGCCAACCCATATTTGTGTAACGTTACTACAGGCCTTTTTTAAGAAATCGTTAGTGGGGGGGGGGGGCATCATCGAAAGGGGACGTAACAAGTAGGTGGTGTATTACAGGGGCCGGTTGTACGAAGGCCGTTTAGCTTAAACGGTGGATAACTCGAAAATATAGATCAAATCTATACATTCATCGAACAACCAAGCTAAAATATTTCAACTTGAATAGAACAATTATATTTGCAACTACATATTAAGGGCATAAGATTTAAGTTCAGTCATTCACCAAATGTGTGAAAGTGTTTTTTAATTTTGGCTTATCCACCGTTTAAGCTAAACGGCCTTCGTACAACCGGCCCCTGGTGTGGGAAGCTGAAGGGGGTCTGGGGGTCTTGGGTCTCTGTGGCTTGATTTCCTGCATTTTCAGAGACAATTTTTGATATATTCCATCTAAACGGAGCCAGGTTTTGTTGTGAGAATACCATAACTTTCCTCTAAACTCAGTTTCCCCCCCTTTTTGCTTATATTTTGGACAAAAGGGACCTTCACTGGGGGGGGGCAACATAGCTTACTGGGGGACCAACATGGGGGCTGGGGGCTTTGGCCCCTCCAGTACATTAGTTAAAAAAGGCCCAGTGTTACTACAAAAGGAAACCAGATTGCCCAGAGAAAGCTTACAATGTTTGGTAGAGTCAAACTAAAAACGCTCACGCAGTAACTTTATTAGTCGCTGGGGCAACAGCCACTATAGGTTTCGGCTTGCATTTTTCTCCAATCTGCAATCTCCAATTTCCGTGGATGGTCACAATGGAATACTTCATGTAAATAGAATATAGTTGACACAGGTAATTCAAGATGGCGACCGCGAATGACATTTGTATGACTAATATTTTAATAGCCCCAGCGAGTTAACGCTCAATAGAGCGTCTTGTTCATACTGAATAGCTCTAGCTGTCATTAACTCCATCAGAAAGTTATCATTTTACCTGGATTTGTTTGTTTGTTTGTGTGTGTGTGTGCGTGTGTGCGTGCGTGCGTGCGTGCGTGCGTGCTTGTTTGTTTGTTTGTTTGTTTGTTTGTTTGTTTGTTTGTTTGTTTGTTTGTTTGTTTGTTTGTTTGTTTGTCTGTGAACACGATAACTAAAAAATATCAAACATTTTAATACGAAAATTTGTGGAGCTAATGCCATAGGCCAAGGACAAATTGATTAAATGTTTGCTTTATTTGGATGAGAAATTTACAAACGTTTGTCTTGCATGCGTAATTAGTGCATAATTACGAATAATAATATCTCTGTGAATAATGCCCACAATATTCTTAATTCGGTCTTTCTAGTCCAGTACCCATTCCTTACGGATAACTGCACAATGCAAGAATCAAATCGCGGTCACAGAGGTGAAAGGCACATACCGTTTTGTAACACCAATAGTAACCAATGAATTATGAATGCTTTTAATATCTTCTGAAGAAAAGAACTCCTCAAATTCCTAAAAAGAGATATGATGCACACGCTTAAAAGACTCAGATAATACATATATCAATTTTCGGCTTTTCTTGTATATGTATACAGTACAAGCGCCAGAAACAGCCGACAACTTATTTCTTTAAGTTATCGGCTGGTTGTGGCTTTTGAACGGGGTTGCACTCTACCAATAAGCTATTCAATCGACTGGGCGAGAGTATATAAGTTCAAATCCTTGTCTAATTGCTACGAATAGATGTAATATATCATACACGAGAAGGAGTTTATTATAGTGATTTGAAACACCGAAAAGTGTGTTGAACATACTTTGAGGTGTTTTTAAATCACTATAATAAACGACTTTGAGTGTATGATATAGCTTCTCAAACAAACCAGTATTTAAAGAGAGATTCAACGCGAAAGTTGAGTTAATTTATGGGTGTTTATTACCGTCGTATCAAGACAACGATATGGTGGTGATTTCCTTTGAGAAAGTATCATATTAGTGCGACATTCATACCTCCTTTGGTAATGACATACAGTACTCCAATCTGCTACAAATCATTGTCTCGCATTTTCTGGTGATTGCACGGTAATGGCTGTTGAGAAATTCTGCGACCAACAACTGAATGAGACTGTTAGATTGTTTATAGTGAAGGTCGTCCAAGATAACCAGAAGATTTTTCCTGAACTCCAACTATGGGTAAAGCAATGTATGACAATTAGCATTACATTGGTGGTGTCTAAAACGCGAGGGCCCAATGTTGGTAGCATTCCATAATTAGCTATCGTGGTTTGTGTCTCAACTACACACAGCAAGCTTGTCAACAACTTGTAACAATGTTGTCATTTTATCAAGTTGTTGCAAGGTTGTCACTCACAACTTGTTAACAAGTTGTTGAATTGCAGGACGCTAACAAGTTGTTGGAACGACTTGTAACAAATCTGTTGAGTCAATTACAACCTTGTAGCAAGTTGTCAACAAGCAGTGCGAACACATCCTGATAACAAGTTATTGAAACAGCATTGGTACAAGTGAAGTCTGCCGCAGATTTGTTACAGCTTGTGTGTTTTTACGTGTGTACCTGACCTTCGTGAAGAGTGAACACCCTTCGCTAGGAAGTTGGACATTAAAGACACTTCAACGTGTTGGGGAAAAGCCGAAAAGCGCTTCATCAGGAGGTTTGTAGCCTGGGATTTCGCTTTTTCAGGTTGGACATTACACATAGAACGGCATCTTATCATAGAAACGGCCACGTATATTCAACACTTCAACATACAGATATTTTGAAAAGCTAAGACCAAATCTTGAAAAATACACATGGTATACACGCACTTTAATCCATAACTTACCGCGTGCATTCGCTTAAACTTATTTCTACAGAAATCTTTGACGACATCAATAAACACCTGACTGCATGTGGAACTGCTGTGTATCTGTCTGTAATATAATTTATATAACTCATTGTGAAACTCAGGAATCGTCAAAACACTAAGAACTAGATTGAATGAATCCGAGAAGAGTGCTTCCAGGTATTCCAGTTTCCTCCTGTAGTAACACTGGACCAATACGAGATTACCATTATTGGACGTCTACGAATAACTGTTTAGAACTGATAGAGCAATTCACTATAAATATATAGTTAGTTTGTGGTTTAGTTTTTAAATTTAAGAAATCATGGTGAAGTATTTAGAACACACATGTATCAAACATACGATAACCAAAGTGGCTTTTTTTATATCTTCGAATTCAGTCTCTCCATGCATGGCACATGACACACCAGCACACTAGTGAACTCTAAGGACTGGAACGATAACTTTTGCCGCCACTTTTGATCACTGCCATGGACCCCACACGGACGGACCGAAAAAACAAAACACAACCACTTGAAAGATTATGGATTTACTCACGTTTTACAGTAGTTACAGCAATGACTAAAAGCTCAAAATAGACTTCAATACCTGGGCTTTAGTACAAAACAAGTTTTGGGACCGTCGAAATGTTTTAAAGAAGCTTTTTTCGAAGTTGAAAAAGTTTCGAAGTTTCCGAAGTTTGCTTCGGCACGTTCAAACATTTGCCAGTTTTATGAATACAAAACTGGTACCCCTCGAATTTTTGCTGGAACTAAGTGTAGAACAGTAAGATCTATCCAGAAAACCAGGAACAGTTATTTTAAATTGAAGCCTTCGGATGAAAAACGGTCAAATAGATTTAATAGAAAGCCATATAAGTCATTTCCTAGCTTCCATAGTTGTGAGTACATTGGAAGTTGACCCCATGTATGGCACCATAAATCATGCTTCGTGAAACCCGTCCATAGCAATGGGAAAGATATCAAAATCCTTTACCAGCAGACAATTTTAGGAAATATAAGAAAAAGAAGTTAGATTTGACAATGACTTTGAAATAGAGTCGAAATATCACCTTGAATAGTGTATCTTGTTTTTCAATAACTCATATCTTGGGTTTACAAGGTGGTCATTGATTCGGAGTATGTTTTTTCTTATGGGAAAGGTATTTTATTTAATAAAACAACCACAGCTTACTGTACCTTAATAGCATCTTTACTGGCGGTTCATGAGCCATCTCAACAATATTGATTAAATTTTCATTCACAAAGTTTTGAAATGTACTGGTATTTTCAGCATGCTATAAAAGAATCAAAATATAAAGAATGATCGACTTAACTGAAGAAAATTTTGAGAGTTACTATAAACACAACAGACAACTATAGAGCAGGTACGGATGAATGTCATTTTCTTCAATTTGGGCATCGAGCTGTGTGTATCATAACCTATCAAGCGACAAAGGTACTCTCTTATGCCAGACAATTTTACACATTGACACTTTAAGGGGGTGGTTCACTAAACTGTCTGTCTATCTCTCTTGGTAACCAATTAAGTCGCAATATGTCTTGCATCCCTATTACATCCTCATTATAGATTTACTCTGTATACTGTTCGGTATTAATAGCTTAATTGAAATCAGTTCTTAATAATGAAAACTGTGCTTTTCTTTCACAGGTTTCTTCATTAAAATACTCCTCCTTCGCTTACGCGCGTTTTACTCTTACCAAGATCTGACTTCCACTTATCAGTGGGAGGGTTCATGCTCTTTTGAGAAAGGTTGAGAATTGGTGAAAGCTATCATTCTAACCTTTGTACCATTCTAACCACTCACTTTTAATTGGGTGCTCAGTATCTTGCACCGAACGAGAAACGTTCCTTTTACAGAGATATATCCATTCACCGAACACTTTTCTTGTCTCGTCATTCGACCTGAAACATATGAGTAATATTCTTCAGACACTTCAAAAGCTTTGCAAAAATGGATAATTTACAAAATGTGATGTTTTCCAAGAAAGCATGATAATCCGATACTCTATTCATGCAAATACTCGCACATTTACTCGTACTCATACAGGATGGTTTTGCTTAAAACATTTAGAAAATGAGTTGTTATGCTTGCTGAGCGACAGAAATAAATGGTCATTACCAAGAAAACAACTGTATGTTTATATGTATTTAAAGGCTAATGAGGTTATACGGAATTTGATTGGTTCTGCAACGATTTGCATTGCGAGTTGTCGCTCAAAGTTGTCCCATGTAACATCGCCTTGAGTGAAAGAAGAAGTTGTATATAAACATCTTTAGCATAAATATACTGTATGTATGTATGTATGTATGTATGTATGTATGTATGTAACTATGTATGTATGTATGTAAAATGTATGTATGTAAAACTTTATTTCGTGACGCTAGCCTCATCAACATATACGTTGGTTTTCATGAGGGGCGTCATTTTATGTACAAAATATTTAAGAAAAAAAGAAGAAAAAATTAACTAATTACAAGAATACAGGAGGTGTGACCCAACATTAGCATAGTAATATTAATTATTAATATTTTCTTTAAAAATATAAATAGATTGTGCCTCTTTTGCGTCCCGAGAAAGGCTGTTCCAAAGCTTTGCCCCGCTGTATTTAAAACTTTTTGTTAGGAATTCCCTTCTCGGTTTTGGGAGAGCTATATCAGTATTGCTATTTCTCAAGTTATAGTTCGCCTGTAGTACTCCCAATCAATGACTCTTTCAAGTATTACTAACAATAATTTTAACTTTAAATCGATTAGGTGATTGGGCACCAAAACTAACCTGTTATTGGTGCTAATCGGTTGCGTTCTCATGTTTCGAGCATGAATATATTTCTGTTTGATATTAACCCCAAGCACAACCCTATCCCTAACCCAAAAGGTATGTTTGTGTGCGAAACATACGGAGTAACCTGCTATAATCTTGTTGGGAAATTTAGTAGTTAATAGTTTGCCATGCTACAGTATAGGGGGACACCCACTATATATGTAAATGACTACGAGTACGACTGAGTGAGGCGAAGACGAGAAAGAGATTCGTTTTGTACGAGAAAGAGTTAGCATCTATCGTCGGGCTTTCAGTACGAGATTTATCAAAAATACGAGTCTCAAAAAAATCAAAAACTACGACTTTTGCGACGACTAACTCCGAAACAACACGCATGTATAATAAACAACATGACGGCTCGTACTCGTACGCGTAGTCGTACACAGCAAGCCGTAGTTATATAACAACCTTGTAATGTTGTCCACCAATCCTCGTCATCAAATCCAAAGAGAAACACAAGTTGTATCCACTGTAGACACAAGACAGGTTGAGTTTCTTTCAACGACATAAACATTTCATGGATTTTCTTCATTTTTGTGTCCATGACTTGTGGTGGCTCTTCGCTACTTAGTAATTTTTCTTTTATGATACTGGAACCGGCGCTGTTAATGTTCTTAAATAAACCTGAAAATATAAAGATTTTGCTATAGTCCAAGCTTCCGTTGTTGCAATAGTACAGGTTTTACTATAGTACAAGTTTCGGTAGCTGAAGTTGCAATGGTTTGTAACTGTTACTAGTCTTGCAATTGTCTTTAGTCTTGCAATTGTCTTTAGTCAGGAAGTTGCTTTATGACTTGAATTTTTGTAACCCATTTAAAACAGCATTTGGCAGGCTAGCATTCATTAGGCTGTGGGCGCAGGTTTGAGAAAGAAATATGAGCACGCGAGTTATGGTAAATGTACAAAGTGTTGTGATAGTCACGTGTCCATTCGACACAATAGTGAAGATTAAGGAGAAAGAGAAACTTGAGAAATGCCAGGATCTGAAATGAAGAATGAGTAGGATTGGAATTGCACCAATTATTATTGGGACATTGGGAACTGTTGGGAAAGGACGTTGTCTGTGGCTAAGGAAGATCAACATGTGGATGATAAGCTGGAGATCATTCAGAAACCGTGCGTCTGTTGGCAACGGCAAGAATAATCCGAAACTTACTGCATATATAAAGCTACGGGAAGTAGCCTGATAGTAAGCAACATACTGTACCGGTCAAGAACTATATATCGTGAAGACGAGAAGATAATGACAACAATAGTTACACTCGAAATTCTAATTAATGACGCTCTATCCAGCGTATATCTCAAATTAACGGACGCTTATTGAATTTCACTAACGACGTGACACCGGGAGAGTGATTTGCCACTCTCGTGCTTCGTACAAAATTTAAGGACTCATTACCTGATCTTACAATTTCCTGTATATACAACAACAAGTAGGATGTCTGTTGCGAAATAAACCCAACACTGTCTTGATCTTGTGATTCTGACACCATTGATGAGTTCTTGACAGCCAGGTACAGTGCATGAAATAGGAAATAAACCATAACCTAAGAGACAAATAACAATGCATTTATTTAATGTCTTTTACACAGGATGTGGCTGCCAAATTCACCGGAGCCAGAAGCTCACGATGCAAGTGCTCGATAACCAGTAGCGTAGCCAGCCCGCCGATTTAGTCCCGCTATGCAAATTTGTTCGTGTTCATTGACGGTGAAAACAATCAATTTCTAAATAAATGAACAATGATGATTTGAAATTTGCATAGCGGGACCAAATCGGCGGGCTGGATACGCCACTGTCGATAACTAAGGCCTATGTAAGAGCGGATTTTTGGTGAAGGAAGAGAACCCTTGAAGCACTGGAGAGAATTTGAACTTTATTATGATAAACGTATTACAATTAAAGATTGAATTGCACAGTCTTAACATTAATTACATATATGAGAATCGAAATTTACAAATCTAAAATAAGTATTCATAGATTACCTACAAAATGTATACTATACTTGCATATGGTACAAGGCATATGGTATATGGGACCTATTTGCATATGGTATAAAAATATTTCGAAATCATTCTGCCTTGCTTTTAATAGATAGGGGGGGGGGCGATCATTTCCTAGATTATATGGATGATCACTTCTAGATGGTAATAGTTTAAAAAGACGGTTAGAAGGATTATTTATACGTTTCTTCGATTTTTTAGAGTCATCAAACCGGTAATTTCCATATTTCCTGTATATGACGAGTTCTGGCAAATAATCAACCACAACTCTACTTACAGGATCAGTATTCACTATACCCGCATTGGAAAGTGCTATCCGACCTATGTATAACCAGTCCCAGTCGTTACGAGATCGTCCAGTTACCTACGAAGGTCAGTGCTCTCACCTTAGCAGGGTTACTTTCAGATCCCATATCAGACACATCAAGTTCCTCATTATCCACAATGTTCCCAATCAATCCTCCAGTGAGCCCAAGTTGAGTAATTCTTGACAGAAGGTTCTCCTCCGTATTTTGAGTGATGATCACTTTGAGTAGCACAATAACTTGTGAAAGCCATCTTTTCATCAGCAATGGATTAGGCTTCACAACAATAAACGAGTTACGAATGAGAAGGACACGTGTCGAAACGTAGGGTTTGTTTACCGAGCACTAGGATGGGACTAGTTCGGGTGTTGCAGTCACGCGAGAATATTGCGTCATGATAAATAATCCTATCGTGGATTTCATCGAAGCGTGGATTTCATGATAAATAATCCTATCGTGGATTTCATCGAAGTGTCGTTTTCGCTTATATCATGCGAAATACCAAGAGTTATAAGACCAGCTATATATCGCTAGAATCCTTCAACAACGAGGAGTATTTTGGTGCATAGTTTGTTGTTTTAGCATGTCTAGAACTCAACTTATTAAGGAAAGTTGGCGTACGTATTAATGTCAGCCATGTTGGATTTCATTTTAATTAGTTTGAATTTGCCACCCCAAATTTGACTTCACTTGCAAGGGCGGAATACAATCATTAAAACTTACATCAAATCTCATGTACTCTTATCAACTCCCATCAGTACAAACCAACTCTCTCGCTCTAACCAATTTTGTAGTGGATCACGGTGGATTAAAGTGAAAAAGAAATGGTTCGTTTGACTGGTCGCAAGAATTGTGTCTTATTTGATAATAGAAAACTGCTAATGGGCAATGCCTACAACTTTTAGTGATATACAATTTCTCAAAAGAGCTGGCTCTATTTATTGATGTTTACCATCACCCTTGCAGGACTACAATATTGTAATTTTCCTCACTTTATACTCATAATTTATTAAATACGTACCAAGTTTGCAGGAGCAAATATTGCTTTCAAAATGACATCAAGGGGACGCAATGCAATTGGAGCGACAGAATCAAACAGATTTTCCAGACTCTTCAGCCCATCTATGTCATCAATGATAACCTTAAAAAGAAGTGTTTTGGGTATTATTTTCCAGTTAAAAATTATATAAACTTTACAGTATAAATCTAGCTGCAAATCACGTTAAGAAACCATATAAGAAAGTAACTTTTGTATAGATTAGTTTTTCTTAGTTATAACTTCTGTGCAGCTATAAAGTGAACGTAAATGTAGTATGGCGAGTGTTGTAGGGCTCGAAATAGAAAGAAAATATTGCCTGGTAGGCTCTTTTCGTTTTGGCAGGTCAAATTAATTATGGCCTGCAATTTCCATTTTTTAGAACAGCCAAAATGGTCCCCCTCGACTATGAAAGAGACGAATGTTAAATTTTCTTCACACTTTTCAATCATTTATGCATTTGCCCAGCTAAACTGTTCTATTTGACTATATTAACTCTGGTATTACGACATAGAAGAAAATCAAGGATACTAGTATGGTGCTAAGCAAATGAAATAGAGTAAAACAATCTGTAGAATTTCATTTGCATGCCATTTTATTTTTCACTTGGCAGTTCAAAATTACTTTTGCCTGCCATTTTTCAAATATGATTTGATTTTGGCAATTGGCAGGCTGCTTTTTCAAGCCCTGTGCTTTCGACCTTTGTCACTGGGGTCCGAATTCTGCAATATGTATTTTCCTGACCCTACTTTCTTCAGTTGCATGTGAGAGAAGAGTGCTTCCACTCGACCAAACACCGCAGGTTTTCTCCGGGTACTTTCTCCGGGTACTCCGGTTTCCTCATGCAGTAACGCTGGAATATTACGGGTGGCTCTTACTGAACCTCCAGGGAAAACAGATTAGAACTGATATACAGTTAAGGTACGGCAAAAATTGACAAGTTTTCCTTGACAAGGAACCTTGTTCAAAAACAAGTCATGTTAGCTTTCGAACAAGGTAACTTTTTTCGTGTGTTGACAAGGAAATGCGCAGTACGTCACTGCACACTTATTTTCGATCTAGTCGAGCGGCCATTGTCACTATAAACATGAAGTATTCACGTAAAACTTGTCAAGGAAAAATTGATCGAAAAAACTTGTTTGTCGTGGCTTTAGTGTAGTTTATTTTCAAACAATCTGATGTCATACAAACCTGTTGCTTGATCAGCATTTGTAACGTGATGTCAACCGCTTGTCTGGAAAATTTCTTCCATTTCTCGTCATCCTTACGGTAGAATGTTAAAACATAAACTAAAAGATTGAGAACCTAAAACAATAAGGAAAGAGTTGTACGCAAGTTTAAGACCTTCTCCTTGTTAAAATTCCAGTCTTAGATATAAAACAGGTACAAGAAGATCCCCCTGGAAGCAGAGTTGCAAAAAACCTGCGGGTACCACCCGTGAGGAAGGTTTACTGGCATTGATGAAGGTTGAAAATGAAACACTGAATAAAACATTGCAAAGCAGTAAGTACTAGACTAGTCAGGCCAGTATTAGTAGCAACAGTCAGCACTCAGTCAGACTAGCAGTACTGCAATGGCCAACTGGCAAACCCACCCAGGCAAAAGCCTGCATGTCGGAAAATTTCCAGTTATTTTGAGGAAGGTTGGGAAAACCCAAAATCCTACTCGGAGGAAGTTTGAAAACGTTTTGCTTTAAGGTATGTTTACACACAGCGATTTGTCGGGCCGATTTTAGGTTTTGCTGAATGTTAATGACGAATATTTTCAGTTGATGATGTCGCCAGATGACGTTTGCCACGTATTTTTCAAACATCATTAACGTGCTTCTGAAATCGGCCGGACAAATCGCTGTGTATGAACGTACCTTTACGAGTCACTCGTGTAAAGTTTGCCCTCATTAAATACTGCAAATGAAACTTTACACTAAAACCAAATAGCACAAGCTGACACAGTTAACATGCAAATTATTCATCTTTGATTTACACATTTAAGTACATTATTATACCTCAGGAAACTGAGCCAATCTAAGCAACATTGAGATAAACACTTCTCTTTGTGTTTCCAGTTCTTTAGAATTTTCATTCCTCCCAGTCGCTTGAGTATCAAACAAGTCGTAGACGATTGGGCAAAGTGCTGGAATGGCTAAATATTGCAAAATATCTCATTTATTTTGAAAACGCAACATTTTTTTAGATTTTCAAAAGTACATGCAACATATGGATTTCAAGATGGATATCAGTATGGATTTCAAGAACTGAAGATTTTTACGGATAATGTACAAGATTGAGGAATGAACATGGAGAGAAGGGGATCAAAGCAATCTGTTAAAAAAATTAGTCGAAACACTGCTGGATTAGAAAGAGGTTGGCAAACTATATTTCACAAGCCATCAACAACTATGTTTATCAACATTTTTGATCCTGCAGAGCTAAAAAGAATTTCATGAACTTATATGAAACACTGCTGCAAAACTACAATGAACAACTATATAGCGCGTTGTTCCAATGGCGCTGAATGATCGGCGATTGTAATTATTATACACGGTTGTGAAGGTATACGGTTCAGAGCGCTGGAGGATGATATAGAGCGACATGGTTAAACTGGATGTCTTCCAGAACAATTGTCTCAGAAGAATATGTGGTATTTTCTGGCCAGAGAAAATCTCAAACGAAGAACTGTACAAAAAGACAGAATGTCACATTGAGATAAAGCGCCGTCGCTTAAGATTGCTGGGGCACGTACTGAGAATGGACCAGCAGCGTATCCCGAAGATAGCTTTAAGATGGACACCACCTGGTAAAAGGAAGCAAGGAAGAACTAAAACAACATCGAGGAGGACGGTAACGTCTGAGCTGAAAGAGATGCATCTGACATGGGACGAGGCACAACAATACATGTGGCAAATGACAGACAAAGATAGAGGCAGATGATAACGGTCTTATTTCCCAGTGGGACCAAAAGCATTAAACAAGGCTTACCATGTGTCCTCGCGGACTGGCCACATGCCATGAGATCATCACAGACTTGAATGATCCTCGACATCCCAAACACAGATTTTGCTTGATTAAATTTAGGTTGGAAACATTCATAGGAGAGCAAAATAAGAAACTGGAATATATGTGGAGAAAACGCTTCTATGCCTCTAAAGAACAAGAAAACTTTCTATTAAACATGATCGCGAATCGATGCTTGCTAAAATAGTTGTAATTTTATATAAAACATGTTGTAAGAAGTTTGGTATGACGCTCCAAATGCAAATATGATTTGTTCTCTACAAGAAGCTGCCGTGGTTTGTGTCTGAGCTACCTGAAAATGATAAAAAAAAACAGACACAAACCACGGCACGGTAGCTTACGATAGAATGCAACTTACACGGGGACCCCACGTGAAATACGTGTATACCGTAGCCTATACCTTATTTGGCCAGCCTCGATAAATTCAAACTGCTTCAAAACGAAATTCAAAAATGCCTGCATAAATAACAAAAATATTCATACGTGAGTATACACAAATTTTACAATAAGGCACTGTTCTTACCATACGTACATCGTCATCATGAGTCAACAAAACTAAAGTGACTTTATTTATATACTGGATAGCCCTATATCAGGCCTGCTCTGGGACCTCAACTCGCCTTAAATCGCATCGCTTAAAAGTCCCAATTTTCCTTAAATCGCCTTAACTCACATTATCTCGCATTAACTTGCATTATCTCGCCTTAAATCGCATTGCTTAAAAGTTCCAATTTTTCCTTAAATCGCCTTAACTCGCGGCGTGTTAAGGCGAGGTACCGTCCCAGAGCAGGCCCCCTATCTACAGTTCTAAACTGTAAGGATCACGCCTTATAGGTTTAGTGTTACCATTACTACTGGAGGAAATCAGGGTATGCAGAAGTGAATATTTGATCAGACAACTTGATCATATTGCAGGAATCAAATCTGCAGCGAAAGGCGCACTATTTTCGCTGGATGGGAAAATCCATTCAATATTTTGCGAGGTTGTTTTGGGGGACTCGTTGTAGTATACTCTGTACTTCCAACCAACGACCACTGTATCGGGGCATAGCCCTTGGGCATAGCCTGACTTTGAGACTAAATGATGCTTTTCTAAATCACTAAGTATTCAGTTCACATCGCTAGGTGAAAGTCCTGCCATTTTCGTGGCAATATCTCCTGATGAAATGCCCTGACCTGCTTCTCTCAAACTTAAACTCTGGCTACTGACTTCCAGGCGAAGGGCCTTCGCTCGAAACGTCGAAATTCTTGTTGTATTTTTCAGGTAGTTTGATTCGCAGCATATCGTATACGGACGCTACCTACACTGGCACTACGCATGCGCTATAAACCATTGTGCCACCAACACCCTATTGATGATGATAGAAATACATATTAACTTAAAATACCTGTTCTGAATCAAGTAGAGCATAATTGACTCTCAATCTGATGAGCTGAACCAATATACTGAGCACTTGTGCTTGAACCTGAATATCACTAGAACTTGTGTAGTCTTTCAATGCTTGGATAACCAACGGTTCAAACATTCTGATGTAAGAATGAATATGAACTTGCTAGAGAACAACAAAAAAACATTGTCTTACTTTTCTTTGCTGACATATAGGCACAGTATAGAGACGACCAGTAGGGCCACTCATTTGAAATTTTGTGTGGTCGCTCATTACGCATTGGCAGCCAGTCAATTGCCTTTTCTGGCCAATAAGCAAGCTGGACTAACTTTCCTGGCCAGTAAACTGCATATTTTTGCATAAAAAGCCGGCTACATGTTGCATCGCCGAGTGGCCCTACTGGTCGTCTCAATACTGTGATATAGGTCAAAATCAATTTCACGTTGATCCCTATTTGCGGGTCTCTTTAGTCGAAAGCCGTAATTACATGCACGAAATTTAAAGTTATTTTATTAACGAAAGGTTTTACTTACCTTGTCTACCTTTAATGGCGGTCTAAATGATCCACGTCTTTGACGCAACTTTTTTATGAAACTAAAGTCCTTCAAACTATCAATAACATGTAAGCACAAAATTAGTGAATATACTGTACACACATTCTGCATGGTGATACTACATTTAACAGTTTAGACCACAAAAAGCAAACAGGTAGATAAATAAGTTGGTATACTGGTAGACTCGTATTAACAGATCAGTTGAAAGGTAGGTGCTTCGTTAGGTAGGTAGGTAGGTAGGTAGGTAGGTAGGTAGGTAGTTTGTTAGTAGGTAGGTAGGGTGGTTGGTTGTTGTACATCAGCAGGTAGGTAGGTACTAGTTATGGAGGTAAGTAGGTAGGTATAGGTAGGTAGGTATAAGTAGGTAGGTAGGTAGGTATAGGTAGACAGGCAGGCAGGCAGGCAGGCTGGGCAGGCTGGCAGGCAGGCTGGGCAGGTTGGCAGGCAGGCTGGCAGGCAGGCTGGCAGGCAGGCAGGCTGGGCAGGCAGGCTGGCAGGCAGGCAGGCAGGCTGGCAGGCAGGCAGGCAGGCAGGCAGGCAGGCTGGCAGGCAGGCAGGCAGGCTGGCAGGCAGGCAGGCAGGCAGGCAGGCAGGCAGGCAGGCAGGCAGGCAGGCAGGCAGGCAGGCAGGCAGGTAGGTAGGAATCTTAAAATCTTAAAATTAGGAATCTTAAAATTACAGTACCTTTTGCTTTCTTTTGCTTCATTATCACTTTTTCTAATCTCATCAAATGCTCGAGCAAGTTCTTGTTGAAATTCTTCATAATACGATTGATAGAATCCAATATTGCCCGAATTCATAAACGACACTTCAAGACAAGATGGCAATAGAACCTCTGTAATCAATGCATCTTTTTGGTAAGGGGAGTTTGATGAACTACTCTCTGGTTGAGTAGCCACGTTCACTCCAAATATTGCACGCAACATCTAAATGAAATTATTCAAAAAACAACAGTTGACTCTTGTGAAGGTGTAACAGTAATTAGTTGAGTGTAGTTTGGCGCAGTGATTAATGCTCGGTGACCTGGTTCCATTAACTTTGAGCCACAAAAGATTTGAGGATTGAAATTTGCAGAAATAGATGAGCACGAATATGTTGGCAACATAAATTAGCACCCCGCTGCTGACTTCAATCCCAATTGGAAGATTGCTTTTGCAGTTTGACTTTACCAAACACCGTAATATCAATACGGCAAGACCGAGGTTTAATATTTTACCGTAAAGACCGAACGTTTGAGGTTAACAAGTAGTTTCTTATATGGCACAACCATAAGTAGTAAAATAAGTAGTTTATTATATGGTTTGTTTTTGTTGTAGGGCATTAAAAATTTCGTAATGTCCCGCGGACGTGATTTTACGGACCGCTGATTAGCCAATCATATCGCGTAAACTACAGGAACTAGCGCTTGCCATATAATAAAACCACTTAATGCTCCGAATCAGAGTTTGAAATATAGAGTAAAAATATGACCACACAGTATTTCTTGAATTTGTCTTCTTTTACTCCATATCTTGGATTCTTAAAGATGCATTTTTGGCATGTTTAGCTTAATATTTTGTGTTATTGCAAACTACATGGCAACAGGTTGAATCCTTCATCGAACGTCTTGCTGAAAACTAATAAGAAAACTTTTCTCTTACCTGTTGAACACACAGAAATGTGGTCGCAGCTTCACATTTCACTGTTGCTTGTAAGTAGCTAATTATCTCTTCGACATTCTAGAAGTAGTAAAGGAAACAAAACAGTAGCACGGTATAGTAGCCGAAGTGCAAGAATAGAACTAATTAAACAACAAAGACTCATTCTTAACACCAGGCGGCGGTTATATAACAGTCTTAACTATCCGTTTTGCAGTTAATACTAGTCAACTAACAATTAACCTTCGCACTAACTATATTTAACTTTAACTACTTTTTTATACAACCGGCCCCAGAAGAATTTGCCGATCGCTAGTATGAGCCCTGGCGCGCCCTTCCTTCTAAACAGTTATCAAATATTTTACTGTACATGTGTTGTTTAATATTAGGTATCAATTGGGACGTAAAGCCCCGATCAAGACGAGTTGCAACCCTCGCTCGCTCGCGTTTGACCGCCAACTCTCATCAACTCTCATCAAGTTTGAGCTGGTTCAAATTTTGATGAGAGTTCATGAGAGTTTTTACTCGTTTGACCGGTACGCGTGGTAATATCCAATCAACTCTCGTGCAACTCTTGTTCTCGTTTGACCAAGGCTTAAGTCATTAAATGACAAAGTGTCCCCAGCAATTCACTTTGCCTATAGAGACCATGATTACATTTCGAGATAACTCCTTGCTACATTAGGTAGAACCATTGAATACTTTAACTATATATATATATATATATATATATATATATATATATATATATAATCAGGGCCTTTATCTAGTACCTAAATCTTTAAACAAATGCACAGGCATGTGTTGTCCTACATCGATCTCACCTTTCCTATATCACTGAATGTGACTAGCTCCAGGAGCATTGCAAAAACTGTTAAGGTGGTCTTCAATAACTTGACAAATTTTTCATCATCATGGAATTTTAAGTTTACCTGAAAATGTATATAGATTAGGAAAATGACGTGCATGTCGTTTTCCAACGCGTGGGGTCGTGAATGTAGTGTGTTCGGAAATTAGATTCATTCACTTAAACCAAAGTGGTGAAACATGTACAATTGGTCTATTAATGTGAAACAATAATGAACTCATCGATAGACAAATTTGGAAAACGCTGTTTACATCGTTGCTACTCAATTCAAAACTCTGAATAACTCACATGCCTAGTTACTGTTGTTCTAGTTTGCGAAAACATAGAATAGAACGAAGGTAACTAAGCATTAGAATTATGTATAAGAGTTATTCACTCAATCATGTAGATCATTACTTAGTTACCTTTGTTCTATTCTATGTTTTAGCAAACTAGAACAATAGTAACTAGGCATGCGAGATATCCAAAGTTTTGAATTGGGTATACACAAACGTTAGCCAAATTTGTCTATTTTAACTGCGTATATTGACTCATACCTTGTAATTTGAAAAGACGCCTTTCACTACTTCGTATAGTTGATAATAATGTGGCAGATGATGAAACTGTCCTAATAATGTCCCAGTTGTACTTGACTTTCCCTCACTATCACTGCCTTTCCCTGTCGATCCTTTATCGCCCCCAACACTAGCTGTCTCTACTTCAGTATTTCTCCGAGATCTGTTCAACAGTTTCTTCGGACTGGCGACATTTATAGCGATTGATGTTGTGTTTGATGTTTGAACTGCTGCCCCAGGGATAGGAGCAGAAGATTTGTCTTTATCTTTGCTCAGCAATGATGGCTGTAAAAATTAAGTTCATTTAAATTTGTTTTGTTTCTAGAAGGCAAAGCCCTAGATTTACCTAATGGGGAGTAGCCAATCATGTGAAATTCATGAATTTGGTTTTGAACCCAATAAAACTAACTAGCGAACTAACTGTTTTGACCCAGTGTACATGAGTTCGAGAAGACTGAGTAGAAACACAAACACAAGCACAAGCACAAACACAAGCACAAGTCAGAGATGGCAGTTTTCTTGCCAAAGAGTTGCCTGCGGAAGAAGCTAGGTAATATGCAAAACTCATACAAATACATGATGAGAATTCGAATTGGTTACAGCTACCAGTGGTTGTAAACATTACATAGTTAATAAATGCCTGCCATCTGGGAGATTCATTATACAATTGTTGATCTAATTAAAACGGAGTAACGGTTACTAACCTTTGCATTGTGAGCTCCAGGTGCCACATTATCAATAACATGAAAACAAATATTCAACAATCTTGAGAAATAGAAAAGATATAGATTAATATGAATATACGGACTCAACTCATACATATAGTATTCATGATCTTTGAAAAATTCAATCGTCCTTGCATTAGGGTGTTGCACCATGTTAAAATATCCAAAAAGAACATTCACATACCTGAGCACATGAACAAAAACCTTCTCAGCCAATGCCGAAATGGAAGAATCAGAAAAGACAGACCATTTGCCAGGCGACTCCGTGGAGTTGACATCAGATTGACCAAGTGATAAAGAGCTGCTTGCTATGCCAAGTAAAAGATTACCAACTAACTACAAAAAAGAAACATAATATCCTTGCAATTAATCAATAATACACATCATTACTTTCTCCAGAAGACTAACGTGTTCGCACTGAGCTAAGTTTGAACATTTCACATTAAGTTTGAACATTTGAACATTTGAGTGTGTAGTTTTCTACTTGTGTTAACTATATTGGCCCCATTTATACTATATAGGGACGGAGTTACGGATCACGCAAGACGAACTATCCAGATGAATAAGCTAGAATAGCGCAATCTATAGCGGCAAGGTCCTATAAAAAACCAAGCCCTTGAAATGTATTCGTTCACGACAACCAGGTTAAATGTTTTGGTTTTAAGTAAATGAATACAAAGCCCACTCGAATTGCACTCACGACCCAACGTTTCGACATTCCGGTCAAGCGTCTTCATCAAGGGTTATCTGAAGTCGCAAAGCAGCTCCTTATTTACTCAAGGGATGACGTCATCGGCCAACACAAGCTTGTGGCAGATAGCTACAGTCATTCATATTCAAAGCATGATGATCCGTGTTTGGGGACCGTTCATTTTTTATCGGGGAGGGGGGGCTGGTGGAATTTAGCGTGCCCTCTTAAATCTTTAGCATGGCCCACCCCTTCATACTCAACATTTTCCCAGTGGCCCACCCCTAAATACTGATTTTATTTTAGATGATCGCCCCCCTCCTCCGCCATCTTCTCTCTTCCAAAGTACATATAACCTTAAAAAACTTGTTTTGGTGAAAAAAGATTTTGTGATCAGTGGCTATAAAGTGGCTATAAAGTTGTAACTATGTTGTAAATATCTTGCTCAAGATGTGTCAGGATTTATTTAAGCAGCAGTTGCAAGGCTGCCGAACCCAATCGCGTAGTCATTCTATTGGGTCTTGCATAGGTAGGGGTGTCCGGGAGCATGCTCTCCAGAAATTTTTGGATTTTAGTAGCCCAGAATGGCGATTTCGTGCGCTTTCTGGGTGACATTCTTGTAAACAGAACAACAAAACATTGTATTTTTTTTTGTGTCCCCCCCCCCTTTTTGCCAATATTTTTTCGCGTGGCCCACCCTTTTAAGGCCATCTTTTTTTGGACGGCCAAACCCGTAATTCCACCAGTCCCCCTACCAGATAAATATGCCATGATTGTCCGGTCATAGCGACTATTATAGTAATGACTGTACCTCAGATTTCTTCCACGCGATCGCAAGCCTCGTTTGACACACATGTTCTGCCAAAGCTAATTTCCCCTTGTTGAATCATCATGTTTTGAATACAGATGACGGTAGCTATCTCCACTTCGAGTATACAAAGAGCTAACTTGACCGGAGTGTCGAAACGTTAGATCGTTAAATTATGCGATTCAACTGGGCTATGCATTCATTAACTTAAATGAAAACATGAATGAAACCATACCCTCTTACATTACTTCAAATTAAATTAATTACCAGAAGAGCATCTTCGTGTCCATGTAAACTAAACGTGAGCCATGATGATGTCATCAGTTCAACAACAAATGACAATGAGCCACCACCGTTGCAAAGTATTGAAGATACTCTTGGTTGACTTGGAGGAGGAACTGGTGGGAATACATGACCAGTAAATGCGGGTTTTCCTGTTGGCGAAGGACTACGCGTGATGGCGTGTACATCACATGACCAGCACACGGGGCAGCTGGGTACTGGGTACGACTTGGAAAGTAACGATAATGCCTCGCAGTAACCTAACTGAAAACATTAAAACAAATAAATGTAAAAGACGTTGTAATAATTACATGCGTTAGCGGATTTTAGTAGGCGTTACGGGGCAACAAATGGTAGTCAACTTCTGCAGAAATATTGACAGAAATAGTGAATTTGTGAACTACATCTCTCATTTATTTATTTGCCAGCAAATACACCACTACCAGATATATTGATGAGATTTTACCACCACCTTCTTCAAGATAGTGCTCAGTGAAACTCACCCATTTTAAGGTTTGGTCGGTACATATTTTACTTAGAATGCTAAAAAAATCCAACCAGAACCGGAAAAGAGTTCGTTATAAACTATATAACAATTGATCAATTGCTGTGTGTGAAATTAGATAGCCAAATAGATATAAGCAACTGTCATATACTCGTCAGCCCCCCAAAAAGATAAAACACCTATCGACATTTCGAACAAAGACCCTTCATCAGCTGCCTTTGTAGTTATAAAGCAACATGTTTATCTCTATCTTTAACTCACTTTCCTAACGAAGAACCTTCGCAGGTCTTGTCAAGACGTGTTCCTATCTTTTTTTCAAGTTGACGAGAATCAATATTCATGGTTTCTAACGTCGTTAAACAGTTTTATATACTTGCCAGAGCATGTTTAGATACAGCAACATTGAGCTTTTGACTGAGTGATGTAACAACCCTTGCTAAGTTTGTCTTGACCACAGAATTTTCATTGCCAGATGAAGTACCAAACTGTCCAAACGTTTCTCCTTAACAGAACAAAGTAAATTGATATATTTTGTTTATTTTACTCACTTGTGCATGTGCAATTCTTTTCGTATAATCTAGACACACGGTTCGTGCAAGTTCCCAATAAGAAGATCTAAGGACTTTTCAAGGACTATTCAAGCAGTAAAATGAAAATTTTCAAGGACTTTTTATTGCCTTGCAAACAAAACACCATCCAAATATAGGAAAAATATAGTGGACTCTGATAAAATGATGGTGGCTGAACGATGAACATGGTAAAAGAATGGAAGACAAGCGACTTTCTTACAGTATTTACTGGATAAAATTATGAAAATGTCCTCGTTAGATAATTATGTTCTATTTTGAATTAACGTTATATGTGATTTTCAAGCACTTTTCAAGTGCCCTTGAAATTGATTTTTCAATTTAAGCACTTTTCAAGGAGTTTAAGGACCTGCACGAACCCTGTAGACATTCGAATACATTTTTCAGGATATATTAGCTAGAGTATTGACCGTTTTTCAATACACATTGGAACATTCTCACCAGAACTGCAAAACGTTTTCAACCTTCTTCCGGGTAGGATTTTGGGTTTTCCCAACTTTCCTCAAAATAACTAGGAATTTTCCGACATACAGCCAGGCTTTTACCTGGGTAAGTTTGCCAGTTGGCCATTGCAGTACTGCTAGTGTGACTGAGTGCTGACTGTTGCTACTAAATACTAGCCTGACGAGTCTAGTACTTACTGCTTTGCAATGTTCTATTCAGTGTTTCATTTTCAACCTTCCTTAATACCAGTAAACCTTCCTCACGGGTGGTACCCGCATACCCGCAGGTTTTTTACAACTCTGATTGCCACATTTTATAATCTTCTATACTCACCAAGAAATTTTTTAGCAACAGCAATCAATGGTTCTTTACTTGCACAACCATTTTCAAAATGCATGTTTCGTACCAATCTAGACAAAGCAGGTTTTATTTTTAGTGTATACAGACTATATGCAATAGATTAGAAGCCCAACTGATGACAAAAGCAATACCGTAAGACTTCGAAGGCTTGAGATTAAACGTATATACTGTATACAAGTAGTCCTAACCAAAATTTTAGATGAATGGCAACTTATTCTTAGAGTGGTTATATAATATTGGTCCACCCATGCTTCCTATATTACAATGCTAAGACTACGTACAAGTACTGCTCAGAAGTAACCTAGTTCCTAACCAAGTTCCAGAACGCGTTCCGGACGCCAATTGTTCCGAACGCGTTCCAGAACGCGTTGCGGACGCTTCCGAACGCGTCCGGAACGCGTTCTGGAACGCGCTCCCATGTCCAGAGCAATTAATCGTGATCAGTTCGGCAATACTCGAAAATTTTCGCGACTTTCCTATTTATAGCGTCTTTTGCGCCATGCGGCCATATTTCTTTCGAAGAAGACTTCCAGCAATCAAAGACAGATTTTACAATGGCAAAGCTTTCCTTGTACGCTAGAAATAGAGTTATTTCTATTTCTATATTTCCATTTCTATAGAGTTAAGGAGGTTTGACAGATTTAGAATAAGTTGGCTTTTCAGACGGAGTCGGATACAAACTACTATTTAGAAACATAAATGTCTGACTTTAGAAACGTCTAGGTGAAAAGAGTCGGTCAACGCTCTGCCAAAAGTCGTGGGTTTTCTCCGGGCGCTCCGGTTTCCTCCCACAGGGAAAGTTGACTGGGTGGGTTAAGATAAACACAGTTAAGAAAGTAATATCACAATCGTTGTAAAGATAAAGTATGTAATTAGGTAAGCGTAACACTTGATGTAAAGCGCATTTGATCATATTCACATGTAAATTTGCGCTATAGAAATGTTAATCGTTAATCGTTAGCAACATGTACTTTTTCGGGTGAAAGATGCACATAAAAATAACGTGTGTCCTGGGCTCGAAATAGAGAAAAAATATGGCCTGACAGTCAAATTTTTTTGGCAGGTCAAATAAATTTTGGCCTGCCATTTTTATTCTTGACCTGTCAAAATGGTGAGGTCGCAAATGAAATGAAACATATCTATAGAATTTTGCCTGCCATTTTATTTTGACTTGGCAGTTCAACATTTTTTTTGCCATTGGCAGGCCGCTATTTCGAGCAGTGCGCGTGTCCAAGCTCAAACCGGAACTGTTAGTATATTGACGTTATTGGCTGTGTTGATTATTCATTCGGAATTTTCCGAAAGCACTCGAAGCTTCAAACATAATTTAAGTGAGAAAAAAAAGCGTTCCAAAACGCGTTCGCAGCATTAGGTTACTTCTGAGCAGTACTGAAGCTAATCAGCAGTCAGTTCAGATGTTACATCCATCAGGGGTGGAAAAAATAATCGAGCACGCAGGAAATTTTAACCAGCTGCAGGAAATTTAGTAGGTGAAAGATTTGTAACTTGAAAATTTGAAGAACACACATGTCTCACTATGGGCCCAACGACCCACGATTGACAGGAATCATTCCTTAAGTTGAAAACCATGCTGAATAGGCAGTACGTATGCTCTGCAACTCTGCAGCAATTTTCTATTTTCAGGCTGTGTTCACTAGAAGAACATTTTTTTCCACCCCTGACGTCCATTAAAACTATTGTACACGTAAAGAAAGCCAGCATCAGTACTTACTTTACAATAGTCTCTGCCGCTTCAGATCTGACTCTCGGGTCATCATCTGCGAGCAATTCTAGCACAACATTGTGAAAGAATGTCCGCTGAAGATTGAAACTCGTTCTCTGATGACAAAGAAAAGAAATAGAATTCAAGTGCCTTGTAAACTCATTGTAAAGTATACTGTATATAGTTTGTAGAAATCTACTCTATCTTTATGGTATGGAGCACCATAGACAATATCGATATAGTCTATGGGAGCCCACGTACAGTAAAAGTAAAATCTCATACATTTATCATCATGAAAACCTGTAACTAACCGTCGACTGCTCTGAAGAAATGTAACTTGCTTGTCTTTCAAGGAAAGCGATCAAACTAAATGAAAACAATTTACAATTGACGTTCAATACAGCAAAAGAATGGGACCAAACAACAAATACAACAAAGGTAAAAAACAATGCATGTACCTAAAATTCAGGTTCCCGATTACTTGAAGAAGTTCAACCTGAAAAAAAATGAGATGATTTATAATCCAAATGTTTCGAGTTCAATTTCTTAAGATAACCGTTAGACTTACAAAACAAAGTAATATAATCTTAACACAGTTTTTCACATACCTTAACAAGCCAATATGAATTTTGTTTTAACTGCACCAATTTTAGACAAAGTTGTAGCGTGAGAGCTGTATAGGAACTCAGACAAAGTGCTGACAGACATTGCTAAAACAAATAGAAAAATACCAATTATCAAACTGCTTTCCTTGTCTCAGGGAGGGACGTACTTAGGGGGACCAAGGAAGTACAGGAAGGGTGCAATTTCCGTATTTGGATTTGGCAGGGTTATAATCAAAAATAAAATATTGGGCATTTGGCAGCCTCTTTTACCACCTAGACAACCTCAACCCTGCCGGGGGTCCTCAGTGATGACGTACAATGCCTAGGTCGACGGTCGCGCTCTACTTAATGACCAGCGCCTGCTCAGCACCCCCCCCCCCCTCCTTCCAGATCAAGTTAGATCCATCCCTGTGTGTCTACAAAATCAGAATAGCCATAACCACTGGGGAAAGAGCAATGCAACTATACCTGTACTCCTAAGCAGGCTAATCTTACGGTGACTGAAGATTTGTCAAGCAGCAACTTTTCCAGGACATTTAACAAGACGTCGATCTTTATATTATCTGAGGCGATTTGAAAAACATATCTCAAATTCATGAATAATTAATGACCGTAACAAAAGAAATCATTACTGTGACGGCAACTGGATATGTGATCTTAATTAGCATAGAATTTCGTCAACTTTAACCTCAAATTTGTCTTAAAAAACTGATTCATTTGTGAATACGCCCGGACTGGATATCTGGGGAAATCCTCATTTAAATATTTTTTATAGGCTGCTTCACCAAAAACTAAAATCGTAGCAACTCACCAGTTTCAAGTTTATCACAGATTTCACAACACCACGTACCAAAATCATACCTAAATTATCATAGCAAATTACATCACTAAAATGTTACATAATTAATCTATACTTGCTTGACCATAACTTACTCCATAATATGATATTGAATTTAGGAACTTGCTCTGCTTAAACGCAGATCAATTTACTTGTTAGTAGAATAGGTATTAACTTAATACGAAGTATCTTGATAACCTATTTTGGCCATATCAGACTTTAGAACTTGATAGTGACTAACTTGTGGTCAGGGGTGGAAAAATAGTTTTCTTCCTGTAAGCACAGCCTGAACGTAAATAATTCCTGCACTTGGATAGTATTTTTGTACTAAATCTAGCCAAAATCTACCCACAGTGCCCACACGTACGGTCTATTCAGCATTGCTTAAAACTTAAGGAATGATTCCTGTCAATCGTGGGTTGTTGGGCCCGCAGTGAGGCATGTGAGTCAAATTTTCATGTTACAAATCCTCAACCTAATTAATTTCCTGCAGCTGGTTAAAATTTAAGGTCTAATGGATTAGTTTTTAGCAAGGGAGGTAAACCGGAGAACCTGAAGAAAAACTCTCGAAGAACAGGAGGGAATCAACCAAACTCTACTTACATGAGTTTTCAAGCACAAGGAAGCTACCCAACCTAAGTAAATACCCTACCTACTCTTGGGCTCAATTCAGTGGTAAGGGGTAGTAGTGGTAACTAATGAACTATGAGCAAAAACTACAATACACCAAGAAAAGTAAGAAGATAAAAGAAAAGCTTAAGTTTTCTGAGTTTTTTTGAGTTGAAACTTAACTTGGCAGGTATATGAATATGAAATTGAAGAAAAGTTCTATTTGATATAAAAATAAAACTTCAAGACTTTAGGCAAAAAAATAAAACTTAAAAAAAAAAAAACCGCAAATAATTTTGTAAAAAAATGCAAAATTTTCTCAAAGTTTTTAAAGTTTTTACCTAAAGTATTTATATTTTATATGCTTTATAATCAAATATTAAATTCAATTAAATATCAATTATTTTAAACTCAATACTCAAAACCAATATTCACCTCCCTGGCTTCAATCCAATTCCAATAGTTAGATGGGAGTCCTAAGCTAATAGTTGTCATCTGTGCATGCTCCCAAATAAAGTGTAGATGTTAACGGATTGCAGAGTATTGTAGATACATTGAACAAAACTTACCTTGACCTTACAAGAGATGATTGCAGAAGGTTCCCCAACAACACAGCAAGACTACCACGTATAATTGGGTCGTGATGTCCTTCATATAACAACACCTCCCGTATTAACTGCTGGTTACTATCGTCATTACTCCCCTTATCATCTACTTCCGGTAGAACACGCGCTAGAAATGCCTGAGGATGAATCTTAAAAATGGCGGCCAAGCAATTTAATGCAAGAGATTTAACACTGACACGAACTTTACAATCTGACAATATCTCACCATTCTTTCCCGAGAACAAAAACGAACACATCACCCTTGCACAGTGAAGTATAGGTACACCTTTGCATACAACCGGATCAATATTAAATCCATCATCCACACCTTCATTATCCTCTTCTTCAAGTTCAGGTTCCTGATTATCCTCTGCTATCATCTGTTGTTCCGTTTCATCCCTATTTAGTTCATCAGTAGAACTAGCCTGTGTGATATTACCACTGGTGTTCGATCCAGATCTATGGTGGCCTAACATGCTATCATTATTTGTGTCTACAGAGCTGGATCCTTCAGTACCATCGTCGGATACTTCAGATGCAGTATCGGTCATTGGTTCGCGTGTACCGTCCTCAGGCTGAGAGAAATGTCGACGTAATTCTTGAATATCTGCAACGCTCATACCACTTTCTCCTACCTTCTCATTCGCCCCGTCCACACTTATCTCGCCAAGTGGTTCCTCAATACCAGAGTCTTGTTGTGATGTGAAGGACAATGTATCGATATCATCCAATGTCGTGCTCAGGAAACTATCTGCATGAAAAATTAATACATTATATATGACCATTGAACTATAATAGACTGGAACGCTAACGCAGGGGAGGAAATTGAAGCCAGCTTAATTCAGTTTTGAGTTGAAATACTTAACGCCGAACATTGGGCTGTATATGAAATTGAAGCTATTAAAAAGTTATATTTGATATAAAAACTTCAAGACTTTAGGTAAAAGGGAAATACTTAAAACGTTGAGGGAAAATTTGCCGTATTTTACAAAATTGCGGTTGTTTTTGTATTTTTTAAGTATTTCCATTTTGCCTAAAGTCTTGAAGTTTTTATATCAAATAGAACGTTTTAATAGCTTCAATTTCATATACAGCCCAATGTTTGGCGTTAAGTATTTCAACTCAAAACTCAGAAAAACTAGCTTGGCTTCATCCTATTATCGGGTTTGGCGTATTGAGTTAGCGTTCCAGTTTGTATATAGTTCAATGCATACGACTTGTACTTAGTTAAGCCACGGTTAGTGGCTAAGCAGATATAAACCGAGCACTTTATAACATGTCATCAGGCCTGCAAATTACTGTCGGTCATCGGACATTGTCCGGACAAATTTTACGTCTTGTCCGATCAAACCGTTTTATGACCCGACATGTGACCGATGGATTTAAGCTGGTGAAAAGTCCAATCTCAAATTGATTTATAACATATTTTCCAACATATTTTGTTCGTTTAAAGTTATTATCAAAGGAACCTGCAAGAAATATCAGTCAAAAAAGTGATCGGAAATGATCGCATTTGCGGTTCGATTTTGGCAAAACTTAAACAGCATACTGTATCAACCAAGATTGGAGAAATTCTAAAAGTTTTGTATAACATAAAACATAACCGTGTGTTGCATAAAAGATGAGCACGGTTCTTGCAGCCTTACATAGCAGACGTAGCACTTGAAGCACGAGTAGTCTGCTAAAATACATTGTGCCATTTTTTTTAAGAAATGAAAAACTTTACTTTGTCCATTGTCCGACAAGAACTAATAAATGTCCGACCACTTTTTGTCTTGGCCGGACATTTGTCTTACACAGCAAAATTAGTAGTGTTTTGAAACACCAAAAAGTGTTTTAGACCTAGCCAGCAGCAGCTGCGAAAAATGCAACTTCTAGCAGCCCATCTAGCAGGAATTGAATCTGCGGTCTGCGATTCCGGTGCAGCGCTCTAACCAGCTGAGCTACAGAGTCCAGCTGCTGAGCATTAACCGCAAGTTCGGTATATATGATGGGAGTGATGCCAGTATTAGATGCCCTATCTACCGTAAGATATGCTGGACGTGGAAACTTTCAAAAGCGCTGCACCGGAATCGCAGGGCCGCAGGTTCAATTCCTGCCAGAGGGCCTAAGTTGCATTTTTCGCAACTGCTCTTGGCTAGGTCTAAAAAATGTAGGCCTATATAAATTTTTTGTCCGAGTATTCCATCTACAAACACATTATACTAATGGTCTGTATTCTACAAAGTACAACAGTACTACAAACCTGAGCGATCCTGATTTGAGAATGCTACAAGTCCTTGCTGAGATAGAAGTTGATACAACAATTTTCTTGGAGGTGATTGTAGTAATTGTTGTAAAGCCTCCAGGGCAGCCGTTACAACATTATGATCAGAATGCTTTGTTGACAGCATTGCTAATTTGTACATCTACAAAGATATGAAAGATTGTTGTGGAAGATTCCAAAGCAAGTCTCAGAAAACGTACATACCAGTGAATGAATGAATTGAATGAATTTAAACAGGGAAGTCCTATTCAGCTAATGCTGGTTTAAAAGGAGCCCTGTGTCTACGATAATTACAAAACGTTAATATAAACTAAATTAGACAGTTAATATATATATACCGGGTGGGGCAAAAAAAGTACGACTGTTTGATTTAGTATAACTTAAAAACTAATAAGAGCTATTACACTTAAACAAGTTTCTTTGCATTCAGCGATGTCGAACTTAAATTTTGATATATGCCATGTGCATTTTCATGCAATATTGACTGAGATACAGTAGCTGCATTTAAACTTGACTAAACACTTTTGGAACTGTCGAGAATTACTAAAAACGATTTGATAACCGTTACCATTTTATCGTAAGTATTACTAAAATGAAGTGAAGTTGAAGTTAGAAATGTTTCTTGAATAGATATGCTCTTTTATTCTAACATTTGGCCTTCTAACTACAACTTCACTTCATTGAAACGAATAATGCTTGCGTAAAATGCTGATGGTTATCAAATTATTTAATAGGCCATTTTTAGCTAATTCTCGAACCTTCCAAAAATGTTTACTCAAGTTTAAACGCAGCTATCTCGGTCAATATTGCATGAAAATGCACATGGCACATATCAAAATTCAAGTTAGACATCGCTGTGGCTGTGTGCATTAAGGCCTTCCTGTGGAATTCAAAAACAACCCAAATACCTGAAGAAGCTGTTTTTCTTCCTTTCCCAACATCTCTTCATTACTATTTCGTTTCTGTTGATGAATGACACCGAAACTTCCACGCATCACAACTTCATTTTCCTGTTCTTCGTTGCCAAGGTGAGGCACGATATGACGTAAGCATAGCAAAACACCACAGTATGTGGAAGAATTCTGATCTACTGAAAATGGTAACATTGATTCTGGAAAATGTAAAATAGATCTTATGGGTAAATCAATCTTATGGTGAACAAAAGTAAACGATATATAAAGTAACTAACGTATACTAAACTAAATATTTTTATAACACGGCTAGCTATATGTCGATACTACTCTATACAACTGTAACTGGACCAAACTATTTTTTACAACATGGTTAGCTTTATCACTTCTAAACTGTTCTATCTAGAGCAGGCCGTCTATAAGAATTCTTATAGACGTCCTGATCTACAGATTTAGTAGGGGAAATCTGTTATCAGTCCAGTGTTACTGCAGGAATAAACCAGAGTACTCGGTGAAAGCCTGTAGTGTTTGATAGAGTCAAACTGGATGCACTCATCTCGCATGGGACTGAAGCGAAATTATTATCAGACAACTGCATATTGCAGGAACCTCGGCCACAAAGGTTAAAGACACACACTATCAATGTGATCTCTAGGCTATTTGTAACTGAATTCCCGTAGCATTACTGTGTCTCACCTAAGTTTCAGCTTTCATTGCTGTTTGATTTGATTGCTTACTAATGTAATGACTATGACATTAATAAGTTCTCGCACAAGTTTCATTATTTTATATCAAGCTCTTAATAGTTGAATTAAAACATCCCTTACCTAACAATATATTAATAATCCATGAAAAGAATACCGATGGTTTCCTTGCATGAAGACAAATCATAGTTATTGATGATGCTGATGTACGTCGCGCAGTCGCAGATGATGAATTGACGTTTTGAAGAAATGTTTTCAATAAGATCTACAAAATACACTGAATAAGATTTACAATACAAGATTATGAACAAAGCGTTACCGTACGAAACGTTTTTAAATCCTTGATCAGTTACAGTATCATGACAGTCTAGTTGAGTTAAATTGGCAAGCAAGAGTTTGCATGATAGTTTCGTTATCTGTCAAACAAATACAAGATTTGAATGAGAGTTGACTGGAGTAATGTTATATATAACTGTGTGAATTAATCGCAGCATTGAGAATTTTAACTTTTGGCAACTAGAGTGTAATTCACTGTAACTGATCATGGATGTACTCTTTTGTAATACATGCCAGACATACAGTACATGCCAGGGATAGATCCAGGGTGCAACCGTCAACTGAGGCAGGGTGCATTATCACTGAGGACTGACTCCCAGTAGGGTCAAGGGGCTGAGCATATCAGAAAATATTTGAAAAATAAGGTTGCCTAGTTGATCAAAGAAGCCCCAAAGGTCCAATATTTTATTGTTTGATAATTGTCCTGCCAAATCCAAAGTTTGGATTTTATTCGAAATTGGCACCCCTCCTGCAGACCTGCACACTCTTGGATAAGGCTAGGGGGTTGCACCCCTCCCCCCCCCCTCCCTGCACCCGCAGTTAATCCATCGCTGATACATGCATGTGTGCCTACATCCTTCACTTTAATAAGTATACCTTCGTTTCTTTGTCGTTCATGAATGCACCAAGAACAGGCATGATCTTTTTCATTGCTGTAGCTAATGTCTCCTAGAACAAATATTCAGATTGTTTCGTACAATAATTCGCCGGTACACAGTTTTGGATTTCAGTCATTGCAGCAAAAAGATTGAACAGAGTCACTGTAATTTCTCCTGACGAAGGGCTTTAGCTCGAAACGTCGAGATTTTGTTTATATCTCTTAGGCACACGCGAAGCAACCCTCAATTTGTTTTAACTAAGTAAGAATTGCATTATCGATCAGATGGCTAGCGAGTAGCGTCAAGTATATAATGAATAAGCTTAAGTCATTCTAAGTACGGAAACTCTGAGCAAGTTTTAAGTCACTGCGAGCAATAACATATATATAGTTAAACGAGATGTATTGTACGAAATGGATTTTCAATACCCATGTGTAAGTCAATATGAACAACTTTGAAATGCATTGCATTTTCAAACAGTGCCAAGACTAATGTCAGTACTAGTAATAATCTTAGATTAGTGAAGTGCGTTCGATTTGTCTTGCTTCGAGAAAATTGCGTTTTGTTTTCACTCGTGCAATGTGGATATGCGAAGCAGGAATATACTGTAAGGGAGCCAGATGTCACTTGCTCACTCACTCCCTCTAGCTAATCTCGCAAACGCGACTATATGCGACTGGATTAACAATACCGGTCTACTGTCATATCTTTAAGTTAGTCTGTTGCCGGACAACCAAACTTGGAGGGGGTGGGCGCAAATACAAGCACAGGATGTATATTTGGAGATTTGACGGTAAATCGGTAATATGTTGCAACTGATGAACAGAATCATTTATCAAAACTGTGATCAAAACTTCATAAATCTTTACATGTACTGTTGCTATGATATCTTTTATCAATGATTCATGATTTGCCAAACATAAATGTTTCAAGACATGGGTGATGGGTTAACTTTTCTCTGCTTGTTTGTCTGGAGTTATTGTATTTATTTGAGTAAGCACACACTATAGTACAGACATGTTCGTTGCCCAACGCACACTGGCCGCGGGATCTGTGTATCTATATTGTTAATTGCTCTCACCTACCACAAAAGACATGGTCAGAAACTCATATTGATTTATTTAACATAACAACTTAGTAACTATTATTCCATAATTATACAGTATGTCCAATGACAATATATAGGAAATATGCAGACTGAGTACACGTCTTCTATATAGAAAAGCTGGGCAAAGTCGAATCTACGCTACGTAAAATTCTTGATGCTCTGATAACTATCTTCAATCACATATTTAATACAGCTGTAGTAAATATACAGAACTTTATGGATCTCTTTGAGCCTTTAAGAAAGAGAATATGACGTCCGTAGCTGCCCAGAGCTTGCATGCGCGGTTCATACTACATTACTACCAGAACACGAGAACGAGGCAAATGCCACATACAAAATTTCGAATTGACATAGCATCCAGCCGTGACGTCACGATTAGGAAGCGTTCTCCTTCGTCGAACACAATGAATAGAAGTGAGTCTCTTGGAATAAATCTATGAAAGTTTTGAGACATTCTGAGAAAGTTTGGAGTACTTTTAAGCAAATTACAAGTAATGCTGTGCAAAGCCTGGGTTGCTCCAGTTGTCCAGAATCATTTCAATATGGACAAGTCAAGTCTCACTAAATAACTCTGAGCAAGTCATGCTGAGCAAGTTTTCAGTCATTCTTAGTAAGTTTCAAGTCAATGTGAGCTAGCTTCAAGTCAATGCGAGCCAGCTTCAAGTCAATGCGAGCCAGCTTCAAGTCAATGCGAGCCAGCTTCAAGTCAATGCGAGCCAGCTTCAAGTCAATGCGAGCCAGCTTCAAGTCATTGTGAACTAGCTTCAAGCAACCTCGTTCCCAGGGCTTTCTAGGCGTGTTAGACCCAGGGTTAGGGTCAATGTGAGCCAGGTTCAAGTCAATGCGAGCTAGTTTCAATCAAGTTACTGTGAGCAAGGAATCAGTCTCTCCAAGTCAGTACGGATTGCATTTTTTCATCAGGTATCTCGGACATCAAATCAATACGATTAAGTCCGTCTCCGAGCCTTTCTAAATAACTCTAAGCAAGTTTTGAGTCGCTCTGAGCATATTTCAACTGAAGTCACTTGAGCATACGACTGAGTCGCTGCAAGTGAGTATGTATGTATGAATTGCATTTTCAACCAGCTGGCAAAGATCAAATTATAATATCTCTGAACCTTCCAAAATACCTCTGAATGAGTTTTGAGTCACTCTCAGTATGTTTCAAGTATTGTACAGTACTGTACCTGGACTGACTCTTCTGGTCTAGCACATATTCTTGCCAAGCATGGTAAAAGATTTGTGATGAAAGGTCTAAAATCAAAGTCGTACAGACATGTAACACTTTCCCATTAGACATTTTAATACTGAACAATCATGAAAAATAGAAGAAAAGAAATTTACCGGCATTTATGAGGCCGTATTAAATGACAGATCTCAGCAAACTTTGATAAGGCTGCTCGAAGACATCTTGAATTGCCATTCTATACAGAAGAAAAATTACCAACAATGTTTATGTATTTTAACAAACACACAGCAGAAGCCTGTTAGATGTGAAGCACACCTTTTTAATTTCTTTATATAGTTCAACATGAACACGAGCAACATTGGCATCCATGAAACCCTATTTGAAATTAAAACAAAAAACTAGTTTAAAGTACTGTAGGAATTGAGTAATAACTAAAGACCAATTGAAAATTGTACATATATCCATGGACAGCAAAAATAGAACGTTTGAACCATGGACAACCACAAACAGTGACAGACAACCACAGCAACCACAAACCACTAACAATCACAGACAACTACTGTCCAACAATAACATACAAGCAAAGCAACCACAACAACCACAGACAACCACAAACAACTACAACAATAACAGACAAGCAAAGCAACCACAACAACCAAAGACAACCACAAACAAACAAAGACAACCACAAACAACCACAGACAACTACAACAATAACAATAACAGACAAGCAAAGCAACCACAACAACCAAAGACAACCACAAACAACCACAGACAACCACAGACGACTACAACAATAACAATAACAATAACAATAACAGACAAGCAAATCAACCACAACAACCAAAGACAACCACAGACAACCACAGACAACCACAGACAACTACAACAATAACAGACAAGCAAAGCAACCACAACAACCAAAGACAACCACAGGCAACTACAACAACCACTGTAACAACCGGCACCACTGACATCACTGACAACCATGTAGACAACTACATAGAATCACAAGCAACCATAGTATAAACCACGGACAACCACAAACAATCTAGCAGCAACCACAGACAATTACAACATAATGATGATAACTAACAATTATATTCAATTAATTGCAAGAACATTGACTCTAGTTGAGCTGGAGACTCCAATGTACACATGCGCAGGCCAGACAGTATGACATATTTTAGATTTTAGGACAGAAGATTTGTCCCCCCATTACAAAATTACTGTGTGATTAACTTGCATATTATGGAACCCAACCTTGATGATCCGATTGACACAATCTCCGGCCACAAGACGAACATCTGACTCTTCATCATCACAAAATGACAGCAGGGTTTCTATGGAAACTGCAATAAGCTTTCCAAATTCACTAAGATTTCTAGAGTAAAAAGTACAAATTTTTGAAGAAGAATGTGGCTCAAAGTTTGAAGGAAATTTGTGAATAGATTATTTTTGCATAATTATTAAATGTAGATGCAATAATACAGGGTGTATCAAAAAAAACTGAACAAAATTGAAATTGTTTTATTAATATATATTGTTTGGGTATTTATGATGTAGAATAAACTAAAAATTCTGAAAGTTACATTTTTCAAAACCCAGGTGTCTTGTCCAACAGATCAAAAATAAATTTGAATGCTTAAAAGTTATTTTGAATTAGTGGGTGGAAAATGTGATGGGTGTTGCATTGCTGTTCAAAATTTCAGAAAATTTGAACTTTCATTTTTAAGAAAAAATCAGCTTTTGCATGCTTAATTTACGCCTTTACTTAATTTGCATATTGTCTAGACACCCCCCCTGGGTTTTGAAAAATGTAACTTTCAGAATTTTTTAGTTTATTCTACATCATAAATACCCAAACAATATATATTAATAAAAACTTAATTTCAATTTTGTTCAGTTTTTTTTGATACACCCTGTATACATGGACACGTTCCTGACATACAGTATTATCTATACCTTAAAAGTGGTGAGCATGTCAAATCTCCAATTATATTTAGATTAGTAATTCTGTCCTTTTTAGAGAGTGTGGACTCTTTCTTTCTGAAATTTAAGAATTCATAGTTAAAACAATGAATAATGCTCTTGACATGCAGAGTTGTGGTTAACAAGCTTTGTTATCATGGCTGACTCAGGGCATTCAAAATAGGCCAGCAACCACCGGAGCACCAGTGGGTGTCATGAGGTTTACTGCCACTGCCAGCTACTTTCTTGAAAACATTTCTCCAAATGCACTTCTATAAATATGTGTCCTTCATTGCATTTTTTACATTTAACAAGAATTTTAGCCATTTTTATACTACAGTAAATAAGCTTACTGGCATTCCAATTGAAGTGTTCCTAAAATATTACATCAATTCATTACATAAGTTGATCAATACATTTGCTCAAAAATTGCTCAACTTTCTGTTTACTAGCATACTTGTTCCCAATTGGTCAATCAGTCACTGAAATGAGACGCCATTGGTCGATTCACGCACACAGGAAGTTGATCAATTTTTCAACGAATGAATTGATAAACTCTAGGTAATGAATAGGCTCAGTCCAGCCATTCCCTTCCCTATGAGGGAGGACCTCTATTCGTGTCGACACTTACCGGCTGGACCGAGCCTAGGTAATGAATTGATGCAATATTTTCGGTATACACTTCAATTGGAACGACAGTAATTTGTCAACTGATTACCAGTTGATGAAGCAAAAAACTGGACAAAAAGATGACCATGCACACTTGTAATATTGTCAATCATTTCTTCATCTGCTTACTTTCTCACCACAACTGCTTATATAAAATGATTCTGAAAGACCTGCTGACTATGAACATTAAATATATGCACATCTCATTTATTTCCTATAACATTCTACTTATAATACATTCTATTTAAACCATGACTCATGAGTTCATGTTCGGAAATTGACAAAAACAATTGGAAAATCAACTTTACATGTTAATTTCTGCCCAATACTCCAAATTCGGAAAGACCTATTCCAGGCCTCAGAATTTTTCAGGCCTCAGAATTAGCAAAAACTCAGGTCTGCAAAGTTTTGCAATCCTGAAATGAAAGCAGGTTGGCAAATTGAAGTTCTATGCCTAAGATTGTCTACATTTTATAAAGCAATATAAAGATTTCATTCGAATTAGGTTGTTTACAGCTGTTCTCTCCGTAGTGAGTCACTGCATATAAATATTGCTGAATTTATGTTGCCTGTTTCAGTTCGAAATTTCAGTATCATACTGTATGATTCGCTATTGAAATGACTTTTTGGTTAAGAAGTTATGAAAGAAGTTTAGCAAACATTTTCCTTAAAGTTTAAATATGCCAAGACAAGAATATTGCTTCAACTGCTTTTCTCTTTTGCTCTGAACTCACATTGCAGATCGGCATTGCAGGTCAGAAATTTTTTGACCTGACATGACAATAGATCGGGAATCAGGTTGGTTGCAAGCCTGCTTTTCCCAACATCCAGGCAAAAAATAACGTCCAATGTCATCCCATTTCCTGGTTCTCTTTCCTTTCCTTTCAATTATCCACATTTCAAGTGGTACCTGTAAACAACTTTAAGTTTCGCACAGCTCTTATCCCTAACTAAATGCCACGCTGCAACATCGTATTGGGGAATGGCAAATTGTGATAATAGGCATTTGTCCCTGCTTTGTCCTGCATTTCTTGGGTTGGGGGAAGCAAGGATTTACAATGACTGGTGCATTAATTGCACTGTTATAATGTATTAACGAAATGTATTACACATTTCAAACGTGAGATTATGGACACTCAAAGTTAAGATCATTTTGTAATGATCTTAGCTTTGAATGCTGAAAATGACATTTCCCAAATTGCAAATACACACATAAAACCTACTTCTCCAAACGCTGTCATTGTGTAGTATTAAGTTACTAAAGTATTAAAACTGAAGAATACAACTCAGTGAACTCACTTGACTGTGGCAGCAACGTTAGAATCTGAAATAGTCGTCCCATCTTTAAAGTTCTTTAAAGCTTCAAAGGCTCTGAGAAGCTTGTCAGCTACAGCTAGGGACATTACAAGGTAGCTACTTCCTACCTATTCAAAATTAAATCCATTTCACAACATGTAAATTCATATTTATTTTGCAAAGTACAACTTGTGGTTGGCCGTGCGAAACTCGAAGCCTGAAACGAGCAAATATGGTAACTTTTTAGGAGGGGATAGAAAAATTGATTTATCCATAAAACCTTATATTTATTCGTTAAAGAGATTTCTAAAATATGAAAACGAACTCTCATATATTTTGTGTGACAATTCTAAGACTTAGTTAGAGTAATAATATTTCTGTAAAAGGGTAAAGAAGATATTTCAGTTTTCCCCACTCCTACCCGGTCGGGGTAAAATTGTCTTCTGTTTTCCTTTTCATATTTTCATTCGAGCGTCACTTTTCCCTCTTCCTCACAGACCAACCATTTATCTTCTTGCGTGCAAAGATCAAAATAGGAAGATTTTAAACATGTGAAAAGCTTTGCAAATGCGATTTTAGCCTTGGCATGACGTAAAGTTAAACACTGCCGATACTGGTAGTATTAAAACGGTGAGTATTATATTTTATTTCAGAATTTCTTGGCACTTCATATCTCCCAAATATTTGCCATTTCGAATGTCCACTTGATCAGGTCGCAGCAATCTATTTCGATTTTTACTTAATCGGACGGGATTTCTGTCTCGTTTCTTTAGGAAAAGGACGAGAAATGGATGCTGGAATCGAAGAATGGAGACAAGATCAAACTAGCTATCGATCGACAGAAACGGTTTGTATACACATTCTTTGAATTTCCTCTTTCAATCGCTTGAAGTGAAAGGAAGCCTCAATGCTTTTATAATGGTGAACGCCTATTCTGCTATTTGTATGATCTCCAATACAACACTGATTCGAAATTATAGCTTTCTGGGGCGAAAATGACTAGGTTTTAGACCTATATTTAATTGCAGATCTTCTTTTAATAGTTTTATGCAGTTTTATTCATTTAATTTTCGTCTGTCTCGATGTTCATTTTCTTAATTGCGACACAGTCTGTATTTTATATATACGTGAAAGTTTAAATGACCCAATACATTTCTAGCCGCTTCTATGTATCACGAATCCAGTTTTTGCAGCCTTTTTCTTTGGTTTAACTTTAAAGCATTTAAAATTGGGAATACGATTTTTCAATATGAAAATATTTGAAAATTTGCGAGTTGATTTGTATTGGATTCCACCGCACAGGGTCAAGGCCAGGATTATTGTATGCATATTTAGCACCATTGAGACAAACTCAAAGCATCATATTAAAAGCATACATTCAATTTGATGTTGAAGTTTATGTATTATTGAATGATGCAGTCCACCGACTTGGGGTTGTGAATTTTCTATAATCGATATCAAGTTCACACTTGGGAATTTTTTTGTCCAGTGACTTCACACACTTGATTAACTATATTTAAGCTCACACAACTTCTATTTGTTGCGTATTATTGCTAATTCTAAACATTAACACCAACTAAAGTGCACACTTGACTAAAGTTGAGACAGGATTGCACATTTGCACACATGAATCTTTAATCTTGAACACCCAATATCTCGTCGAAAACCACCCTGCTCTGCCAGTCTGGAATACCATTTAACCTAAGTGGATCCACCATCATGGTAAACTGGTGATGGATATTATTGCAATGATTAAGATCCAGGCTTACTGATCATAAGCATTACAAACTAATAGTGATGATGATATTTCCAACATAGACAAATCAATTATGTTGATCATACTCTCCCGGAGAAAAAGCTCTCTCCCCATTTTACAATGGAAGAATTGCCACTGTATGCAGGCTAAGATATTGGCATACAATGAACTTATATTTAAACTGGATATCCCCTTAGAGAGGCAATTAGTTATGCAGAGCTGGAGGTATCAATTGGATTGAAGCATATATATATATATATCTTCAAAGAAAGGTTATTCTTGTCAACCCATAACAGATAACGAGGGTCGTGAAGAGGTAAAATAGGAGCTGGGATTTGCCTTTTCTTTTACTGGGATTCTATTTTATCACTGGGAAAATGGAAATTGGACCACTGGAATGGAATGGAATTTGCATCTGCAATCTTGCTGCTGAGAATGGGATTTTGCAAGTAGGTGGGTCAGGTGCCTGGATTCAGACAGAATTTTGGCTGGGAAACTGGGGTTGAACCCCCCCCCACCTCATGGTCCTTGAAATCTGTCATGAAAGAGCATTGGAGCTGCAATGTGCTCCAATGTGCCCTCTGGTAGCTCGAACCAAGATTTTTTCCCAATCTTATCTAATGAGAAACATGGCTAGACAATTAGAGTGCAATGTCTACAATGCACCCAAGCATTACACACACCCAAGATCTTGTTGTAACAAAAGCATCAAAACTAAACTTAACTTTCATTTATTTATATTGGATAGCCTTACCAGTTCTAAACTGTTATCCCTAGACTGCCTAGAGGTACAGCATAGCTATCCCTTATTGGTGCAGTGTTACTACAGGAGGAAACCAGGGTAGCCAGAGAAAACCTGCTGTGATTGGTAGAGTCAAACTGGAAGCATTCTTCTCACATGCAACTGAGGCAAAATTATAATCAGACAACTGTTTATTTCAGAAAAAAGTTGCAGAGATAAAAGATATTAAGGTCGTGTTACGCGATGCAATTTTTACTGCAAGTCTGCAACGCAATTTCTGACGCAGAGTCATGTTATGTAAATCCTATTCATAGTGAAATTGATTGAGAACATGTCCCACGCACACTTCACTCCGTCGACCTTTTCCTGACCAGTGGTCCAATTCCCATTTTCCCAGTGATAAAATAGAATCCCAGCAAAAGAAGAGGCAAATCGCAGCTCCTATTTTACCCCTTCACGACCTTCATTATCTGTTATGGGTTGACAAGAATAACCTTTCTTTGAAGATGCACCAAAATATCAGAAAGAGAGAAGCATTCCATGCTCACTGATTTACTGTTAATACTTTTTAACGTAACATCGCTCTTGCGTTGCAAGTTGGAACAAAAGTCGCCTCGTGTAGTGCGAAATGAGCACCAATCAAGTCAGTGATTGTGTCATTGTTTTGCCTGGCAATGTATGTTTATTTACAATATCATTAAATCCTGACACTTGATATTGGTGACCATTTGACCTTCATGATGTTTTCCGATATTGGATTATGTTCTGATCGGAAGCTAAAATCCTCTTTGCTTTACAGTAACGCCGCACAGTCATTAATATACACATGTCACATGATATTACCTTGTAGGCTTTTAGTTTGTTGTTTTTCAATTTATACTGTATATGTATTGAACCCTATTTAAACGTGTGACCACTTAAACATAGATAAATGCATTAGTGTTATCCCTTACTCATTAGTCTTAAATGGTTAAGCGTGTAAACGCTTATGTATAGATATTCGGGTGGTGAAATGCTGTAGTGCAGTAGCGTCTGAAATATAATCGTCTGCACGCAGGTTAATTGCCACTTCTACACTAGCTGTCCTACACGTACAAAGCCCTGGTCAAATGAGGATGAGTGTTGATGAGAGTTGGCAAGCGAGAGTTTACATGAGAGTTTCATTAGAGAGCTTTAGATTTGACTACGACTACGAAATTTTTCCGTTACATGAGTCTGCTGCTACAAACTTGTTGTCGTCCTCTCTTTGGCACAGCACATCTTTGTATAAACAACAGTTGAGCCAAAGCGAGCACAACTATGAGTTTGTAGTAGCAGACGTTAAGCAGAAAAATGTCGTACTCGTATTCGTATAGTCCAATCTATTAGCCCCCTATTAACTCTCATGCCTCGGTCAAACGAGAGCAAGAGTTGCATGAGAATTGACTGGATATTACCACGCGTATCGGTCAAACGATCGAAATCTCTCATCAACTCTCAATCTCTCATCAAAATATGAACCTAGCTCAAAGTTGATGATGATCAATGCTCATTGACTCTCTTGAACTCTCATTCTCACTTGGCCGAGGCTTAGCTTTGAGAAATGCAAATTGGATTTAAAAGATAATCAAATGCACGGTAGTTTCAAAACTTCTATTTCGTTTCTCTATTTCTTATTAACGATACAAAACGTGATTTTCTAATGCTAAGCTTTCGTAAGCCACATGCTCGAGTCACCATTATTGACATTATTTGGTGCAATCCAAACTTTGTGAAATAAATACAGTGACCGAGTGGCGGAAATTTTCACAAAGAAGTATATTGGTCACTGGCCATTAATCGGCTTACAAACACACAAAGAACCGATTTCCTTCTATTATGACGTTTTTCCGGCGTGACCTCACAGTGATGTATTTTCATTTTCCTATTCAATATGGCGACCTCTGATAATGTCTCAAGTATGAAAAGGAAGAGAATTGTTGGTCGTATGTGCTGTGCCGGCTCGTCGTCAGGCAGTATTTGTTCAAGCACACAATATACTAAGAATGTCTCATTACACTATTTCCCCGATAAACTAAAGGATGGTACACGGCATGAAGCTTGGAAGAATTTTGTCAGAATCCATCGGCCTGCTTTTAATCCTTCTAAGTCTAAATCGTCTTCTCTATGTTCGCTACACTTCGAAGACAGCTGTTTTGCCACTCGAAGAGACGTTGCGAGAGAACTAGGCATAAGGATTAGGCTTAATAAAGATGCTTTACCAACTATTGATGCCGTAAATACCGGTAAACCTAAGAAAAAAGCGGCAAGTATGAGGAAGGTAAAGTATTAAAGCCACGTGTATTCACTGTGTGCGGTCTGATCTCTTAAAGTATCTGGATAGCCAAAAGCTAGCGTCGCTCTTTAGTACTTATATACACTGTGTGTCGGATGTTTGTGGATTTGCTGCTGAAAAGTCCGCCATTTAGTGGGGGTTTGATAACTTTTAGTCATAGCCATAGTTTGTGACACATTGTCATTGAAATTTATGGAACACAAATGCTAATCAATGCTAATTAACTTCAGGAAGTCTAACGTCTATTGTCCTATGAAGTTAATTTCACTAAGCACTATCGTGCAGCAGATGATTATCTGAGTTAAAAAATGATGTAAATTCTTTTCAAATAAATGTAATTGAGATATGTACTTTAATTTGCTTGATCCTATAACAGTTCTGAACTTTGAAGTTGCCACCATGGCCATCTGCTATCCTGTAACGCATATGCATCAGTCAATTCTAGCATTGCTCATCCTCCCCCCCCCCCCCCTCCCGGACCACCCGGGCACGCCACCACATGGATTTCGTCAGAATATCATGAGATAAAGTGTTACATTCTTAATTAAAAGGCTTACCTTGTAAAGACGAGCAAGTTTTGCTTCACAAGTTCTATTTGTTTGTGTGTATGACACAAATACTTTCCATATTCATGGCAGCGCACATGTTCGCTGCAACTGCTGCAGAAACCACAATCATTTCCGGAAAGAGAGACATATGCCCAGCCGGTGAACGAATGCCCGGTCCCGGGGAAATTTTGCAAGTACCAATGGCCGGCCCCTGGGCAAAGAAAGTTTGCAAATGCCCGGGGGGATGGGCAACGCTAGAATTGACTGATGCATTATGTGTGGGGTGTATTATCCTTACTTGCAACGGAGAGCTGAGCTGAATTACGATGGACGCAGCTCGACTTTGTCGAGTCGAACGCGTACTAAAGGCTCTGGCTGCCACTGTATGACTCGTGTCTAATTACGGAGCACAGCTACGGTGGAAGGGTTAGTTTGGGGCTTATCCAAACCCACCCTGTCAACATTCCCTGTGGGAGGAAACCAGAGTACTCGGAGAAAACCCGCGATTTTCGAACCCACGATCTCAGAGGTGAAAGGCGTTTGCTCTGACGACTGCGCCACCGAAGTTCCCACCAACCAATGAAGTTGCTATTTAGATTTCCTCGCTACTAGACCATAATTTGGTGGCAAATTACTTTATCCAATATTTTGAGTTCAATAAAGTCAATAAAACCCATGCAGTATTGCGAATTGGTGTATTTTATTCCGCGTATTGTTCCAATGGTTAAAATTGAAATTGTGAATGACAATCAGTGGCGGATTAATACCCTATTCACTTGTGTTCTTGAAAAATATTGTTCACTTCATAATTTGGACAGTTGTGATTAGCTTTTAATACCGTTGTTGCAGTGTTCCTGTCAAGTTATGCTTTTAATATTCTTATGTTATTCATGTAAACATCTCAAATTCATGAATAATCAGTACTGTGACAGCAACTGGATATGTGATTTTAATTAGCATATACAATTTCGTCAACTTTAGACTGTAATTTCTCTTATTCATTTGTGAATTTGAGATGTCACATCAAAACCTCCAACTCGGACTTTACCGGATATCCAGTTCTTGTAATTGTTCAGCCCTGGGGCCGGTTGTACGAAGCCCGTTTAGCCTATCCGGTGGATAAATTGAAAATATCGATCAAGTCTATACATTCATCAAACAACCAAGCTAAAATATTTCAACTTGAACAGAACAATTATGTTTGCAACTACATATTAAGGGCATAAGATGAAAGTTCAATCATTCACAAAATGTGTTTAATTTTGGCTTAACCACCGTTTAAGCTAAACGACCTTCGTACAACCGGCCCCTGATATATTACATATGTTAAAATTAGAAATCAAAATAATATGTAGCGATAAGGCTTGTCGGATCCGATTCTCTCATGTGATTTACTGGGTTTGCTGAAAAGAGTAAGGCTATTGGCTCATACCTAGCAAACAGTGTAGTTGTTGCTGTATTGTGTGAAATCACATACGTCAGGAAGAGAATCGGATACGACAAATATAGGATCGTGACGGGTTTACACAAAGAGAAGCACTAATCTAAATTTGTATTTTCAGGTACCCAGCTGCATACCAAACAAAAGCGATGCCAAGCAGCCAAAAGTCCAAATTTCTAAAAGGTGTTGTACTAAAAGTTAAACTGTGTTTGTAACTGTGTTTGTAACTTTGTGTCCCGTCCATTGAAGATGACGGAGTGAGGTTGGTTCATATTGTCCAACGCATGCAATCTCTTTCAAACCACCAGGCGCCAGAGACCGTTTTTCAAATTTACAAAAGGCACAGTAACATTTTGCCATTTTGGTTCTATATTCTGTCTGCTTTCCATAAACTCCTAACAGGATGTATTCACGAAAACAAGATGTATTCACGATCATAGTCATAGACAAATGTGGCTAACATTTCTAACATTTGCACTACCCAACTCACCACGTTACATAACTCGCATGCCTATATATAGTTACTATTGTTCCAGCAGAAGGTGTTAGTAGATGGAATACTCGAACGGAAATTTATATACATTTTTTAGACCTAGCCAGGAGCAGTTGCGAAAAATGCAACTTAGGCCCTCTGACAGGAATTGAATCTGCGGCCCTGCGATTCCGGTACAGCGCCCCAACCAACTGAGCCACAGAGTCCAGCTGCTGAGCATTAACCGCAAATTCGGTATATAAGATGGGAGTGATGCCAGAAAATGGTGTATGGGTAAATATCAAGATTTTTCTCGGCGATTAATAGTAGAAGGTGTTAGAGGGCCTAAGTTTCATTTTTCGCAACTGCTCCTGGCTAGGTCTAAAAATGTATATAAATTTCCATTCGAGCATTCCATCTACTAACACCTTCTACTATTAATCCCATCGAACGAGATGCCGAGAAAAATCTTGATATTTACTATTGTTCCAGTTTATGGGAGAATAGAGTAGAGCAAAGCTATCTGAGCTATATAACGAGCGAGTCAACCGTGCGAAAAGTAACTGTTCGTCGAGCAACGTTTTGCATATTCAAGTGATGTTTGAACAGTATAAACCCTGATTTCCATTTGGTCGTAACTGTCGTGACCAAGTCACGTTCGACGATGTGAAATAGTCTGCATCTATCTTGTCGTTTGTGTGCTGTATGTAAATCAGTCTTTAATCATTGCAGAGCTATATCGACATTCTATTCGATGTGAATATTTTAAATCTTCATGTTTCTGCTGCATGTTATATGATTCAACTGCAATTTATCCCGACTCAGTTTGGATGCGTCGTTTGGATGCGCAATCGACACCATAGATTGGTGGGTTTCACCACGTGTTACAGGGCAGCAGATGGTGGTCAACTTCAGAAATGTCGACACTTATGGGAGCAAGAATATTAAACTACATCTCTCAATTCTATATATTTGCCTTCAAATACAAGACTATACTATGTATAATGAAAATAATTATCATTATTTTCTCACTTTGATAACTGCAAGTTGACCACCATCTGCTGCACGATAGTGCTTAGTGAAACCCACCTATTGGCCTATTTATACTTAGATTCCTTCCACTTTGGACCAGATATTTGAAACTTATCCCTGTATTTCAATTTCTGTTTTCATCATTGGTTTTCTATACGCTTTCACAGGAAACTGTCCCGTTTGGATAAACCTCGTAAAATCCTCAAATCTGACTCGAATATCTCTTATGAAAGACGGAATGAAGTGAACAACATACAAAGACAACCAATATTAGCTGATGGATTCCAGTTTACGTCCAGTCAAAATGCGCTCGAAGTTATTCCTCTTAATGACGACGGTCAAGTCAAGAGCCATGTTTATAACTCAGATCCTCAGGATTATGGAACATCCGAACTGTTTTCAGCGCAACCAGAAGGTAAATATTTTTTGTTAATGGTTTCTTCAAAACGGCACAAGCAAGGTGACTATATTTATGCGTGCACTTATCACTTGTTTCTGAAGTGGATGACTGCCCTGATTAGTCCCCAACCCCTAGCAGAGCTGGTATACCCATTCATCAACAGCGTAAACTTCTAGAAAATATAACTCTACTCGCATTAGTTCTGTACAACGTAAGATCATTTATCGTCTATTTAGGGTAGTTTTTTCAGAGAATATACTGCTTAAGAGACTCTAAAAGGAAAGACAGTAACGTTCTCAGAGTGACAACATTGTTCACTGTATGTATTGAACTTGTGCTTGGTGGAAAATACATGTAATAGAAACATTTAGCACTATTTGCCTGCTCCTATAGGTGGAATATAAAACACTTAACTGTGTGAAACCTATACGTATTACTGCCTATACCAACCGTTCTTTCGTTCTTTCAACAATTTCCTTTCCTATTTTAATGTATGTGAAATAATCCGTATAAATTTACTTTCATTCTCATTTCTCATGTTGTTCTTTCGTCTTTTTTCCTTTCGCAATATTTTCATACTGTATTTATAACTATTTATACTTTTATATTGTTCAGAACTTTTGCCAAAAACATTGCCTGTTATTGTTCTAAAGCCCCGGTCAAACGAGGATGAGAGTTGATGAGAGTTGATGAGAGTTGATGAGAGTTGATGAGAGTTGATGAGAGTTGACGAGAGTTGATGAGAGTTGATGAGAGTTGATGAGAGTTGATGAGAGTTGATGAGAGTTGATGAGAGTTGATGAGAGTTGATGAGAGTTGATGAGAGTTGATGAGAGTTGATGAGAGTTGATCTGTTAATGAGAGTTGCAACTCTCCCCGCGTTTGGCCGCCAACTCGCGTTTGGCCACCATCGACTCTCATGCACTCTGATCAACATTGAGCCGGTTCAAATTTTGATGATACTTGATTAGAGGTATTACTACTCGTGGTAACGCGTGGTAATATCCAGTCAACTCTCATGCAACTCTCGCTTGCCAACTCTCATCAACTCTAATCCTCGTTTGATCAGGGCTTAAGCTAATATCGAGTATTCGCATCTTTTGACAGATTCTTCTTCAGAAGAGCCCTCTCTTGGTCCACAGGCGTTCGGCCTCGTTCCAGTCCGCAATCCCCAACCGCCGTCTCAAGCAACCACGTGTCACTGTAATTGTCACACTCAACTGGCGAGAAGGTTCGGCTCCTTAGAAAAGAAATTCACGTTTCTTCAAAATAGACACGATATTCTTCGACAATCGCACGATAAATTATCTCAGCTTGTCGAAGCTCAGAACCATTTGCTGGCTTGTCACACGGCACCTCCCCCAACCCGTCAAGCTCAAGCCAATTTTACTTCACAGGAGAATCAATTCATCAAGTCACCTAACTTCGAACAGGTGCCGTCAACGTTCCCACAAGAATCAACCCCACTTCGTGACTCATCACATCCGCGACCCTTCTTTGAAACCCCAGATCTGCCTCCCGACACCTCGCCGAATGTTGAGGAAAAAATGTATACTCTGCCAAGACGAGCAACGGCTCGTGATATCATTCGCTTATGGGAAGAGGGTAGCCGTGCTTTGCCTCCGGTAAAGAACTGGTCGCCTGCACAGAAAATGAAAGCACAAAGCAAGCTAGCACGTTGGAAAAGAATTATTGATATACTCAAGACAGATTGTAATGGTGATATGACATTGTTTGAAGAAAAGTACTCGAATGAAAACGGAGGCCTTTTACCAGTCACAACAATTTTGGCCCTACATGAGAATCAATTGTCCTCACAGTTCTTGAGTAAAGGTTTCAGTAATGTGAAACAGAATACCATTGAACTAACATCTCCTATTGAGTGTAAAAGCGAGTTCGAGAATGAGCCAAATGTCGAAGGTGGTGTCCCTCAAGAAGCAGCGATCCCTGACAACGAGACCACGAACCGGTACGTCCTACCACGAAAAGTCACGGCACGTGATGTTGTACATCTGTGGGACGTCGGCTGTGATGAATTCCCTCCCATTGCCGCGTGGAGCAAGGCGCAGAAAATTGGTCAAGAGACAAAAATATTCCGATGGAAAAAGATCGTGGATCTGTTTAAGATAAATTGTAATTCAGATTGGGATATTTTCTGTGAACGGTATTCAAACGATAAAGGCGAGTTGTTGCCATTGGCGACCATCCTTGCCAAGCACGAAGCAATGTACACGCAAGATCATGTGATCGCCGAGAAACAACCTCCAGCAACCACCCGTAACACAAATACAACACCTGTGACAAAATCTGTGGCAACACCTGTGACAACACCTGTGACAAAATCTGTGGCAACACCCGTGACAACACCTGTGACATCCCGTTCCACACCCTCCTCACCCACCACACCCAACACGCCCACAACATCCGAGTCTCCGACGCTCGAGAAATCGCCACGGGACCCTGACAGCGTGGTTCTCCCGCGGAAAGTCACCGCGTTCGAAGTGGTACGATACTGGACCGACGGTTGCGAGACCTTCGGACCAGTCAAGGACTGGACCCGAACGCAAAAGATGGGCCAAGAGACGAAAATCAGCAGATGGAAGAAAATTTACGACATTTTCCGCTACCAGTGCTGCAGGGACTGGGACGAGTTCTGTCGGAGGTACACGAATCAGCGAGGCGAATTGTTGCCAATAGCAACGATTTTGGCGAAGTATGAAGCGGAGAACCCGACGGGACCTCCGAGCTATAAACAACACGAGAATGAGTCCCACGAGAATGTTACCCCGGGCTTTGCATCTCAAGTCATCGGAGATAGTTGCGCAACGAGTTTTACTGATAATGGTTTTACATTACCGCAAGCAATTGATATTGATATCGTTGTCACCGACGCCGGGGAATACGTATTACCCGAGCAGCTTACAGCCGTGGAGGCGTTGTCACTTTGGGAGCATGGGACGGAACAAGTACCACCCATGAAAAATTGGACGGACGAACAAACTCAACAGCCTGTGCTACTTGACAACATCCGGCGAGTCGCTGAGATATTTGAAAGAGACTGCGACAGTCATTTTCGCAGATTTCTCGACAGATTTTCCGATACTGACGGAGAACTGTTACCGATAACTGGAATTATTTATTCCAGTCATTGTCGGAAATACTCACCGTTCTTTACTGATTACCAAAAGAGTGCTAAGCACAGCCGCAGCAGGGGGGAGCAGTACGAGCTCCCGAAACGAGTTGGCGGTAAGGAAATTGTATGGTTGTGGGACCACGGTTGCCGAGACTTTCCCCCCGTCAAAACTTGGTCGTCCGCCCAGAAGTTACGCTACACTACGAAGTTGTCGCGTTGGCGAAAAATTGCGGATATTTTCCACGAGAAGTGCGACAGCAACTGGAGGGTTTACGAAGAGAAATACTCGAATGCGAACGGAGATTTGCTGGCTCTTTCCACGGTGATTTCGATGCAAGATGATACGGAAAGCGAGAGTTATGCTTCGATGATTAAACGCTCGCCGGAGCACAATGGCGAGGTTTGGCAGGTTGAGTCACAATCATCAAGCAGTGGGATTGAAATGAACAATGAGGGTAACGTGGATCACAACGAGGGTGATGTGGAACAAAACGAGGATGATGTTGTACTCAACAAGGACGAAAGTACCCCTAAAGGGGCGAGCACTGATCAGTGTAAAGAGTTTTACCTTCCTAAGAAAGTAAACGCTTTAGACATTATCAATTACTGGGAACACGGTTTTGGCGATTTGCCGCCAGTCTCAGAATGGAATACTCTTCAGAGATTTCGACAACGAAGTAAGATATCTCGTTGGAGTAAAATCTACGATATATACAAGAATCACTGTCGAGGGAACCTTGTCGAATTCGAGCAGCTCTATTCGGACAAGAACGGTCAACTTCTACCTGCCACGACCATCATTTCAATGTACGAATCGCGTGTTGATGCGGATCAGTACAGCGAGAACGAAACGCCACCGAAAGGCCCTGTCGTACGGAAATACGCTCTACCTCGGAAGGTCGATGCGAAAGATATCGTTCGTTTGTGGGAGGAAGGCAATGAACACTTTCCGCCCATCGCTGCGTGGACGAAAGCGGACAAAATTGGTCAGGAAACAAAGATCTTTCGCTGGAAGAAGATCGTTGATATTTTCAAGAACCATTGTGACTGTGATTGGGAGTACTTCGAAGACTTGTTCTCGAACGAATTCGGCGAACTTTTACCAACTAGTGCCATCATTGCCAAGTTCGAAACAAGCTTTTTAAAACGTTAGTTGCATCCTGGTCAATCGAGAATATGATCTGGAAATTTCAGCAAATTTCAAAGCGTTAAACCCTGCTCAAACGAGGATGTGAGTTGATGAGTGTTGACGAGAGTTGCAACTCTCGGTCGCGTTTGATCGCCAACTCTCGTCAACTCTCATGCACTTTCATCAACTTTGAGCTGGTTCAAATTTTGATGAGAGTTGATGAGAGTTTCCTTCGTTTGACCGGTACGCGCGGTAATATCCAGTCAACTCTCATACAACTCTCATTAGGGAGCTTAAGATCTACAACGCCAACGTCGACGACGCGGCCCTTCTAACAATGAAGTTTTTCGCTTGTAATAAAGCAATGGAAAAACTTGTAGTCCCAAGAGAATTCTCGACGTTGTCTCTGTCTTGTTCACGACGCCAACTAGAGCATTTTTATGTCCTCAAGACGACGGCAAGTCAGAAGGATGAATAGCTGCATTTCACGTTTGTTTTTACAGCCTGCATTGTAGTCGATAACTGCAGTTGAAACGTTTTAAAAGTCATGAATAAAAAGATGTGAGCTAAAACAAGAACGTTGTTCAATCACGGTCTCTTTATATTCACATATTTATATGGCGTTGTCGACTGCCGCGTCGTCGTAGATCTTAAGGTCCCTATTCTCGTTTGACCGCGGGGCTTTAATACCAAGTTACGATTTTATGCTGAGAAGCTCTGAGACGGCTTCACTGAGCGATTCTGAGTTACCAGGCCATTTCTTGATTGCGTAGTTTCACTAACCTGGATAACACTATACTTATTCAAAAACGAAACTGACAAACGAATAACTTTGATAGTGTAGTAGATTGATAATTTTATACGAAAACAGTTGTACATTTTTTACTCAAATGAATATACGTGTATTTTTCATGAATAAAACAATTTTTGACATATAATATTTCTCAAACTCATTAATAATTCATGAGCAAAACACAAAGGAAATCACCACCGTATCGTTGTCTTGATACCACGGTAATAAACACCCATAAATTAACTCAACTTTCGCGTTGAAGTACTCTTTAAATACTGGTTTGTTTGAGAAGCTATATCATACACTCGAAGTCGTTTGTTATAGTGATTTAAAAACACCTCAAAGTATGTTAAAAAAACTCGGCTAGCGCCTTGTTTTTCAACACACTTTTCGGTGTTTCAAATCACTATAATAAACTCCTCGTGTATGATATATTACTTCAAAGACTCAAATGATATCTACTTGGATTTAGTCTAATCCCATCCAAATTTTTCATTTTTTGGCTGTACACTGTTGTGCACGAATATATATATATCTCTTCATCATCCCCCCCAAGCGCTCCAACCAAAGTTGCCCTGTAAAAAAACTGGTTTTACGCAATATTTAGCTCCTCTTTCATTAGCCTGCGTACACGTGTAAAAATATCACATCTCTCAACAAGATGTGTTTGCAACAGACTTGTAGCAAGCTTGTCCGATTTGTCTGATCCGATTCTCCTGACGTAAAGGCTGATTTCCATTCAGTGCAAAATGTCGCGCGAATTATGAGCCCTCGACTGGAACGGATCCGGTCGAGGACTCATAATTCAAAAGAAAACGATCGCAAAAAGTCGATCGCGCGACATTTTGCACTGAATGGAAATCAGCCTTAAGTGATTTCACACAATACAACAACAACTATACTTTTCGCCAGGTATGAGCCAATAGCCTTAAGGCTCTTTTCCACTCGTGACTCGTCGCAAAAACCAACTCGCAAGCTCGCTGCGAGTACTTTCATCCAATCACAATGCTCGACAGTTTATTTTAATTACATGCAAGAACTCGCAGTGAGTTTGCGAGTTGGTTTTGCGATGAGTGGAAAAGAGCCTTTACTCTTGTCAGCAAATCCGGTAAATCACGTACGTCAAGATGAGAATTGGATCTGTAAACAGGCCTTAACAATGTTGTCATTTTATCAAGTTGCTAAACTACAAGTTGTCACTCACAACTTGTTAACAAGTTGTTGAATTGCAGGACGATCGATAACAAGTTGTTGGAACAACTTGTAACAGGTCTGTTGAGTCAACAACCTTGTAGCAAGTAAGCTGTTGACAATTTGTCAACAAGCTGGGAACAAGCCGTGCGAACACATCCTGATAACAAGTTGTTGAAACAGCATTGGTACAAGTCTGCTGCTGGAGTGTAACAAGTTGTGCGCTTCTACGTGTGTAACAAGTTCGAGATTATTTTTCTCGCGATCAGCTCGCAGCCTGCGGGCAGTTCCCAAACATTGCCAAACCGCAGGCTAAACCAACGCCCGCCACGCAGGCTAATGTTTCATTAAATGACGTCACATGGGGGGACGTACTAATTAATTACCCACAATTCATTGTTCTGGCGCAAGCTATAAAAACGCCGTGACATCATAATGTAGTTTGTCATAGTTGATTGACTGAGACTGCGCGCGTTTCGTTACGTCTTTCGAGTAAATTTTCCAAATGTTTTTGTGACGGAAAGTGATAAAACAAATATGGCTCAAGCCGAGTATGACAATGCTTTGCAATGTGAAGAGAGTGACGAACAATTGGTACGGGAATTAATAAAATTCAAAATTTATGGCGAAGCAACAACTCTTGATGGTATAATTGAAGCCGCCAAGAAAAATTTAAACGAAACTAAAGCCCGTATCGCAAAACTGAAAACTTTGTTTGGGGGTGAAGAGATAGGTAAAAATTACAACTCATCTTGAAACTATTTTGTAATACAGAACCTGTAGCAATTTTACTGGTACATTTTACTGGTACAAATTTACTGGCGCAAGATAAAATTGCTTTTTTCCGTTGCTATGACGGGAACTTACGGGCTTCATCAGGCCTAGAGCACTTGTGATTACTTCGAATACAAGGAATATTTTGCTTTCCAATTTATAACGGAACAGCACAAAATGTTTCATTCAGTATATCTAACGATTTACATTCGTTTTATTAACGTTTAGATCAGACACATCTTGGTATTGTCCCGGGTTTTTCAACAGAAAGTGAAGTACGGGCTTGTAATGCTGAAGTTAATATAGAAGATGAAACTATTCTTAGAAATAGGGTCACGACTTCAGCGATTAATGTTTCCCTACATGACCTTGCTGGTGAAATGAACGATACTGAATACAAAGATATTGACTTTCCAGAAATTGAAGAAATGCCGGGTACAATCAGGGAAACTTCAATGGAAACATCACTCGATGTTTCCCTCCCAGAAGAATCTCACCAAGACGGACTGCATATTGATATTGATATTGATGTTGTGTCTGATGTAGGAGGTGAGCCCAGACCAGATACAAATACAGATACCAAGCTCTCTGTGTCGTTGATTCATCATAGTGAGGCTAAAACAGTGGACAAGAATGCTGCTAATCAAGCTGAAGGTGAATGATGTACGACATATGTTCTTGACAAAAATGTTGTAAAGAATTGTTCGTCAGATGTTGAGGTCTGGAATGATGGCTGTCCATTACCATCAGGTGGACATACTTGTTCTGAAAGGCAAAGCACCGACGATGTTCACTCATCCGGGGCTGAGGCCATTTCCACTCAGGTGTCGAGCGCGACCGGGTCTCCACCTGAGTGTGAAGAGCCTCGTTCTGGATATGTGAACATCGAAAGTGTGATGTCATCAGAACCAGTCAGCCATCTTCCATCATCCACCTCCATCAACGAACAAAGTGAAGATTCTGTAAAAGACATAAGTAATGTTGAAGTTGTTCAAGATGGCGAAAATATTGCTGCCTTGCATTCATTTCCGCAATATCAAAACAAAGTTGAAGGTAAGTCAAATGTATTTAATGGAATTAAAAGACGGAGCAAACTCAGAACACCGAATATTTTGACGCCGTATTTAAAGCCTTGGTCAAACGAGGATGAGAGTTAATGAGAGTTGGCAAGGAAGAGTTTGCATGAGAGTTTCATCAACTTTCGTGCCTCGGTCAAACGAGAACAAGAGTTGCACGAGAGTTGACTGGATATTACCGCGCGCATCTGTCAACGAGGAAAAACTCGCACTCAACTCACATCAAATATGAACTAGCTCAAAGTTGATGAGAGTTAATGAGAGCTGACGGTCAAACGCGAACGAGAGTTGCAACTCTCATTGACTCTCATCCTCTTGACCAGGGCTGAAGTCTCGACTTGTTTTTCAGTTTCAAATATTGTTCCAAAATATTCGGAGTTTACCTTGTGTTATCGCATTTAAAGCTATCTGCAGTCAATGGATTTGCGGGACTACAATTTGAAGCGAAATTAACATTGACTCATTGATTTCGTTTATTAGACGATAAAATTGTTGTGACTGGTAACAGCCTTCTGTCCAAGAATAGAGATGAGCAAGAAAATGATCAATGTCAATCAACTGAAAAGAAAAACAATGTGAAGAAAAAGGCGAAAGTTGAGAAGAAAGAGAAAAGATTGAAAGATGAGAAAGGCGTGAAAACGAACTCAAAGAAATTTCAACGACGACTTGTTTCTTTGTTCTGCTTTTGTTTTAAAAGCCAAGAAAGGGACGATGGAAATAATGAAACTAAACAGTGGACAACTGAAGAGAGCAGATACCATGTTGAAAATACGTCCCGAACTTCATTTGTCACGATTGATTTGAACAATTGAACTCTTTGCTTTAAATAATGATTTATTGATGAACATTGCGGTAATACGAGTGTGCCGATTCAGTCATATATAACACTCACAATTTAATACTATATACATTATATACGTTGTATTTGTAAAAATTGATAATAATCAATAATCAGATTAATATTTCTTTGTTTCCAATCAACATTGCAATTCTTTAGTTTTTCTCCCAAAACAATTCAATATGACAAAACCTAGCTTGCCCAAAGTGCGGGGTTTATTTGAAAGCATGGCTCTCTCCTCCGGCAGAGGTTACCTTGAGTTTATCCATGTTATCTTTTTGGAGTTAAAACAACCGCGGAAAAAGCTCAAAAATATCTCAGAATTTTGGCCTTCTTTTTTCCATATGCCAAAATCAATCGTTGAATACGGAGTTTGCTGTCCCACGACCTTTCCTGAAAATCTGTAGTGATATTGGACGATGTTAATACTTTGCGAAATTGTCAAATACCTTTGCCCAAGGGACTGTAATGATCGACCTGATCCGTGATCAACTAATCGTCACTGAATGCGTCACTCACATGGAACACCTGATTAATACATTGGTAAAGCAATCACATTTAATCGACTAAGTGTTTAAATTGTGGTTCAAATACTGTCAAAGTGTTTTTAAGCCTTGCTAGGCGCAGAGCTGGAAAACGTTTTCAACCTTCTGTAAACGGTAACTTGATATTACCATAAAAGGTGTGGCTATCTATTCTGACCAATGAGAGTTTTACGTGCGCTCCGTACATATACATCCAAAAATTACTATATTCAGTAGCAGGCTTCCTTTCAATTCCCGCCTCTCCCAACCCGCGTCCGATAACTTCTTTATTGCGGTTAGCGTCCCATAACTTCTCAACACACCGAAATTCTGCGAAGAGCTTTGAAACGGAAGGTCACATGGTGTGGTTTATGGTACGATAACAACAGCGTTATCTGCAAGGGCATGCGGAGTGTCAAAATCAAGCACAGGTCTGGGATTTGGAATCACAGGTCTGGTCTTGGGTACAGGGTTCTCCACAGTTGTATAAGCGGGGCAGGTAAAAGAGGTGTCTGAACAGGTAAGTGTCTCGTAGCGCCGGAGGCACGACAAACCTCTAGGGGGTTCCGGGGGTATGATCTCCCGGAAAATTTTGAAATCTGAAGCCTCTGAAATGCCATTTCCTGCATTTTGAGGGAAGATTTAAGCTTTTATAGAATTCTAAGGATTATAACAATAAAACGTCATATCAATTATAAAACACACCACTGTTTTACACAAAACTGTGTTTACCGACAAAATGCCTTTACACAAACTCTAGGATTCTCCAGGCAGTAATCAGTAGTCGTGAAAACGGTAAATTTTACCGGTTACCGCCTGATAAGGAGAACCCTATGGGTATCGGTTGTAGCCTAGGTTTGTGTGTTTATCAACGTTATAATCGCGAGGAGCCGTCCGCGCTTGATGCAGATTCAACTCCCGCCTATACGATTCCTAATGTTTTCACTGTCCAGCCACAGCCAGGGCCACAGCCTAGTACATTATACTAGTTGCTAATTTTTCCAATCAACACGAACAGGCAATATAGCTGCTGAACAATCCCTACGTTCTGCTATACGTTTTTAGTATTTAAATCATGAACAAAGCTTACCCAATTATACTGCGAGCCTTTACGATTGTCGAGTGTAATTTTAAAGGTGAATAACAGCTGTCCCGCGTCTGCGCGTTTACCGAGCCTGTTACCGAGTCGTAATGTTGTCATGGCCTGTCCTATAGATATATCTTGCTTTCTAGGCAAATAGGAAATGTTGTAAAATATACAGTTTTCGAAAATGAAAAACGAATAGATATAGATGTTTTCCCTTTTGGTTTGTACGTCTTTTGTTTTCAAATGACCGGATTTAGCTAGTGTAGTAGTGCTAGAATTTTAATTCAGGTTTGAATAGTCTGATAGTCACTAATTTATATTGAATGAATTGAAATATAAATGTAAAATTAAAAATCATGGCAAAAGTGGTCTTAGTTATTGTGATTAAGGTGCCATTTCAGTGGAAATTCACACAAATAAATGCAATCATTCTGATGCTTCAAACATATGGTATCACTATTTGGGGAAACGCCAATCGAGAACACGCTGTTCCCTTTTTTAAAAACACGGCTAATTTGCCAGTGAATATGTTGTACATAGTATGACGTCAACAATAATTTAGCACCAAAGAATATAACTGATCTTTTTACCCAAATTGAATATGGAACTCTGTTCCAAAATATCTTCGTAGTTGTAAGAAAAAAGAATTCACCAAGGAGCTGCATACATTAATGACTCCTTAATATTTTGTATAACGAGGACGACTACGTTGACATCCCAATGATTGTGCAGAGATTGTGCAGAGAAGTCTGATGATTTTTCTTTTCTCTCTCTTTGTCATTAATATGTACATTAATTTATATATTCCATAAAACTCAAATATCCTGAGGCTTCGACTATTGTTGCATATTAATTCGAATCTATATATAATGTATTTCTAACTACTGTAATGTCATTTGTACTAAATATTAAATGTTGTAAATAATTATATATACTATTCCCACCTTTGATTAGCTTTTGCTATTTGTGGGAATAGTATTTTCCTAATGCGTTTGGCCAACCCTGCTCATACGAACAAGCCCTTACAGACTGTCCGTAGTCCTCCTAGATAGGTTTGGTGTTTTTATTTTCGGCATTATTGTTGAGAAGCCCGACTGTATGTCTTAACAAACAATAGAAACTGCGAACTCACTGTTACAGTTGAAAATGTTTGTCTCAAAATGAAGACTAAATGACCAAAAGCACCAGCACATTCAACAAAGGTTTTTGACTTGTATAGAAATTTCCGCGTGGAAATGATTTTGTGGGGCAAAAAGATGTGACACAAACATCAAAGCTTCAGACAGCAGTTTGACATCTCTATACCTAATCTTACCCTAAGTTCCAGAGGATTTGGACAGTTTGCTAAGCTAGGGTACCGCCTAAAAGTCTAAGAACCTTTGTTTTGGCATCCATGCAGATATCCTAATCAGTAAGACATTTCACAACAAAGATACAGAGGTGCATTTTGTTAAAGAGGAAAGCAGGATTCCTTATTATTAATGACAAAAAAGGGCCCAGTTTACCGAAAAATCTTGCTTCACAACTGGAGCAAGCAAAGGGCCTACTGGGGTAAATGCCCCAGTATAGTTATGTAGTTAAAAATGGTTAATGTTCATTATAAATTCCTGGATTTTGAACGACTGTAGTCGGTTGGAAAAAAAAGGAGGAACAGTTTATATGCCTGTTCCATGTAGTTTCTATTCTGAATTACCGAAATTTTTGTTTAAATGGTAAACAGCCAATCGAGCAATTCCAGACTTAGACTTTGATGTCGATCACGTAATTAACATCGAGCGTGTGAACTGGCTTATCATAGAATGCGACATTAATGGAAATAAATTCACTGTTTCTCTGCACTCGGTGTCGTTAAAAAGAAACTGTGCATTGTTTTCATGCTTTCCCATGGCAGCAAGCAAAGTTAATAATGGGCTTGCCGAACCCCACGTGATTATGATATGAGAAAACGTCGGTTTTTGAAACTTGAAAGTCTGGGAGAGAAGAAAGCCCAATCCACTCCACGAAACGTAACCCGGGTTTACCCATTCGACTCGTGTTTGACGCCTAATCCAGACTGGGGTTTATGATAACCCGCGTCGAACCAGTACGTGTTAGGCGCATTTAGACTTCAAATATTAACCTGGGACAGTGGCTACCAGTAACCTGGGGTAAACCAGGTTTAATTTAGTTCCATTATTGTAATATCGAGCTAAATGTAACTTATTAAAACATGTAAAATTTCTGGTTTAAACCGTTCGTTATTCAATATAAAGTAGAACAAAAGATCAGCCTACAGGTAGGTAATGTTTTTAATTATCATTGTCATTACGCACTTAGTTTTATTCATTAAATTATATTGCATGGTCAATCAAGGGTTGACAATTACTAGCTATTTCTTAAATGATGTCTCAATGTATCAATGACAGACGTGTAAATACTGTTAATTAATATTATCTTCTGTCTACTTAAACCGAAGTCGGTTTATCCAACAGTTTTATTTCTTTTTTAGCAGCGTCTAGCTTCTTAGAAAGCTCTTCTTTGAAACCATCAGCAGCTGTTGGTAGGACCTTGATATCACGTGTTGAAACCGGACGATGCTCGTTCTTAAATCTAGTGCATTCCATTCTGATGTCGTAGAGCACCGCGCGCAGCTGATTCACCATGTTAGCAACATGAGCAGCTTCGTTCGCTGCACCGTCTCCAACAAAAGTGAAATTGTTTACGTCAGACATCCTCTTCTGGGCTTCAACAATCTCTTCGGTCATGTAAGTCTGGAACTCGGATATGCGGTCAATCAAATCCTTACCTATTACAGAATTATACACGAAAATATGATTCCTTTTTCACAGGGCCTTTTTTGAAGAATTCGTCAGTGGGGGGGGGGGCATCAAGGAAAAGGGACCTCCACCGGAATATGTTTGTATTCGTGAGCCTCTCGGGCTTGATTTCCCGCATTTTCATTCAGACGCATTCATTTCATATTAATTCAGACACAGAAAACAAAGAAAAATTCGTTTTCGCCAGCGGGATTCGAACGCGTATCCTTCAAGACGAACCTTCAAGACAAGCTCTAATTAAGTCATCCTGAAAATATTTTCCGCATTTGATCTGGGTAAAACTCGATTCGGTCCAATACCCGTTGGCTAAATAGTGCTCAATGGGTGGAGATGCGATCGAGTTGGAATTCCGCCAAAAACTGATATTTTGTTGTTCTCCGCAGTGTCAGAATTTATATGAAAAAATAAAAACTGCTTTGTTTTGTAGAATTAATTTGGCAAAGCAACGGTGAAGATGTGGCCTTACGGATAGAAAGCTCTGCCAAATAAATAAATAAACAATTAATAAATTGACAGTAATATGTAAAGATTTTCAGATCCTTACCACTGAACGCCTTTTTAGCCTCATCAAAAGCCTTCTTTTTCGCCATAAAATTATTAATCTCGTCACTAGTATACTTCAGAATCCTGCGGTGGTTGCTGTGGATTTTGAAGTGTTTGAAAAGGTTTTCACTGTTGATTGTCAGATCGTGTGCCTCGGTACAAGTCTTGAGTATGTCGTGTTCCAATGTCTCACCGGCTGTGTCCATCCAGGAGAAGACAACCGTATCGATACCGAGCTCTTTGTTTACTTTCGTTGCGAAATCCTTCTCCGTCCAAGTAACCATATCCATATGAGTGACAAGAACCGCCACCACGTCCATAGGAAGCTCAACAAAGCAATCTGCATACTTGCGAACGCTGTCGATGACACAGAACATTCGAGCTTCAGCTTTGACAACAACAAAGATTCTTGAGACAGGTTTGAAATTGATTGCGGCAGCTATCCAAATATTGTGCTGGAGTTTGTCTTCCCATACGTTGCTTCCTGGTGTATCAGCTACGATAAGGTTGCCGTCAGGGACCCAGAAAACCTCTGATGTTCTCGTGTAACTCACGTCGGCATCAGAACTCCTTCCACTTTCTCCTGTCATCTTCTCCAATACGGTGGACTTCCCAGTGCCAACATCACCCAAGAGAACAACGTACGGTGGACTTAGACGATTGGCCATCAGCGTTGATGCTCCTGAAAATTGAGGATATTTCGAATTTATACATTTTGAACAGTAAACTGTCATCCAATCGTTTTATTTTAGCATGCTGATATCGGGATAAATGAATGATATTTTAGGAAGTTTAACCTTTTGAAGCGGAAGACAACGGCAAACGGTGTGAGTCGGATTTTCCTCTCATATTTTCTGTCTTAGGTCAAAAAGATTAGTTTACAAAACTTGACCCAGTTTTCTCCTTACTTCATGTCTATCTTTTAACATTAAACATCTTTGTGTGGCGTTTGTGGTTTCACGAATGAACGCGGAGCTTAAACTCCGAGTGATATGTGAAGTCTGGACCGGCTATATAGAAATAAAAAAGTTTCAAAAAATTACCGCAAAAGCAGTGTCACTCGCAAAGCCCTCGTAATAATCACGCATGGCTTTAATATTACATATACAGTCAGACTGTAGGTTTTCAAGCTTGGTCACTTAAAATGGCGGCCACACACACAGACTCACAGTAGATCATGCGAAAACTTGATTTAAAGCACTGTCATGGTCATATATATTATCAAAGACAAAGCAGAAAAACCTCTGAAGAGTTCTACGACACCATTTATTTACGAGGCTGCAGTTTACTCACGAGGCAGTTTGCTTCAATGTATGAAATAACAAATGTTAAATTATTCAACTATTCAGTTAACTCAGTCTACAATATGAAAGAAATTAGGGTGGCTCGAAATTGAATAGTGTTTCTTTCATGTTTTCTTAATATACCTAGAGTAAAGGTTCAATAAAGCAACCAAGTCGAAACCAATTAAGCTCGAGAAACTACAGAAATTAACATTATAATTTGATTCATTCTATATGTAGAATATTTGAGAATTTGTGCTACACTTTTCTAATTTACTACTTCGCCCAAATTACAATTTGCAACATGCATAGAAAGCAAAGAATAGAAATCATCATTCACATAACTATTTTCTCAATTTTGATTGGCTAATTTTCCTGCAAATAACTGGTGCAAATGACACCTGCCAGGCGCATTTAACTGGTGCAAATAATGATCTGCTCATGAGCATTAGCATTTCGCTACTAGGGAAATGACATCCGGTTGCGATGGAAAACGTTTTACATCTGAACAAGGAAAATTTAAAGTAGACTTTATATGAACTTTTACTTTTTGATTCTTTCCGTATAATTGATATCTCATGCCTTCGGCATCGGCAAACAATTAATACCGGCTGCTAGCCACTGACAAATCTCGCTATTTTGCTCAACCTCGTCCAATAATTGTATAATATCTACAAGAATTAGGCTAGGAACCTTTTATAAACAACTTTATTATAATATATTTAGCGCATGGATTAATGGTTATGTAAATTCTGACCAGAAATATTACCCGAGACCGAGTGCAGCACGTACTCTTTATTCTTCAATGAAATATCAATCAACAAAAAGACAACATTGGCATTTTAAAACATATAGATAAATGTTGTAATTTGAAAAGATACAAAGGGACACACTATACCAACACTGCATCTAACAGTATTGCCATAAGGCAATACTCCATACTATTTAACATTCAAACTTTTTGAATAAATCACTATTTTGCAAGAATAGTTAAAATTGGTTTCCTATTTACAATTCAATATTCTTCCGAATAAACTATAGAGTTAAATTATAGGTTCTTGATTGTCTTATAATTTGGAACAAATCTTAGTGGTACGTATAAGATTGTATAGGTTATGCTCTGGTGTTGTGGAAATTTTATCCAACCTGTGCTAGGAAATTTCTCTCCTCTTTTGTAAAACTAATGGCACAAATTTTTTTGCACTTAGCAGCATTTAGTTGCATCTTGTTTTACCGATGTCCAGTTTTGAACGTGGTCGATTGCATTAGTCTTGATTATTACTGGGTGTGTCCCTGTGTATGATTTCTGATAAAGTATAGTATCGTCAATGTATTTCCATCGATCTATACGAGGTGGACGGAGGTCGTTAATCATTAGTATAAATAGCCAGGGACCAAATTTGGTCCCCCGTGGAACACCGGATGGAACATCAGTCCACTCAGACACACAATCTCTTGCTGGTTTCGCTCGCCGTTTTCTATTCATTAGGAAGTCAGTCACCAAGCGACAAAGGACGGCATTGGTAAATGAATGACTTTCTGAGCCAAAATGTGGTGGTCTATAAGGCCAAAGGCCTTCTAACTGTACTAAAATAATTCTAACTGCACTAAAAGAATTCTAACTGCACTACCGGTTCGACCCGTGGCTTCAGCCCAAGTGTGAATCATATTAGCACTTTTGTTACTGAGGATCAGGGATGCAACCGAACTGTGAGGGGTCAATAACAGTCCGGACTGCTGGAGCAACATGTTTTTCGACAAAAAAGTCTTCTTCCAGTTTGGAAAGTGCAGAAGTTAGTGAGATTGGTATAAGATTGGCATATGAAAAATTTCCGAATGGATCTCTGGATTTCCGAATGACATTGTTCCGAATGTCTATTACACGGATGTTCAAATCATTAGTTTGCAGTTGATTACTTAACCCTCAGTTAACATAGCCTAAATATAAAAATGTCAGTTACCCAGTTTCACGATATCACAATAAGGCAATACGCATACAGACCTCTCTTAATTAATAATATATATAGAAATTATTTTCAAGTTTGATTGGATGATTCCAGTGCAATTAATCCCAAACAGCAGTGCAAAAATTTGTAATCACAGTGCAATTTTCTGTAATCACAGTGCAATTTATAAACACGCGGAAAACACAGAAAAACTCACGGAAATGACGGAAAGTTTGTCAGTCACACTCCAGGCGACGGCTGGTAATCCATCGAGCTTACCAAGTAGTGCGCCGCCTAAAGTGGGGGCTTCATATAAAACTTAATTCCATCGCTACTTTCCGACAAACTTCGATTACATATCCGCTTGGCAGAGGCAATAAATAAATTGCGTTGAGCAGCGAAACGGGAACAATGTAAAAAAAATGTTGAACAGTTTCATTGCTTCTACCACAATGTACCACAAGGTACATAGGAAAATTGTACAAAACACACCGAAACGAAATATCAGATATATTATCATTATTACATATATCCCATACCGATCACTGTCTCTAGTAACGACTAAATATTTGACTTACTTGACAGTTTTATTTCTTTTTTAGCAGCGTCTAGCTTCTTAGAAAGCTCTTCTTTGAAACCATCAGCAGCTGTTGGTAGGACCTTGATATCACGTGTTGAAACCGGACGATGCTCGTTCTTAAATCTAGTGCATTCCATTCTGATGTCGTAGAGCACCGCGCAAAGATGATTCAACATGTTAGCAACATGAGCAGCTTCGTTCGCTGCACCGTCTACAACAAAAGTGAAATTGTTTACGTCAGACATTCTCTTCTGGGCTTCAACAATCTCTTCGGTCATGTAAGTCTGGAACTCGGAGATGCGGTCAATCAAATCCTTACCTATTACAGAATTATACACGAAAATATGATTCCTTTTTCACAGAGCCTTTTTTAAGAATTCGTCAGTGGGGAGGGAGGGGGGTCATCAAGGAAAAGTGACCTAACAAGGTGGTAAATTGTAGGTGTGCGAACCTGTAGGGAGATCGGGGGTCCTCCGCTGGAATATTTTCATATTCTTGCACCTCTCGGGCTTGATTTCCCGCATTTTCATTCAGACGCATTCATTTCATATTAATTCAGACACAGAAAACAAAGAAAAATTTGCTCAACCTCGTCCAATAATTGTATAATATCTATATTGTATAACGGCTTCTATTATAATATAATATAATATATTTAGCGCATGGATTAATGGTTATGTAAATTCTGACCAGAAATATTACACGAGACCGAGTGCAGCACGTACTCTTTATTCTTCAATGAAATATCAATCAACAAAAAGACAATATTGGCATTTTAAAACATATAGATAAATGTTGTAATTTGAAAAGATATAAAGGGACACACTATATACCAACACTGCATTGGTCCGATTGCATTAGTCTTGATTATTACTGGGTGTGTCCCTGTGTGTGATTTCTGATAAAGTATAATATCGTCAATGCATTTCCATCGATCTATACGAGGTGGACGGAGGTCGTTAATCATTAGTATAAATAGCCAGGGACCAAATTTGGTCCCCCGTGGAACACCGGATGGAACATCAGTCCACTCAGACACACAATCTCTTGCTGGTTTCACTCGCCGTTGTCTATTCATTAGGAAGTCAATCACCAAGCGACAAAGGACGGCATCGGTAAATGAATGACTTTCTGAGCCAAAATGTGGTGGCCGGGTCTATAAAGCCAAAGGCCTTTCGATAGTCGAATAAAATAATTCTAACTACCTACTGGTTCCACCCGTGTCTTCAGCCCAAGTGTGAATCATATTAGCGCTTTTGTTACTGAGGATCAGGGATGCAACCGAACTGTGAGGGGTCAATAATAGTCCGGACTGCTGGAGCAACATGTTTTTCGACAAAAAAGTCTTCTTCCAGTTTGGAAAGTGCAGAAGTTAGTGAGATTGGTATAAGATTGGCATATGAAAAATTTCCGAATGGATCTCTGGATTTCCGAATGACATTGTTCCGAATGTCTATTACACGGATGTTCAAATCATTAGTTTGCAGTTGATTACTTAACCCTCAGTTAACATAGCCTAAATATAAAAATGTCAGTTACCCAGTTTCACGATATCACAATAAGGCAATACGCATACAGACCTCTCTTAATTAATAATATATATAGAAATTATTTTCAAGTTTGATTGGATGATTCCAGTGCAATTAATCCCAAACAGCAGTGCAAAAATTTGTAATCACAGTGCAATTTTCTGTAATCACAGTGCAATTTATAAACACGCGGAAAACACAGAAAAACTCACGGAAATGACGGAAAGTTTGTCAGTCACACTCCAGGCGACGGCTGGTAATCCATCGAGCTTACCAAGTAGTGCGCCGCCTAAAGTGGGGGCTTCATATAAAACTTAATTCCATCGCTACTTTCCGACAAACTTCGATTACATATCCGCTTGGCAGAGGCAATAAATAAATTGCGTTGAGCAGCGAAACGGGAACAATGTAAAAAAAATGTTGAACAGTTTCATTGCTTCTACCACAATGTACCACAAGGTACATAGGAAAATTGTACAAAACACACCGAAACGAAATATCAGATATATTATCATTATTACATATATCCCATACCGATCACTGTCTCTAGTAACGACTAAATATTTGACTTACTTGACAGTTTTATTTCTTTTTTAGCAGCGTCTAGCTTCTTAGAAAGCTCTTCTTTGAAACCATCAGCAGCTGTTGGTAGGACCTTGATATCACGTGTTGAAACCGGACGATGCTCGTTCTTAAATCTAGTGCATTCCATTCTGATGTCGTAGAGCACCGCGCAAAGATGATTCAACATGTTAGCAACATGAGCAGCTTCGTTCGCTGCACCGTCTACAACAAAAGTGAAATTGTTTACGTCAGACATTCTCTTCTGGGCTTCAACAATCTCTTCGGTCATGTAAGTCTGGAACTCGGAGATGCGGTCAATCAAATCCTTACCTATTACAGAATTATACACGAAAATATGATTCCTTTTTCACAGAGCCTTTTTTTAAGAATTCGTCAGTGGGGGGGAGGGCATCAAGGAAAAGAGACCTAAGAAGGTGGTAAATTGTAGGTGTGCGAACCTGTAGGGAGATCGGGGGTCCTCCGCTGGAATATTTTCATATTCTTGCACCTCTCGGGCTTGATTTCCCGCATTTTCATTCAGACGCATTCATTTCATATTAATTCAGACACAGAAAACAAAGAAAAATTTGCTCAACCTCGTCCAATAATTGTATAATATCTATATTGTATAACGGCTTCTATTATAATATAATATAATATATTTAGCGCATGGATTAATGGTTATGTAAATTCTGACCAGAAATATTACACGAGACCGAGTGCAGCACGTACTCTTTATTCTTCAATGAAATATCAATCAACAAAAAGACAATATTGGCATTTTAAAACATATAGATAAATGTTGTAATTTGAAAAGATATAAAGGGACACACTATATACCAACACTGCATTGGTCCGATTGCATTAGTCTTGATTATTACTGGGTGTGTCCCTGTGTGTGATTTCTGATAAAGTATAATATCGTCAATGCATTTCCATCGATCTATACGAGGTGGACGGAGGTCGTTAATCATTAGTATAAATAGCCAGGGACCAAATTTGGTCCCCCGTGGAACACCGGATGGAACATCAGTCCACTCAGACACACAATCTCTTGCTGGTTTCACTCGCCGTTGTCTATTCATTAGGAAGTCAATCACCAAGCGACAAAGGACGGCATCGGTAAATGAATGACTTTCTGAGCCAAAATGTGGTGGCCGGGTCTATAAAGCCAAAGGCCTTTCGATAGTCGAATAAAATAATTCTAACTACCTACTGGTTCCACCCGTGTCTTCAGCCCAAGTGTGAATCATATTAGCACTTTTGTTACTGAGGATCAGGGATGCAACCGAACTGTGAGGGGTCAATAACAGTCAGGACTGCTGGAGCAACATGTTTTTCGACAAAAAAGTCTTCTTCCAGTTTGGAAAGTGCAGAAGTTAGTGAGATTGGTATAAGATTGGCCAGGCCGTAGCTAGCCACTATCTATAATGACTAGGGCAGCATATGAAAAATTTCCGAATGGATCTCCGGATTTCCGAATGACATTGTTCCGAATGTTTATTAAACGGATGTTCAAATCATTAGTTTACATATGCAATTGATTACTTAACCCTCAGTTAACATAGCCTAAATATAAAAATGTCAGTTACCCAGTTTCACGATATCACAATAAGGCAATACGCATACAGACCTCTCTTAATTAATAATATATATAGAAATTATTTTCAAGTTTGATTGGATGATTCCAGTGCAATTAATCCCAAACAGCAGTGCAAAAATTTGTAATCACGGTGCAATTTTCTGTAATCACAGTGCAATTTATAAACACGCGGAAAACACAGAAAAACTCACGGAATTGACGGAAAGTTTGTCAGTCACACTCCAGGCGACGGCTGGTAATCCATCGAGCCTACCAAGTAGTACGCCGCCTAAAGTGGGGGCTTCATATAAAACTTAATTCCATCGCTACTTTCCGACAAACTTCGATTACATATCCGCTTGGCAGAGGCAATAAATAAATTGCGTTGAGCAGCGAAACGGGAACAATGTAAAAAAAATGTTGAACAGTTTCATTGCTTCTACCACAATGTACCACAAGGTACATAGGAAAATTGTACAAAACACACCGAAACGAAATATCAGATATATTATCATTGTCTCTAGGAACGACTAAATATTTGACTTACTTGACAGTTTTATTTCTTTTTTAGCAGCGTCTAGCTTCTTAGAAAGCTCTTCTTTGAAACCATCAGCAGCTGTTGGTAGGACCTTGATATCACGTGTTGAAACCGGACGATGCTCGTTCTTAAATCTAGTGCATTCCATTCTGATGTCGTAGAGCACCGCGCGAAGTTGATTCACCATGTTAGCAACATGACCAGCTTCGTTCGCTGCACCGTCTCCAACAAAAGTGAAATTGTTTACGTCAGACATTCTCTTCTGGGCTTCAACAATCTCTTCGGTCATGTAAGTCTGGAACTCGGAGATGCGGTCAATCAAATCCTTACCTATTACAGAATTATACACGAAAATATGATTCCTTTTGAAGAATTCGTCAGTGGGGGGGGGGGGGCATCAAGGAAAAGGGACCTCCACCGGAATATGTTTGTATTCGTGAGCCTCCATAGTAAAACTCGATTCGGTCCAATACCCGTTGGCTAAATAGCGCTCAATGGGTGGAGCAGTGGTTTAGCAATCTGAAGATGCGATCGAGTTGGAATTCCGCCAAAAACTGATATTTTGTTGTTCTCTGCAGTGTCAGAATTTATGTGAAAAAATAAAAACTGCTTTGTTTTGTAGAATTAATTTGGCAAAGCAACGGTGAAGATGTGGCCTTACGGATAGAAAGCTCTGCCAAATAAATAAATAAACAATTAATAAATTGACAGTAATATGTAAAGATTTTCAGATCCTTACCACTGAACGCCTTTTTAGCCTCATCAAAAGCCTTCTTTTTCGCCATAAAATTATTAATCTCGTCACTAGTATACTTCAGAATCCTGCGGTGGTTGTTGTGGATTTTGAAGTGTTTGAAAAAGTTTTCACTGTTGATTGTCAGATCGTGTGCCTCGGTACAAGTCTTGAGTATGTCGTGTTCCAATGTCTCACCGGCTGTGTCCATCCAGGAGAAGACAACCGTATCGATACCGAGCTCTTTGTTTACTTTCGTTGCGAAATCCTTATCCGTCCAAGTAACCATATCCATATGAGTGACAAGAACCGCCACCACGTCCATAGGAAGCTCAACAATGCAATCTGCATACTTGCGAACGCTGTCGATGACAGAGAACATTCGAGCTTCAGCTTTGACAACAACAAAGATTCTTGAGACAGGTTTGAAATTGATTGCGGCAGCTATCCAAATATTGTGCTGGAGTTTGTCTTCCGATACGTTGCTTCCCGGTGTATCAGCTACGATAAGGTTGCCGTCAGGGACCCAGAAAACCTCTGATGTTCTCGTGTAACTCACATTGGCATCAGAACTCCTTCCACTTTCTCCTGTCATCTTCTCCAATATGGTGGACTTCCCAGTGCCAGCATCACCCAAGAGAACAACGTACGGTGGACTTAGACGATTGGCCATCAGCGTTGATGCTCCTGAAAATTGAGGATATTTCGAATTTATACATTTTGAACAGTAAACTGTCATCCAATCGTTTTATTTTAGCATGCTGATATCGGGATAAATGAATGATATTTTAGGAAGTTTAACCTTTTGAAGCGGAAGACAACGGCAAACGGTGTGAGTCGGATTTTCCTCTCATATTTTCTGTCTTAGGTCAAAAAGATTAGTTTACAAAACTTGACCCAGTTTTCTCCTTACTGTCTATCTTTTAACATTAATTAAACATCTTTTGCGTGGCGTTTGTGGTTTCACGAATGAACGCGGAGCTTAAACTCCGAGTGATATGTGAAGTCTGAACCGGCTGTATAGAAATAAAAAAGTTTCAAAAAGTTACCGCAAAAGCAGTGTCGCTCGCAAAGCCCTCGTAACCATCACGCATGGCTTTAATATTACAGCTACAGTCAGACTGTAGGTTTTCAAGCTTGGTCACTTAAAATGGCGGCCATACACACAGACTCACAGTAGATCATGCGAAAACTTGATTTAAAGCACTGTCATGGTCATATATATATATCAAAGACAAAGCAGAAAAACCTCTGAAGAGTTCTACGACACCATTTATTTACGAGGCTGCAGTTTGCTCACGAGGCAGTTTGCTTCAATGTATGAAATAACAAATGTTAAATTATTCAACTACTCAGTTAACTCAGTCTACAATATGAAAGAAATTAGGGTGGCTCGAAATTGAATAGTGTTTCTTTCATGTTTTCTTAATATATCTGAAGTAAAGGTTCAATAAAGCAACCAAGTCGAAACCAACTAAGCTCGAGAAACTACAGAAATTACCATTATAATTTCATTCTATGCAGAATATTTGAGAATTTGTGCTACACTTTTCTAATTTACTACTTCGCCCAAATTACAATTTGCAACATGCATAGAAAGCAAAGAATAGAAATTATCATTCACATAACTATTTTCTCAATTTTGATTGGCTAATTTTCCTGCAAATAACTGGTGCAAATGATACCTCAGCCAGGTGCAAATAACTGGTGTAAATAATGATCTGCTCATGCGCATTAGCTTCACTTTAATTTGTTAACATTGAAACGACGGCTTGCTTATTTTGCTGAACTTTTGCAAATTAAAATTTTGTGTTTGCTTGAATTAAAAACGTATAAAAAGAAGCCAAAGTTGTAGAAAACTTATTTCGCTACTAGGGAAATGACATGGTTGCGATGGAAAACGTTTTACATCTGAACAAGGAAAATTTAACGTGGACAAAGGCGAAGGACAAAGGCGAAATATGAACTTTTACTTTGTGAATTTTTCCGTATAATTAATATCTCTGCCTTCGGCATCGGCAAATAATTAATCTGCTCGGCGCCACTGACAAATCTCAATATTTTGCTCAACCTCGTCCAATAATTGTATAATATTTACAAGAATTAGGCTAGGAACCTTTTAGAAACAACGGCTTTTATTATAATATATTTAGCACATGGATTAATGGTTATGTAAATTCTGACCAGAAATATTACCCGAGACCGAGTGCAGCACGTACTCTTTATTCTTCAATGAAATATCAATCAACAAAAAGACAATATTGGCATTTTAAAACATATAGATAAATGTTGTAATTTGAAAAGATATAAAGGGACACACTATACCAACACTGCATCTAACAATATTGCCAATAAGGCAATACTCCATATAACCATATTATTTAACATTCAAACTTTTTGAATAAATCACCATTTTGCAAGAATAGTTAAAATTGGTTTCCTATTTACAATTCAATATTCTTCCGAATAAACTATAGAGTTAAATTATAGGTTCTTGATTGTCTTATAATTTGGAACAAATCTTAGTGGTACGTATAAGATTGTATAGGTTATGCTCAGGTGTTGTGGAAATTTTATCCAACCTCTCCTCTTTTGTAAAACTAATGGCACAAATTTTTTTGCACTTAGCAGCATTTAGTTGCATCTTGTTTTACCGATGTCCAGTTTTGAACGTGGTCGATTGCATTAGTCTTGATTATTACTGGGTGTGTCCCTGTGTGTGATTTCTGATAAAGTATAATATCGTCAATGTATTTCCATCGATCTATACGAGGTGGACGGAGGTCGTTAATCATTAGTATAAATAGCCAGGGACCAAATTTGGTCCCCCGTGGAACACCGGATGGAACATCAGTCCACTCAGACACACAATCTCTTGCTGGTTTCACTCGCCGTTGTCTATTCATTAGGAAGTCAATCACCAAGCGACAAAGGACGGCATCGGTAAATGAATGACTTTCTGAGCCAAAATGTGGTGGCCGGGTCTATAAAGCCAAAGGCCTTTCGATAGTCGAATAAAAGAATTCTAACTACCTACTGGTTCCACCCGTGTCTTCAGCCCATGTGTGAATCATATTAGCGCTTTTGTTACTGAGGATCAGGGATGCAACCGAACTGTGAGGGGTCAATAACAGTCCGGACTGCTGGAGCAACATGTTTTTCGACGATAAAGTCTTCCTCCAGTTTGGAAAGTGCCGAAGTTAGTGAGATTGGTATAAGATTGGCATATGAAAAATTTCCGAATGGATCTCTGGATTTCCGAATGACATTGTTCCGAATGTTTATTACACGGATGTTAAAATCGTTAGTTTACATGCAGTTGATTACTGAACCCTGGCCAAAGCTGAGTTAACATAGCCTACATATAAAAATGTCAGTTACCCAGTTTCACGATATCATGCAGTTATTTTAAATATATGAACTCTTCACAATAAGGCAATACGCATACAGACCTCTAACTTAATTAATAATATACATAGAAATGATTTTCAAATTTGATTGGCTGATTCCAGTGCAAATGTGCAATTAATCCCAAACAGCAGTGCAAAAATTTGTATTCACAGTGCAATTTTTTGTAATCACAAGGCAAAAATATGTAATCATTATGGACCAATCAAACTCGAGCTAGGTTCTGGGCAGATTGCTCAAAAACAAAACAACATAGCGCCAATGATCTCAAACAATTACAGTAGCTTTTTGCGAGAATTTCGGCGTAATCTCTCAGGATCCAATTTGAGATGTCATCAGTTGTTGCAGTTTTCGCATACCCGAGACGCGTTTAACTTCTGACCACCATGACTTAGGGTTGGACTTCTTTAATTCGCCGACCTTAGAAGCATATATAGTACTTTCCCCGGCAAACTTTTCTTCTGTTCATTTTGTTCCGATAAGATTTGAAAAAATGGTATTACCACAAGAAAAAGGCACGGTGTCGTAATTTGATCAAGTATTTCTTCGGTAATCCAGGACGCGTCGTTGCAATGGAATTTTACCAGCTTCTCTGCAGGCATTAGTAGGTCATAACCAGTCCTTATGATGGAACATAGAACATCACATTTTTCTTCGCAGAATGCAGCGGAATAAATTACTAGGTGCCAATCAATACTACTCATGAAGTATCGACCGAGCTCCTGTTTTCGTTATTTCATGGTGAGTGTCTCTTTTGAAACAGGTTTTCCTCTTGAGGGCCCAGGGAATGTTCATATCTTGGGCTTGATGATTAGGATACTGATCATGCAGGTCTGATAAACCAAAAGGAGGCTGAATTTCTGCTGGTTTCGTGTCGTAGAATTTGTACATGTTTATAGTGTTCGATTTAAGACGTTAGCACTATATACGGGTTGTTTTAATTGTTTTAAGTGGAAACACGACAAAGTTCTGTTTGACAAACTGGTTAAAATCAACGGCGATGATAATACCGCAATCTGTAAAAAGACTTGCTATAGACTCGGACAGGTGCTGCATGTGAGAGGTCTCTGTTGTTAGAACCTGGGTGATAGTAAACACTGGCTGGGACGACGCATTTGATCCTTCTGGGTAATCTTAATGGTCTGAACAGTGTCCATAAGACTTCAAAGGTATAGGGTCTCAAGTAGCCGTTCCTCATAATGGCATTCATTGTGTATATGTTTCGCCTTAACAGGTGGTAGTCAGCCAGGGACACATATTTGTCCTCAACCGTACCGTTTCTCGTAGCCAAGTCTCAGTGAAAAAAGTCAAGTCGAAACTCTGTTCAGATGTTAAAACACGAACTTCAACAATCTTGAGGACTAAGGACATGTTATTTGCGAGCAGGATGTTTGGGGCAAGTTCAGTGTTTTGAGGAATTGATAAATTACTGGTCGTTGGCGATGCAGTGGGTGAGGACATTTTCTGTTCGTTTTGAACATTTATCTGAGTAAGAATTTGGGGCCTGGCATTTTTTTGGTGACATCGAATGATGTGCTTCGTATTGCGTTGTTTTCCCGGCCTTGTGTAGAGGTTGTGTCAGAGGGGGCTGTCCCGGGATTGTTTCCGAAAAGTGGTTTCTGTTCAAGCAACGTCTCGAAGTCCCAATCTGCCCCTTGCTAAGACAACCTGTGCTAGATATTCTATACTATTTGTTGTATATATATACATAGTTCGTTCTAGCACCTCTGCTTATGGTACCTACCCTGACTTTAGGCATTTAGTATTTTTGTCAATCAATTGTTAAGTCAATTAGAGGCAGGCAGTTCACCCATTCGGGTATCTTCGATGGGGCTTGAGAGTTGAGACTCATTTTGGTCATTTGAGGTGCTTATTTATTTTACCTGCATTAGCGAATCATTGGAAGGCTTACTCGTTTGAACCTAAGTTTTGATCATTATCACAACAATCATTATCATATACTGTTTTTGACATTTTGTTCCGCTTTATCGCCCCGACAACAATTTGTGTTTTCTCAATGTCAATGAGATGTAAACTGCGTTGAGCAGCGAAACGGGAACAATGTAAAAAAATGTTGAACAGTTACATTGCTTCTACCACAATGACAAAAAGGCGATCAAAGACAATTGATTCTGTACAAGGTACATAGGAAAATTGTACAAGACACACCGAAACGAAATATCAGATATATTATCATCATAGTATGCCATGTTATATATCCCATACCGATCACTGTCTCTAGTAACGACTAAATATTTGACTTACCTTAATTAAATACGTTCAGAATATTGAATACTTTCTAGAGCAGACAAGGAAATCCAAACTCGAAAGCGTGTCTATTCACGGAGAAATCTTGAGTCATATGAGAGAATGACCGAGAGGGGAAGTTCATAAATGGCTTGTCGCATGATTATCACGTGTCGAATTTCTTGGAATAGAATTTGTTTTGTAGAAAACATCACGTTTATCTATTTAAATCTGAGTAACGAACTTTATATTCTTGGAATAGGCAGGTTGTCATGCGGATGAATTTCTTGGTATATGCCGATATTGTGATGGTTGTTACATAATTAAAATTGAGAAAGGAATATGACGATATTGGGGCCTAGCATTTTTTTGGTGACATCGAATGATGTGCTTCGTATTGCGTTGTTTTCCCGGCCTTGTGTAGAGGTTGTGTCAGAGGGGGCTGTCCTGGGATTGTTTCCGAAAAGTGGTTTCTGTTCAAGCAACGTCTCGAAGTCCCAATCTGCCCCTTGCTAAGACAACCTGTGCTAGATATTCTATACTATTTGTTGTATATATATACATAGTTCGTTCTAGCACCTCTGCTTATTTAATTAATTTAACAGCTCTATTTGGCACACAAATAACTACTCATTATTGTACATAACTAACACAGACTAATGTAGAAATATAACACTATGTAAGAAGGTGCCAAAAGTGGCGAAGCACAAACGAGACCAGGTCCCATGCATGGTGCTCACCATTAGACATGACAGTACAAACAGAACAACAGAAATATAGAATAGAAAAAAGAAGAGAGAATGGAAAGCAAGAAGAACAGTAAATTAAAAGAGAGAAGAGATAGAAAAACTGACATGGAAGTATTAGTCAGTCGTGATAAGTGAGTGAGAGCTAAGTAGGTCAGGAGTGTACCTACCCTGGTACACTTATGGTACCTACCCTGACTTTAGGCATTTAGTATTTTTGTCAATCAATTGTTAAGTCAATTAGAGGCAGGCAGTTCACCCATTCGGGTATCTTCGATGGGGCTTGAGAGTTGAGACTCATTTTGGTCATTTGAGGTGCTTATTTATTTTACCCGCATTAGCGAATCATTGGAAGGCTTACTCGTTTGAACCTAAGTTTTGATCATTTTCACAACTATCATTATCATATACTGTTTTTGACATTTTGTTCCGCTTTATCGCCCCGACAACAATTTGTGTTTTCTCAATGTCAATGAGATGTAAATTGCCGTTACCAATATGACAATCGGGTAATCAATTGACCAAACAACGGGATGTGTTACTGATGGATCTTCTGATGGATTATCATTCAGTGTTCAAACGATCATTGTGAATATTTGCATTGTGAGTTGTTTTTGGTGTAATATAGAACCTCGAGCGTGGAATTTTCTTTACTTGATAGATTGGACTTCAGTTCTAGTTCTAGTCAAGGTCAAAAAACGTTTCCTTATGTATAGGGAAATCTAATTGACTAATTCAAGCTGATTCGTTTTGCACCTTTATTCGGCCTCACAAATCTCTTTGACCTTATGTAGACGGCTTATTTCGTTTCAGGTTTGAATGTTCATTTACAGCAAAACATACCTGTTGTGCATTAGCCAAACTACTACTAACAATGAACTGTATACTGTATATATAGCATACGACATTAGACTACATTAAAACATAGAGATGTTAGTTGTGAGAATGGGCTGTCTCCTCAGCAGAAGTTTCCAACTTTCCGTGAATTCTGTGAGTTTTTCTATATTCATGATCATTTATGCAAATACACGGAAAACACAGAAAAATTCACGGAACTCCAGGCGACGGCTGGTAATCCGTCGAGCCTACCAAGTAGTGCGCCGCCTAAAGTGAGGGCTTCATAAAAACCTTAATTCCATCGCTGCTTTCCGACCAACTTCGATTACATATCCGCTTGGCAGAGGCAATAAATAAACTGCGTTGAGCAGCGAAACGGGAACAATGTAAAAAAATGTTGAACAGTTTCATTGCTTCTACCACAATGACAAAAAGGCGATCAAAGACAATTGATTCTGTACAAGGTACATAGGAAAATTGTACAAGACACACCGAAACGAAATATCAGATATATTATCATCATAGTATGCCATGTTATATATCCCATACCGATCACTGTCTCTAGTAACGACTAAATATTTGACTTACCTTAATTAAATACGTTCAGAATATTGAATACTTTCTAGAGCAGACAAGGAAATCCAAACTCGAAAGCGTGTCTATTCACGGAGAAATCTTGAGTCATATGAGAGAATGACCGAGAGGGGAAGTTCATAAATGGCTTGTCGCATGATTATCACGTGTCGAATTTCTTGGAATAGAATTTGTTTTGTAGAAAACCGATCACGTTTATCTATTTAAATCTGCAACGAACTTTATATTCTTGGAATAGGCAGGTTGTCATGCGGATGAATTTCTTGGTATATGCCGATATTGTGATGGTTGTTACATAATTAAAATTGAGAAAGGAATGTGACGATAGTCCTAATATAAACTATAAGTTACAATTAAGCGCAGATTACAAGGGTAACTTTCAAGTCAACCCAGGCTGAAATGATCAAGAGTGCTAAATGCATTATTGAATTATAACTAATTATTGTGGTAAAAGCATTAGAAACCATGAGTTACGACAGTCTCGAGATATGTATACAAATAATTAATAATATAATAACTTTTACTTTTACATATTCAGACTCGAGAACACCTTCAATATACTTTAAGTCCCTATAACCATGTTACAGCCCCAATATAAAACGAGGAATGCGCGGGCTGAAAATTTCCCATATAATCACCTCTTATAACTAAGGGGCTGTTTATATGGAGGTACTGGTATCCGGGCTACCTCGCATTCCCGAATTTCACCCGTGACATGTTTACAACGTACATGTGGCATGAGACTGCACTTCAGACGGTCTGTCTGGCTCGTCAAAACGAAGCGCCCAGGCTGAATATATATAATTACATAAACATAATTTTCCAACGAACCTGAAATCATACTTTCGCGAACAAGTTTCACAGTTATATTGTTATAACCCACGGAAACGACCACAGAGACCTTTAATTTAAGAACGAAATCTGTCGAGAAAATGTACAACATTATGATTCGGCCGTAAACAAAGCAATAATATAGCATGGCTCAAGCGAGATCCCGGGTCAGTCGAGGCGAGTTCAATTAAGCGGGTCAGCTGCATGAGCTTCCTCATGAGCTTCGTCAACTGGGCCACGGGAGCAAGTTGCTATTAATATAGCGTTTGTTATTATTCCTATTAAATTTCATCTTTCGCTTATATATGCAGTCGAATTTTTTAGAATAAGTAACAAGGCTGATTGTCACACTGGTGAATTTCTTGGAATAGTCAATTTAGAAGAATGGTTGAGCTTTTCAACAGTTTTCATTTGTTGTTAATAAGGGTAAACAGGTGAGATAGTTTTACTAGCAGTCTAGCAGTTGCTTTTTCAGTACCATTTCAGTGGAAATTCACAAATAAAAAATAATGCAATCATTCTGATGCTTCAAACATATTTCATTAGTTTGGAGCAGCACCGGCCGTCTGGTACATGTTAACATTCACGGTCTCGCTACCCAACATGCATTTCCCATTGAAGGGTAAGCCTAGGCAGGCTGAGTTGCAATGTTGTAAGTGATATTATATCAAAAGATTTTACCAATTTTATAAGTTATTTGCTATCTCCGTGGATTGTTATTTAATATTGTGAGAAAATATATTTTTGCATGATCAGAAGGACTGTCTTAAGAAACTCAGCCTGTATATTATTGTTGAAAAGCTCGACTGTATACTCTTAACAAGCAATATATAGAAACCACTAACTCACTGTTACAGCTGAAAATGTTTGTCTCAAAATGAGGACCAATTAAATCACCAAAAGCACTTGTATTGAAAGAACTATTTGTCTAGCGCATGGAAATGATTTTCTAAGGCTAAAAGATGCAACACAAACATCAAAGCATCAGACAGCAGTTTTGCATCTTCATATACGTAAACAGTACGTTTGTAAACGTTGTAATTTAAACATTGTGAGGGTATAGGGCCAAATATTTATGGTTTTAGGTTTTCCTATATAGTGAAAGTTATACTACTTCTGTGAATGCCTGCGTGAACCTAGTCCTAGATGTTAAGAACCTGTTACCGCTGGTGTTAGGCGGCTAAGATCGATTTCCATTTTGACTCCTTTATATATAAGGACCTGTTCTAGGCTAAAATTTCAAAGCAGGTTCTTATTTTATTTTAAAAATAGAATTAAAACTAAAAATTCATAAGTCAAACGGAAAATCAGCTCTAGACTGTATTAAAATTGCGGGCAAATATCATGTCCACAAAATAATGCCGGAAACTGGCAATGTCTGCATTCAGATATAATACTCGTCATATATGTTAAACACCAGGGAATATATTTCCAACTTAATCTATTTTTAGGGAAGCTTAGCCCCCCCTGTGCAAAATGTTACCGGGGCTCAAGCGCCCCCCCCCACACATGCAGCCCCTGTGGTTCCTTCGCCAATGATGCATGTTGAACAATGGCTTAGGTCACACAGGCGCAAACAAAGGAGAGGAGCAAGGGTCACGGTTATGCCTTGTGTTGAGGAGACAGGTTGTCTTTTTTACTTTTTGATATTTGTTATCTTTAGAAAATAAAAAATAAAATCTCTCTTCAAAATACAGGAAATGGAATCTCAGAGGCAGGATCTCCAGAGGAGGATCGCTGCACCTCCGTAAAATGTGGTCACAGTTTCTTCCACTACCACTGAAAATGAGCACTTCTAAGTTTCCTCAAGGGGCATACTAATTCTCTGAAGTGTACACTATTGAAAATTTATTAGAATAGGCCCTGCTTGAAATAATGTGAGAATAACAGACCATACCTACCAACAATGAGTAGCTTTTTTCATAAGAAAATAAGAACTCGTTTGAGAATGAACCTTATATTATAAATAAGAACCTTTTTAAGCTTACCAGTCGGAAAGCCTTGCATGCCAAAAACGTTCCGATATACCATGCTGCAAGGACGAGTTTTAGAATTGCGCTCTGCCAGCTATAGTGCGTAAACGGCACTATAACATCGCCTATAAATTAGAATTAATACAAAGACCTATTAATAGACAACTTTCGCCTTCAATGTAAATTAGCTCGAAGCAAACAAAGGCCTGCTCTGGGACCTCAACTCGCCTTAAATCGCATCGCCTAAAAGGCCTTAACTCGCCCTAACTCGCATTATCTAGCGGCGAGTTAAGGCGAGTTACCGTCCCAGAGCAGGCTTAAACAAAGAATTTGTTTCGACACGTGGTTTGTATTGACTAATTACATTGAAAGAAAAGTTGTCTATTGCCATGCAGTTGACGGAGGTCGATGATGGGTTTTTGTTCGTTGATGAAGGTCGATGCTGGACTTTGGTCCGTTGATGGAGGTGGATGATGGATTTTATCGTTGATGGAGGTCGATATTAGCATCTTTAATGAGTTTTACTCTGCTATTCTGAGAATGTATGTGCATTATATGTAGAATACTTTTTAGTGCATGGCAATTAATAGGTCTTTGTATTTATTCTTTATAGGCGATGTTATAGTGCCGTTTACCGGTTTACGCCCCGTAGCTGGAGGACCGCAATTCTAAAACTCGTCCTTGCAGCATGGTAGGTAACGGTTTTGGCAGGCAAGGTTTTCCAAGTAGCCGATAAAGGTTCTTATATAAATTATGTTTACCGTAAATTAGTTTATTTAAGTTCTTAAACGGGTTCTTATATATTTTATTATGAAAAAAGCTACTCATTATTGGTAGGTGTGGTGTATTATTCTCACATTATTTCAAGCAGGGCCTATTCTAAGAAATTTTCAATAGTGCACACATCAGACAATGGGTATGCCCATTGAGGAAATATGGAAGTGTGCTCATTTTCAATGGTAGTGGAAGAAACTGTGACCACATTTCATGGATGTGCAGGGATCCTTCTCCGGGAAAATTTGAAATTTGGAGTCTCTGAAGTGCCATTTCCTGAATTCCTGTAATTTGGAGAGAGATTCTATAAAAATTCTAACGTAACAACTGATATCAAAAAGTGAAAAGACAACCTGTCTCCCCAACACAAAGCCTAAACGTAACCCCTGCCCCTCTCCCTCTCCTTCGTTTGTGCCCTTGTTTGTGGCCAAAGCCATTGTTCAACATTTATTGCCTGTGTTGTATTGCTATAGCACTTGCAATACGAAGTTGAAATTGAAAATTTCAACTTTTTGGCACTACACACTTTCACATTCAATACTGCAAAGAGTATGATATCAGAATGACATTGCCAGTTTCATTACTTTGTGGACATGATATTTACCAATTTTAATACAATTCAGAGCTGATTTTTTTTATTTATGAATTTTTAGTTTTAACTCTATTTAATAGAAGAAGATCCTGCTTTGAAATTTTAGCCTGTAGAACAGGTCCTATAAATAAAGGAGTCAAAATGAAAATTCTCAGCCTAACATGTTCTTAACATCCAGGTTCTTATACGCGTGTAAGTGTTCACAGAACTGAGTAGTATAACTTTCACTAGGGAAACGTAAAACCATAAACATATATACGGCCCCAGAGCCCCACATTCACAATATTTAAATTACAACGTTTACAAAGATTTATACATATAGAGTAGCATTTATTATTATATATAGAAATGCATACAATTTCTACAAAATGAGTCTTCAAGATGGTTGGTAAAAATTATGTTTATAAAGAAAGTTTTTAAGAATTAAGTTCCCATCTGCCTGGTTTATGCATATAGTCGGCCGATTTAGGATTTATGGTTTAGGTGAATGGTATTTAACGAAGCAATTGCAATACAGCTCGAGGAGCGAGGATAATGAGAGCACATGCAGTCACAGATCACATCTCTGTTTCTCTTTTTAACATGTTGAAACATGCATCTAACCACAAATCGGATGACTAAAATCGTAGCGTGTCCGCCTGCATGGCTTAAAGCGAGATATATCTAGGACGGGCTATGCCGATGCATGCATTCATGACAACACTATACGACAATCGGTATGAAACAGGTTTGGTAAACGCGCAGACGGGACTGTTATTCACCTTTAAAATTACACTCGATCTAAAGTCGTAAAGAATTACAGTATAATTGACTATGTTTTGTTCATGATTTAAAATACTAAAAACGTATAGCAGAACGCAATTCTTATAGCCTATAGGCTTTCTTCAGCAGCTATATAGCTATATATTGCCATCCAACTCGTATATATATAATCAACTTTTTGCTCGATTCTCTCCGTCGCGATATAGGCCTATATGTTTGATATTTGTTCAAGATTTTTGACAGTTCGTCATGTAGCTACAGTCGAACCTGTATTAAGCGGCACCGTATTAAGCGGTCACCCTTGTTAAGCAGTATATTTGTGTCTATATATTCTTTCTACAGCTTTTTTCTACTTGTAATGGATTATATAGTTTTAATGTCAAACTCGGCTACATGCCTTCAAGTCTTCGTGCTAACATGCATATCTGTTCGTGTTGATCAGGAAAAGCAACTAGTACGATGTACTAGGCTGTGGCTGGGTAGTACGAACATCAGGAATCGTATATGCGGGAGTTGAATCTGCAACTGCATGCGCGGACGGCTCCACGCAATTATATAGGCCTAGTTGATAACACAACAAACCTAGGCCACAACCGGTACCCAGGACCAGACCTGTGATTCCAAATCCCAGACCTGTGCTTGATTTTGACACTTCGCATCCCCCTGAAGATAACGCTGTTGTTATCGCACCATAAAGCATACCAGATAGACTTGCAGCACATGAATATTTCGTGCACTTTTCGTCTTCCTCACCAAAACAAACATCGGCGCAAGCACAGCAGAGACAGCAGCTTACTGCGTCTTCTATATACTTTTGTTCCATACCTCCTGTTGTCTTTGTTCTTCACGCAGTTTTTCCTTCAAATTGCGATTTCGTAATGAGATACATGTAATCGGTATTCTTCACGAATATTCATAACTTTAGCCTTTCAGGATTTTTAATCGGCGCAAACTCACAAATCTTGTTCTGAGTAGCCTACTCCGCAGGCACCTCTGCGGCTTCCAAGACGTCGGTAAAATTCGTATAAATATAAAGTAATAAACAACGCCGCATGAACGCAATATTTATTTATTATATTCCGGTAAAAAATTCAAAACGAACTTGTGGCCGAGCAGGTGGGTTGAAATTAAAAATGATAATATAAAGAATATTGCGTTCATGCGTTGTACGTTAATTACTTTATGTTTCTACGAATTTCGCCGTCTTGGAAACCACAGAGTTGCCTGCGGAGGTGGCCTCCTTCGCAGACGTTAGTGGTAGTTGAGGGAATAAAATACTACCGGCTGCGAGGGAAACTACTGCGAAGGAGGCTACAGTTATCAGCAGTGTTGGGCGATACCGAGTACTCGGCATTCGATACCTTCGAATTTAAAATTTGAAGCCCCCAGATCGCCAGAAAACGGCCGTTTCAGAGTCTTATCTACCTCTTTTAGTAAGCTTGTTCAGGGAACTAAGCTGTTTCCATCATTTTCATGAAAATTATTTGATTTTTTTGGGGGCCGAATGATATTTCGGCCCCCCCTCATATAATATTGGGGGGGAAGCCCCTCCCCGCTTCCTTCGCCACTGATTTATGCCTTAGAGTTAGTAACGTTGAAGTTTCAGCATTAAATATGATAACTGGGAAATATGCTTGTTGGAGACTATTTTTTCACAATGTGAAAAGTATCGGAAGCGACCGATACCAGTGTTAATAGTATCACTTTCGGTATCGGAAACGGAATCTTTTTGCCATTTTTGTCAAAATAGCTATCGGTATCGGCCGATAGCAATTTTCAAGTATGCCAACACAGTGGACCGATACACAGATCACATCTCTGTTTTTCGTTTTACAGAAGGTTGAAAACATTTTCCAACTTTGTGCCTATCACTAAGTCTTGAAAGCTCTTTGACAGTATTTGAACCACCATCTCAACACTTAGTCGATTAAAGGAGATTAGTTTCCCAATGTATACCAATCAGGTGTTTCTGATGTGAGTGAGACATTTGATCAGGTCGATCAGTACAGTCCCTGAGGCAAAGGTATTTGACAATTTCTCAAAGTATTAACATTGTCCAATATCATTACAGATTTTCAGGAAAGGTCGCGTAGGGTAGCAAACCGTTTCCAACGATTAATTATCGCATATGGAGAAAAAAAGGTCAAAATTCTGTGTCTTCTCGATCTTCTCCGCAGAGGTTTCTCTGAATTTTTTCGTGGTTTTAAAGTATTTACGCTAGGAACCTAGCCTCACTGTGAATCCAAAGCTTAGTTTCTGTATTTGTATCTAATTTGGGCCCACTGCCTACGTCAGACACAATCCTAGGCCAAATTCGGCGTTTATTTGAAAGCGTAGCTCACTCCTCTACAGAGGTTACCTAACTTTCCTTGACCACAGAAAAACTCACATGCAGAAACCTCTGCAGAGGAAAGAAGGCGCGTAATTTGACCATATTTTCCCTTCCATATACAATAATTTATCGTTGAATATGGAGTTTGCTCAGTGGTGTAGAAGAAAAGGGGGGAGCGGGGGGATGGGGGGGGGGGGGGCTAGGGGGCGTAGCCACCCTTTCTCAAGCTATTGGGGGGGGAGGGCTGAGCCTCCCTTCTTTTTTTTTCCAAGAATGCTTGAGAATATATAATTTTTCCATAGTTTTCATTTTCCAAGCATCACTTATGACTATTTCAGGCATGAATATAGTAAAGAAATGTTATCATGGGACTGGGCGGTTACTTATGACGTCGCCCATACCCGAATGTTTTTACCCCTGGTAACATGCTCGCTAGAGAGCTCCCCTAGTTTAATACGAATTTAGTTCTACAGTACTGAGTTTGCTGCCCTACGACCTTCCCTGAAAATCTGTGATATTGGACGATGTTACTTTAAGAAGGCACAGTAGCGATCGACATAGATCGTCAAATATCTGATTCATACATTGGTAAACAAATCTAGGTGTTGAAATGGTGCTTCAAATACTGTCAAAGTGCTTTTTGGCCGTGACAGGCAATGATTATAGAACTATAGTTAGTTACAGTGGAGAATGAAATTAGTAGGAAAAATATGTATTGTTAAGCTTCCAACAGCACTCTAGTGGTAAAGAGTCTTATAACTTTTAATTAATAAGTGTGCTGATTTTGAACTTGGCTATGTGTGTTCTTTCTATCTTCAATTTTTCTTTCAATGTTTCATTTTAATAGAATTAATGACTTTTAATACTGCGTTAACAGGATTGTGGTTTTCTCCTGTTGGTGAATATTCACCGATAAAATAGAACACGCATATGTAGCTATATGTTCCGGCGTATATTAAAACCTATTGCCTCGACAGCATGGCCTCATGAGACATCATTACACGAAAAATTTCGTAAATATAGCCTTCTAGCGTTCAGGTTTTTAATTGTATTGGAGACTAATAAGAGTGAGGAAGAAGAATTACTGAACAACTTCGAACATTAATTCATTAAAGCAATATTGAAGAGTGAAGACTTCCGAATATAGAAAGTTGACCACGTGCACGGTGAAAACCACAAAATGATTTTATATATTTGCTACTATATTTGCTTAAACGACGTAATTAGGGAAGCAAACCGCTGCAAGGTAGGATTGCATGCTCAAATCTCTCACATGGACTAACATTTTCTATAAAAACACAAAAGCACAACATTCGTATTTTCAGGTAAAAAATGGTTAAAATACGTAAAGTGAAGAAGAAAAACTGGGCTAAACGGCAAAGCTGTTCATCAAATCCCTTGATCAGATCACACAGAGATGCTGCAAAGCGAGGATTTAGACACGAGAGCCAGTCAGGATCCGGTCTTACTGTAGAAGCTCTGACAAAACACAACGAAAATAGAGACGATGAAGATATTATTTTGGACGATGCTGAGACGACGGGAAGGTCTATGGCTACTGTCAGTATTAGTGGATTAACAGATTGTTCTAACCCCACATTTTCTGGTGTTTTGAAGAGGTTTTGGCAGTCGCCTGGGGCTAACCATCAAGAAGTAAGGACTAAGGAGTATTGGGGTAGTGAGCACTAGAGCCTAATATAGGCTAGATAGTACTATAATACTAAATACTTGGTCACCATAGTTGACTGGTCAGCCAGCCAGCCAGTCAGTCTATAAATATACAGTCAAACCTGTATTAAGCAGACACCCTTGCGGAATCCTTTGGTGTCTGCTTGATGAAGATGACTTGATGTTTCGGCACACTTGATTGATGAAATCAATAATTGATGAAAATTGATACCTACCTAAATTGATACTTATCAATTAGAAAAGGCAAGGTTAATTAATATGCATGTCATCAAACCAGTCATGGTGAAATTTAGTTGGTGTTAAGTTTATTGTCAAAATAAACAAATGTGAACAGAATCATGTCTCACCTCCACAGAGGCTTTGTGGTGCCCTTTTACCAAATGGAGGAAATCAAATAACCCATTAACTTGCAATGCACCCTACTTTAGTATTTTACTCTGTCTAACGCCAGACGATTTTACTCGTCAGTGGTAAGGTACTGCCAGTTAATGGGTTAACAAAACTATCTGCCAGTGTCTCTTGTTAACCTATTAGCTTGCAATGCGCCCTACTTTAGTATTTTACTCTGTCTAATGCCAGACGATTTTACTCGTCAGTTGTAGTGTACTGCCAGTTGATGGGTTAATATTATACCTCAAATTCAAATTGTCAAATTAGAAAGCTAGGTTTGTACCTGTGAATGAAATTTATCATTGAATCACTCCCTACATATCGGTGGGTGATTTCAATTCTATTACCAGGGTGATTTGATAATATCACCACAGATGGCAATCACATAAACAGTGATGAGTTTTGACCATTTTGTCCACAAAGAATCCTCGTTTTTACTGACGATTTTATCACAGGCAAGCCCAGCTAGCCTTTTACAACAACTAGTCAAATGACTCTACTTCCTAAATTAGGTGGTTGTTCCAAAATGAGTTTCAGGAGAGAAACAAGCAACTATTACAATTGAACATTTTCAATTTGACAATTTTGCATTAACAGCCATCACCTCTGCGAACAGACACTTTTAACCTCAGATTTTTGAGGTCCATAAAGCCTGTTTTCTATTTTAATGTACTGTTGCATTTGTTTGGCGTCAGGGTCATTGATCAGTGTCACTCTGATGTTTACAAAACGAATGAAATAATGTGTCTAACATAATATGCTTTTCTCTGACTTTTCTCTTAAAAAAATGTGAGTCTGCTCCTAGGGATAATGCCAGATCTTGTATAGTGGATGTCATAAGCTGAAACTCTGCATTAATTTTTACAATGATCAAAGTGCACTATTCATTTCTGGCACTTGCATATCCTGCAAAGAAAATTTGTTTGTGCCCAACTAGATTGTGTCTAAAGTTAATATGTTTTTCTCACAGATTTGTGCTGTTCTTGCTGCTGTTACTGAGGTATTATTCATCCTAATTCAGTATCATGTATTAGCATCTTAATTAACATATTCATTGTACTGGATAAATTAAAATTAAAGTCAATTACTAATGCGATTGATCTAGGTGATAAGAAAAAATGGTGGCAACGAGACAGAAACAGAATATTTTGCTGCTTTGGTAGGTCTAGTGAGTTTTATTTCTTTTGGTGCTAAATTTACTTACAGCACATGTGTGTCTATAGAATAGGAGGGCACAGATGCAGGTCATTGCAGTCTGTGACTCTTTTATATTATTGGCATGCCCCCACTGTCCTTCTCCGATATTTTCGCTAAAATGGATATTGCCCAGTTGCATTTTGTTAAAGAGGCCCTAGGTGCAAAATATTACTATTTTTTACCCTACTTTTTATCATGTTTATAGATGACAGCTCTGGAAACGACAGACGATGACAAGTCATTGGCTGCCATTGCCTTTCTTCTCGCTCTTGTTATAAATAGGTACAAACTGAAAGGTACAGAGCTACCTTAAATTATATTTCAGAATAATCAAGTGACACCACAATATTTTCTCCATTCCTAGAGTGCCTCAGTCAGTGTTACAAGTAAAATTTTCAGCCATATGTCAAGTCCTCTTGAATATCTTGGCAGCAAAAGTAGCCTCACAGTCAACAGCACTCCTGAAGTCTGTAAGTTATTATTATTATTATTAACAATATTTATCCAGGGGGCCTACTCGCCAAAGCGATTTTCAGCAGGCCCCTGTTACATAAACAAGTTAAGACTATGGTTCATAATTAATTACAGTTAGAAAATACGATAAAAATACTACCTAATTATTAAAATATAGAATAAGTGTCATGCTAGATATTACAAGACAGTATAGGAGTTTAATGAGGAAAACGAAAAAGAACCCAAATTTTAGGCTGGCAACATTAAATTTTCAAATGGCTCCATATCTAAAATATATTGTCATATCAAAGTCTATACTTCCTGCGAATATGGTGCTTTTATCACAAATAGATGCAGACTATTTCACATCATTAAAAATGACTTGATCACGACAGTTGCGACCAAAGGAAACCAGGCTTTATGCTATCCATTCTCATTGAACTTTGGTTGAAACATCGCTATATATATGCTCTAGGGATGACGTAATCGCCCAACATGGTGAAGATGCACTTGTGATATATAGTTGTAGTACTTTTATCCCTTTAACACAAGAGTATCTTCATCTTGTTAGCAATGACATCGTTTCTCAAGTATATATTAAGGAGCTATATTGTGACTTTAAATCATCCCTGATGAAGACGCTGGAGTGTTGAAACGTTTGGTTGTGAATATACTGTTTATTTGTTTGGGGATTACATGAATTAACTTGAACCAGAGTACTAGAGTATAGCGAGAGTATGTCTGATACAAATGATTAGAGATACAAGGTGATAGCTATATAATGTATTACTCCTTTCTGTCTTGATTTAGCTTGTCACATGCTTGTCAACAGCTTTAAAGGCACAAGAAGCGACGGTTTGGTCGGAGTCGTCTACCTTAAAATCATACCAAGGATTGTTAAGCTTCATTGTTCATTCAAAACCAAAGGTTTGAAATCTTTATTTACGCTCGCCTCACATTCTATATATATACGCACGGTAAGGTGTGGTAAGGTAAACAACTGGTTTACATGCAAGGGATTTAAAGCAGTAAGGTAGTTTGAAACTCATTTGAACACGTGGTGTCAGTGTAGGTAGCGTCTATACACTATAAAAACACTATACGCTGCGGGTCTTTCGGATCAAACTACCTTAAAAATTCAACAAGAATTTCGATGCTTCGAGCGAAGGCCCTCTTCAAAGACCCATGCTACTTAACTTCCAGACGAAGGCCTTCGCTCGAAACATCGAAATTCTTGTTGAATTTTTCAGGCAGTTTGATCCTAAGACCCACAGCATATCGTGAAACTCATTTGTCACACAAAATATAGGCTAATTTACGTGTTTTTAAAGGTGCGGAAATGTTCACAAGAATCCGTTGCAGCAATTGTTAAGTCCAATCCTGGAGATTCTGAATTTCATCCGGCCTGTCAGGCAACGAGCAAATTTTGTATCCAAGAGCTTGAGAAATATAAAGGTATAGCGAGCTAATATGCATGTACTGTATTCATATTACTATTAAACCTGGATGAAACGATAAGAGTTGGCAAGTAATGCCCCGTCAATTGAGTACAAGAGTGACATCAGAGTTGACTGGGTATTACATGCACCAGAGGTGGAAAAAGTATCGGATCCTGGAAAGCTAGCGCAGAAATATTTTTGGATCTGAACTTTTGCAGAAAATTTTTAACAGAAATTTCTAAAGTTAATAATTAACTGATGAGTAATAACAAAACTAGAGTATGCTCTAGTCTAGACTAGTAATTGTAATGCATTTTGTATTCACTATATCAAATTGAACACCACTGAATATCAAGAAACAACACTCCAATCAGTTCAATGTCTAATTTTGAGTCTGAAACCCAGGTTCCCAGAAAGAAAAAAACTTTTTCCACCTTTGATTACCACGCGTAGCAAAAACTCTCAATTTGAGCCAGCTCATGAGTTGATGAGAGTGCATGAGAGTCAATGATAGATGGCGGTCAAACGCGACCGAGAGTGGCATGAGAGTTTTCTCATTGAACTATAAATAAACTGGAACGATAACTCAGGGGGGGGAATTGAAGCCAGCTTAATTCAGTTTTTCTGAGGTCTGAGTTGAAATACTTAACGCTGAACATTGGGCTGTATATGAAATTGAAGCTATTAAAAAGTTCTATTTGATATAAAAACTTCAAGACTTTAGGTAAAAAGGAAATACTTAAAACTTTGAGGAAAAATTTGCCGTATTTTACAAAATTGCGGTTGTTTTTGTATTTTTTAAGTATTTCCATTTTGCCTAAAGTCTTGAAGTTTTTATATCAAATATAACTTTTTAATAGCTTCAATTTCATATACAGACCATTGTTCGTCTTTAATTATTTCAACTCAAACCTCAGAAAAACTAGCTTGGCTTCAACGAATCATAGGACTTGATCATAGGAGTTAGCGTTCCAGTTTACTTAGAGTTCACTGAGTTTTCTTCACTCTCGTACCCCAGTCAAACGAGAACAAGAGTTGCACGAGTGTTGACTGGATATTACCACGCGTACCAAAATCTCTCCTCTATTGTCAGCAAAATTTCAACCAGTTCCGAAGTGATGAGAGTTGATAAGAGTGCATGAGAGTCGATGACAGTTGGCGGGCAAACGCGAGCGAGAGTTGCAACTCTCATCAACTCTCATCAACTCTCATCCTCGTTTGACTGGGGATTTAATTGTGTTTTAGGCACTACTCAAGCTGTCTCCGTTCTTCATGTCCTTGGATTGTTGAAGACCATAATGACGTCATTACCAAGTCAGGTAAACTGTCAACGACCTAGCTGCCTGCATCTGAACTATCACACATTACTCATGTTAGCTGAATGCGTTAAAATTACTGTGTTTTTCTCTCATTTAGCAAGTAAAATATCTCTGTGAAACGATGCTGAAATTGATGACGTTTGGAAATATCGTATGTACTAGTAATTTCATTTATATATATATTACCATTTGCATTCAAGCCTTAGAAACGTAGTGTTAAATGTATTTGTGTGTTCTAGATGTTATCAATGAACTGTATGCAAGTTCTACACAGCATGTTTCAAGGTAACCCTGAATCAACGACACTCACATCAGAACTTAATGGACAATTAATTAATGTAAGTAAGACATGATATAATATAAAGCGAAAATTATATTTTTAGACCTAACTTATAGGAGCAGTTGCGGAAAATGCAACTATAGGCCTTCTGGCAGGAATCGAACCTGCGGCCATGTGATTCCGGCGCAGCGCTCTGCCGACTGAGTGACAGAGTCCAGTTGTCAAGAGCTAACCACAAGTTGTGTGCTGTATATACTGGGGTGATGCCGGTGTTTTGTATAAGGCTAAATAATCTAGGCACCTCGCTCGATAGAACTGAACGTTGAATAGTTTTTGTAGATGGAAATTTCGAGCAAAATGGCAACTTTCATTTGAGCGTTGACAGTAACCTTACTTAACTTACATAACTTTACTCCTACTCCTACTGCATGGATAGCTCTACCAGTTCTAAACTGTTCTCCCTAGAGATTCATCAAGTACTGTGTCTTAATAGTCCAGTTATACTACAGTATATAGGTGGAAACCAAAGTACCCAGAGTTTGGCCAAATCAGCCTGAAGGATTCTTCTCGCATGCGACTGAGACGAAATTCTAATCAGAAAACTGTAGCACAGTGGCGGACGCTTCGCAAAACATTGGGGTGCAAGCTTAGGTTACCAGCATATAACCACTCATTTGTTGCTGCAAATATCAGTTCTTTAAAACCTTTTTGCTTAAATTTCATGCAACTGTACTTAAATAATAGTCTATCAAGGCTTTCAAGGTTGTAAAATCATTGACATATCTTTGTTACACAGTTAATCAGCTATTTGAGAAATTAGGGGGAGGGGGGAGGGTGTCCCCTGTTCATTGAGGAGAAAGGCAGTCTGTGTATACAGTACTAACCGCTGTGCCATGGTCGGTTAACGATTTATCCTTGCATTGAGCTTGCAGGATCGAAAAACGTACGACTTTCGGCATACCGAGTCAGAAGAGAGATTCAAAGCCATGACCCCGCTTGCTCCAATATCTATCTCCACCAGATAATGCTTCAAGTTTTGACTAATAAGAATTTGACGTTTATTCAGGCCCTGTTCGACTATCAACCCAATGCTGTTGATGAACAACAAGCCGTTGCCTGGTTGACGCTCATGGAGAAAGCTTACTGCAACTTTCAAAGGTATGGTAATTAGGTCAATTGATAGAGTTCATTTAGGGTTGAATGGTTCAAATCTTAGTAGTGTAGGGATACCGCTTTCCCGGCAAATTCCCTTCAAATTTTTGCATGATCAGCGCAAAAAGTACGAAAGTTTACATGATTGACGGCACTTTGTGACCGAAAATGCTGCAGGTAACCAGTGGCGGACACTTCGCGAAATATTGGGGGGTGCGAACTTAGATTGCCAACATATAACCATCCTTTTTTTGCTGCAAATCTCAGTTCTTAACACCTTTTTGGCTTAAATATTAAGTTTACTTAAATTATGTCCGATAAGCGTAGTACATGTATATAAAATATAAGCCTATCGAGGCTTTCATGGTTATACAATCATTGATACAGCTTTGTTACACAGTTAATCAGCTATCATTCAAAGGCTTTGAGAAATTATTGGGAGGACAGTCGCCAACCTTCGCCCCCCCCCCCCCTAGTGTCCACCACTGCAGGTGACGCACAAGAGCGATGTTTTTCAGGGATTGCATCCTTGGATCACCACGGTCAAACCGGACCAGGTCGGTTCCTACTTGCCTGTGGCGATTTTTTCGCTGACTGACATTGCCGAAATTTGTTTCAATTCACTTCACCGCTATTTCTGGGCGATGCTGACTTTCTTGCGGTAGGCTGAGTGCACATCCCTTCAAGCGCCGAAGCAATCTTCCTCTAGCGACGACATGGTGCGCCAAGATCTTGCTTTGCTTCCAACACCTTTAATTTTAAAATACAGAATTTGCATTCGTTATTTTAGGTTGGATGCAGAGTTGTGTGCGGATTCGTGTGTCAAACTGTTTGCGTCGTGTATGACGTTTCTACTGTCTCATCATTCTGTTGTCAAGACAACGGCTGCCAGCACAATGAAGGTTGGTGAGATGTTAATAGCATGTCGACCAATGATAAAACGTAGCAAATTATACCAAGGCTTAGCTTATGTTTTAATCATACAAACATGTTATGCTGGCGCAGTTGGATACGCACTCGAAACTATGGATTGGCTGATGCAGGCCATATGTATACACTCAATTGAAACACTATGTACCTTTTTTAGTGTCTACTTGAAGAGTGTATTTCCCCAATGGCTGAAAAGTTAAGTATGGGTTTAGAGAACAAAGAAACTGCTACATCTCCGGTGCTGATAATATTAAGGTAGGCCAAAGAATGTTAAAGAAGCGAAAAACAATAAGCATGTCTTTGAAGTACTCTTCCAAAAGTGGTCAGACTGTGCATACCTGCAAATGCGCTTTTATGCGCCTTAAATTTCCAGTGACTGTTGCATTTCTCAATTTCGTTAATTTCTATCTTAGTTAGATGATTTGAGTTAGCTCCAGTTGATAGCCATCTTAATGGTTGCATGCCCATACCAGAAGGCCAATGTGGACGAGTTTGAACGTCCCTGTTAATTTTAATCTTTCATTCTTTACAGATGTCTCGAGTCTGGGTTGAAGTTGAGGTATCAAGGATCTTGGAAATCAATACTTGACGTTATAAGCAAGCTTTTTCAGGTAAGTTGTTTCAGACATGTGAAAATGTTTTTTTAAACAGCGTACATTTCCTCATGTAATCACAAGCCATGCTTTGGCGTGCTTGCTTGCCGGTCGTTCTCGTTTACCAAGGCTGTCTGGCTATGTGTGTGCTATGATATTGTGTATTATGGTTATGGAATTGTGTATGATGAGCTGGTATGGCCTATTTTAGTATAGTGTGGTAAGGTATGGTGTGATATGGTATAGTATGGTATTCTGTAGTATAATGTGGCGAGGTGTGTGGTATTGTAATGTACGGTATGGTATGGTACGGTATGGTAATGGTATGATATTGAATGGTATGGTATAGAAAGGATATGGTATGCTAAGGCTGCCTGGTTCCTTAATTTTTCAGATATTTGGCAAGCTGTGTCCAGAACGATTAAAGAAATGTCTTGTGTCATTATGCAATCTTCACAATAGCCGTGGCATTCGGTGTCGTAGAGAACTTGAGAAAACTGTTGGAATAGCCTTTCAAACAATGGGACCAAAGTAAGATAGAGACTACCTGTGACTAGAATTATTTATCATAGATAGCTCTATCAGTTTTATCCAAACTGCTCTCCCTATCAAGTTTATTAATATTGCTCTTAATCGATGTAAACCTACGATTCGAGCGCCATGCTATTGACAACGCTAGTATAACTAATTATTAATTAAGATGAAACTGTGAGTTTTTATGCTCGATTTAAAACTATGAATTTTTATGCTCGGTTATACTGTTTGGTTTCTACATTAACTGATATATCAATATACTTTCAGATTTGTTTTAGGCGTTGTTCCTATGGATTTAGAAAAAGACACGTAAGTAAAGTGGAATTGCTCAACGATGTGTTGTGAAGAATTTGAAAATATATTTATATTACTTAATGATCCAAGCACATTATATACTAAAATTCACCGGTAATTAAATTAAACACACGCCAAATTTGTGGGAGAACGGGTTCGGGGTGAAGACTGAAGTGAACCAATATTTATACTCTGGTCAACCCAAAGACTCATTCTAGCCTTATGTTTTCATCCCGCGGGTGTATACATGAGACCCGCTAGGAGAGACTAAATGCCCTAGGGGTAAAAACCCCGATAGAGCCCTGTCATCAAGGTTGCGACCCTCTCCGACATTACCTGAACCAATGGGTGATAATCCCTTTGACAGTCCTTACGATTCGACTGATAATATTTCCATGAAATAATCTGAGTCTATGGGCAATGAAGTTGACCATTTGGAACACTTCAACCCCGAACCAAAGCTTTATTCAACATCAACAAGTTTAGATATATACAACATGATCATTCACAGCAATAAAATTGTTCGTGTTTTCCTCTTGGATTAATTATCCAGCATAACTAAAGCAAGACCACATCCAGCATAACGATACAGCAAGAACATTTCCAGCGATACGATAGAATTGATCGTTTGTTCCTCTTGGATTACCCTGCATGAAAATAACTATATAATGAGATAGATAAATATATCGTCCATTAGATTAGTTCCTCCAACATGTAAAATAGAAGGGTGGGTAGGTGGAAATTTTTATTCTTGCAGAATTTCGTGTTTATTCAGTTGAAAAATTCGGCAAAGTGACACGCTTGACGTTATATAGCGCGCTTTACATATGGTCATTGAAATATGATTGGCAATAGAGTCATTCGATTGGCTGAGCAAATTGCATTCGTATTGCACGTGTCCGGACATACTTTGAACTTTGATCAGAGATATTTTGTTGTGAATTTAGTGGGTGTTGACAGGCTTTTCCCACTTGTTGTATAGCAAAACAAACCTCAAGTTAATGTGTTGTCTCATTAACTTAAATTTATACATTGTGATCTATAAATTGGCTATTGCTCAGCCCGGGTGCTTTCCCTCAACCAGCCACTCCGTCTGAACAGTCTCTTCTGAACACGGGTAAAAATTATCTTGGTAAAGCGAGCTATTTCATGTTGCCGGCTGGCTCCCTCCATATAAATTTTCTCTTACAATTTCGTAATCTCAACTTTTAGCAATTACAAAATAAACTCATAGACACACTGTACAGTGTGTTTTGGAATGGAAATAAGTCGAATGTTAGGAGTTTGGTTTAAAATAGTCAATAATTTAATTGGTGGATTCATTTCATAGCCTTTTGCATGGAGACTGTCACAGTACTCTTCTTCAATTTGTTGTTAGTAATATATTTGATTTTCTCTAGAAATGTGTACGAGTTTCCACGAAGTTGGTTGTTACCTGTTATGAGAGACCATGTCCGAGAAACTGAAATGATGTATTTCTTTCAGAATCTCTTGCCGCTTGCCAACTCACTGCGAGGAAAAGGTAAACATCTAAATATTCCCTTCTACCAACCTTTATATACACTGCTATTTCCATAGTGTTTCCAATATTATATCCATATTATATCCATAGTCTATCCATAGTCTATCCATAGTCTATCCATAGTCTATCCATAGTCTATCCATAGTCTATCCATAGTCTATCCACGAAGGGCCTTCGCTCGAAACGTCGAAGTTCTCATTGTATTATTCAGGTAGTTTTACACAACAGTCAACCGCCGTATCCATAGTCTATCCATAGTCTATCCATAGTCTATCCATAGTCTATCCATAGTCTATCCATAGTGTTTCCACTGTATGAAAATGGTAATTAGTATGAAATTTGTATAATTTCCATACTAATTACCATTTTCGTACTATTTCCAACCACACACGTAAAAGCCTCCCATCTTGTCAACAAGATGTGTTCACAACAGACTTATAGCAAGCTTGTCAACAAGTTGTAACAACGCTGTCATTTTATCAAATTGCCACAATTAAGGTTGTCACTCACAACTTGTCAACAAGTTGTTGAAATGCAGGACGATAAGAAGTTGCTGGAACAACTTGTAACATCCGTCTGTTGAGTCAACAACCTTGCAGCAAGTTGTCAACAAGCCGTTGACAACTTGCCAAAAGCTGGGAACAAACAGTGCGAACACATCCTGATAACAAGTTGTTGAAACAGCATTGGTACAAGTCTGCTGCAAGTTTGTTACAACTTGTGCGTTTTTACGTGTGTAGGACTCATACTATTTCCATAGTAAGGATTTTGAAAAAAGTTCAGTGTATATTAGGTGGGTTTAGGGGCAGCATATGGTTGTCATCACTCTATTCTATTTATTTGCCAGCAAATACAAGACTACCACATATAATGAGAAAAGAACATCATTTTCCACTCCCCCCCCCCCACTTTAACAGGGAACTTTAGATTTGACAACGGCTACGAGAACGACTACGACTACGAGATTTTCCCGTTAAATGTCTGCTAATACAAACACAAAGTTGTACTCGCTTTGGCTCAACTGTTGTTATAAAGATGTGCTGTGCCAAAGAGAGGATGATAACAAGTTTGTATTAGCAGATATAAATGTCGTAGTCGTTCTCGTAGCCGTCGTCAAATCTAAAGTTCCCTAATAACTGTCGGTGGACCACCATCGGCTAGACGATAGTGCATCTGCTATGCATAAATGAAGCCAATGGCAGCCATATTGGTGTGACCACCACAAATCTACTGCGGTGTCGTTGACGTGTTAGAAGAGGTTCTTCCAGTTTATGGGCTGACTTTCCGTATTACTATCCCGAGATTACGTCACAAGGATTTAGGGTTAGGATTAAGATTAAGGGTTAGGGTTAGAAATAGGGTTGTGGTTAGGATTAAGATTAAGCTTGTATTAAAATTCAGGTGTTAATATGGAAATTGAGTCCATTTACGGTTATTGGTGAGAAACGACACTGTATTGTCGAGATAGGAATTGGTCATCAATGGCCTCTTCTCAAATTTACTAGTGAATAACTAATGAGGTCACACCAATTTGGTCGCCTCTAGTCTTATTATCTAGTGGTTAAAACGTTCTAAAGCTCATTAGAAGTGGTGTCATGGGAAGAAGCTATATCCTTCAAGCTGCACAGCAAAAGACATTTGCTTGATAGTAAAACTAATTTAAGCACGTGACAATTCGACATGTAGAGAATTTGGCCGCTTAAAAAGGCCCTTCTCATCAAATATTCTGGCTTCAAAATTTGCTCATTTAATTCAAAAGGATGCTCTATCCAGTTCCAATTTTCAGATCCGTCGACGATGTATTGATTATGTGTATTGATTATGTGTATTGATTATGTGTACTGTTTGTGTTAACAGCTGAAAGTCTGAAGACTAAAGGCAGTGAGCTAGAAGCGAAAGTTTTTGACACATTATATTTACAGGTAAATAGCTCTATCAGTTTCTTTCAGTTCCTAGAAAGTAAGTAAGGGCCTTCCCAGATTGGTAAGGAGGAAGTAGGACTACCCGGAGGAAACCTCGTGTGTTTGATAAGCAGGGCCGTACCGAAGGGGGGTACTCGGGGGTGCGGCAACCCCCTCCCCCCCACCAAGTTTGTTCAAGCACGGGATATTCGGAAATTTAGGGCAGGTATTCGGAAATACAGCCTGGTGTATTCAAATACTGTGTCGATTAGTCTTAGTTGGCTGAGTCATTAATAATATAAAGTATAAATAATAAAATAATAGCAAACAAAACTCATAATTCAGACAACATTCGTAAACATTTCTGCTTAACATACTTTGAAAGCCTTATTAACATACTTTGTTGCAAGTTTCAGCAATTTTGTTGCTCGTATTACTTAAATCACCTTAGTTAAGGTTAGGTCCATTTGGTAATGCGAGAGAATTGCTATCGAAAAAAATGTGAAATCTCGTTGCTAATTGAAAATGTGGCGATTATAAAATCAAATCTGTACAGTATTTTTATCCAAAAAAATCACGAATTTGCTGAAAAGGTTCTTTTCTATGTTTTTATGTAACACTGAAGTAACATAGTTTAAATATTTGGATTGACATCGTACTTTTTGTATTTTTCAGATTTGGGATCTTTTGCCGTCGTTTTGCACTAAGCCGACAGATCTGTGTCAGGTAAAAGAACAATTAGAACATTTTACCATTAGTGGGAATGTGTTACTGTATATGATTTAACTGACTATACCTACCAAACTTTATTATTTAAAATTTGATGAGATAGCATTGATAAATGAAATTAAAGATATTAATTGGGCTACAACCTTCCATCTGATGGTAGTCCATCTATCTACCATGTTTGACTCTTTCTATATGATAAAATTTCAACAATAATAGACACACATATTCCTATGAAGAAATTAACTAAAAGCGAATTGAAGTTCAGGGTAAAACCATGGATTACCCCTGCAATCAAGAAATCAATACAGGTCAAAAATAAGCTTTATTGTAAATACTTGAAGTCAAAATCTTCATATTATCATATCAAATTTAAATATTATAGAACAAACTTAACCACTCCATCTCACACTCGAACACTTTTTAATTGACTGTCATTATGCTTTACAAAGAACTTGTTTGACAGATATTTTTCAAACGTCAAATTTCCCTAGTTTTCTCCATCTTTTGGAAGCTGGGCTTTTGTATTTATCAAATTTTAATTTAGTCTGTTTTTTAGAATTTCAAGTCTGTGGCAAAAGCTCTAGGATCATTGCTGAACGAGAGAGTTGAACTACGAGCGAGAATTTGCCATACCATTCGAATTCTGGTTTCCAAAAATCTTGATAACGGTTAGTACACGAATTTGATGTAGGGAGATGTAATTTTTACATTACAATACATTTACGATGTATTTGAGTTTGTCAAAGATCTAATGTGCATTAAATCACATTGCAGCACATGTTGTTTGAAAACTATATGTACAGTATAGTTAGGGGAAAAGATATAGGAAAAAGGAAATATACAATCCAAATTCATTTGTCTTTATGACCATATACTACGTCAGGTTTTATTTAGGTACTATAAGAAGTCCTTGTAGGTACTGTCAACTGAGCTAGCTCTTCATTTTTCAACACACTTTTACACTCGTCTATGATATATTACTTCAAAAAGTGTAAAATAACGCTACATGCATATCGTTTGAGTCATCTCCTGCAACCATGCATGTATACTAAAATGTTACATGCACCCAATGATGTAATTTATGATCTAAATACTGTCGAATTTGTATTACCGTACTCCTCTCTTATAAGCGGACAATCCTCTTCAGTGGACACATATGTTCGCCTGTATTCTCATACATCTTTGTTATAGAGGAGAATATAAAAGAACTATCAAGATTTGCGAAGAACTATCTTCCAATTCTATTCAATATTTACACGGCATGTGAAGAGAAGAACGACTCAGTCTCTCTGCCCATCTTACAGACGTTGAAATGTTATCTGCAAATCACAGATCAGCAGGTACGTGCATTTACTGAGGAGATGGCAGATGCGGTTATCCTTACCGCTGAATTAGGCCTGCTACAGTCAGGCATTTAGCCAGGCGGCCGTCCAACCGTCCTATTGACGGCCACTTTTGAATTTAGACGGCTACTTTTTAATAGATGGTTATGGACGGCCTAAGAAAATATTTTCTTTAATTGGGGACTTATAACTTTGTTATATTTCTTGAATACTTTTAGAGTTGTTAGCTGCTGTTTGCTTTAGCTGTTGCATACATTTCGATGCATATTTTTTCGAAAACACGTTGAATTATGATCATCTGATAATTGATTTCAAGCGCCATGTTTTTTTACCACCGCCACGAAAATTGGTGACCGCATCCACGGTGTTTTCTTGGACGGCCAGTTTTCGCATCCTGGCTAAAAGCCTGCTGCTACTGAAAATCAAGGGTAGGGTATTATTACATCCGCCAGGAGGTTATGTTCTCGCCTGGGTTTGTTTCTGTGTTTGTCTGTGAGCATGATAACTCCAAAAATATCAAACATTTTTATGCGAAAATTTGTGGAGTTAATGGGCATAGACCAAGGACAAATTGATAAATTTTTGTTCAATTTGGATGAAAATTGGATGAAAATTTTCCAAAAGTTTCTCTTGCTTTCCCGGGCTAAAACGAACGAAAGCGTATAATTAGTGCACGTTTGATAATTTATGCATGAATAATTTGAAGGTTTTTCTCCGGGCACTCCGGTTTTCCTCCTTCACCAAAAACTTCTCACCTTAATTGTTCTTCGTGATCAGACATGAGTCGTATGGTGGCAACTATAGAGACACTCTCGTGAGCCTTCGACTCGATCACGCATGGCTATTTAACGAATACGCATTTCTATTTTCAGCTAGTAAAACAGTTCTTCCAAAAAGCATTTGATAAAGTACAGTTGGATGAAACACCTCAAGGAAAAAAGTGAGTTGCTTATTAAAATATATAGTACCCAGAGAATTTTGTATAAATACTAAGCAATTTTTTTCTTATCTGCAACGCTTGCCTTAAGCAGGACGAACCGAAGCAATGACGTGAGCCTCTAGAAATACATAAGTCTCTTCCTTGCTTATCGATCCAGAGAACACAATTATCAATCTAGAAATCAATACAGAAAACACATAGTCACTCTATTTAGCAAGTTCAGTACACCCTCCGGGGCTCTTTCAGCATCGCTCTATCGCGTCTATGGCCATTATTTATGCGAATGCCAGCCTCTAAGGTTATATTAATACATTTTATACACGTTTACATTGTTTGATTTATTATAGACACATGTTGATGGACCTTGTGATTGCAATGGTTCAATATTTGGATGAAGAGGCTGTTGAAGGTTTATATCAAACCATAATACCCTGGTTAAAGGTGGGTGGAATAATATTAAGGTTAATTACGTAACACTGGTATGGTGTATGGTATGGTGTATTATGGTATGGTGTATGGTATGGTGTATGATATGGTGTATGATATGGTGTATGGTATGGTGTGTGGTGTGGTGTGTGGTATGGTGTATGGTATGGTGTATGGTATGGTGTATGGTATGGTGTATGGTATGGTGTATGGTATAGTGTATAGTGTATGGTATGGTGTATGGTATGGTGTGTGGTATGGTGTGTGGTATGGTGTGTGGTATGGTGTATGGTATGGTGTATGGTATGGTGTATGGTATGGTGTATGGTATGGTGTGTGGTATGGTGTGTGGTATGGTGTATGGTATGGTGTATTGTATGGTGTGTGGTATGGTGTGTGGTATGGTGTATGGTGTGTGGTATGGTATGGTGTGTGGTATGGTGTATGGTATGGTGTATGATATGGTGTATGGTATGGTGTGTGGTATGGTGTGTGGTATGGTGTGTGGTATGGTGTATGGTATGGTGTATGGTATGGTGTATGGTATGGTGTATGGTATGGTGTATGGTATGGTGTATGGTATGGTGTATGGTATGGTGTGTGGTATGGTGTGTGGTATGGTGTATCGTATGGTGTATTGTATGGTGTGTGGTATGGTGTGGTATGGTGTATGGTGTGGTGTGTGGTATGGTGTATGGTGTGTGGTATGGTGTATGGTATGGTGTATGATATGGTGTATGGTATGGTGTGTGGTATGGTGTGTGGTATGGTGTATGGTATGGTGTATGGTATGGTGTATGGTATGGTGTATGGTATGGTGTATGGTATGGTGTATGGTATGGTGTATGGTATGGTGTATGGTATGGTGTATGGTATGGTGTATGGTGTATGGTATGGTGTATGGTATGGTGTGTGGTATGGTGTATGGTATGGTGTATGGTATGGTGTATGGTATGGTGTGTGGTATGGTGTGTGGTATGGTGTATGGTGTATTGTATGGTGTGTGGTATGGTGTGTGGTATGGTGTATGGTGTGTGGTATGGTGTATGGTGTGTGGTATGGTGTATGGTATGGTGTATGATATGGTGTATGGTATGGTGTGTGGTATGGTGTGTGACACGGTGTATGGTATTGTATGGTGTATGGAATGGTATGGTGTATGGTATGGTGTATGGTATGGTGTGTGGTATGGTGTGTGGTATGGTGTATGGTGTATGGTATGGTGTGTGGTATGGTGTATGGTATGGTGTATGGTATGGTGTATGATATGGTGTGTGGTATGGTGTATGGTATGGTGTATGGTATGGTGTATGGTATGGTGTATGGTATGGTGTATGAATGTTATGGTTTGTTATGGTGTGCTATGCTATAATATGGTAATTTTGTGTTATTTGATATAATTGGTTGTGATTTGTTAAGATTATACGAGATAACGAAACACTTACATCTATTTCTCGTATTGTTTGAATGGACATTGTAGGCAAAAGATACACGACTTCAGAAGAAATCTTATCGTGTTTTGGAAGAAATGTGTAGTTCCAAATCAACCGAGGAATTTATTTCGAGTCATCTCACGGAAATCCAAGATGTTCTGGCGAAAAATTTAACTACGGCATCTTCCCTTTCTAAAGCGGTAATGGAATTTATATAGCCAATTATAGCTAAGCTAATGCGGTGGTGTAACTTAACTTTTTTGACCACTTGCGATCACGACAAGTTGGACATGAAAAATTGTTGCCCTGAATAGAATTCACTCGCCATTAGATCTAGCTTTGGTTCACATAATAACACAATTTGAAGCAAAGGATTGCAGTAAGCGTGATATGCTGATGGATAAATACAATTTGCGTTATATAACACAAATCTACACCAATCACCATTCTTTTATTTTCCTTAAGAACTAAAGTGGAATTTCAGTCGAGGCGCAATGTCCGTCGGACAATGTCCGTCGAGGCGTGTACATTTATTTACATTTTTCAAATTATCCAGCAGATTGAATAGTTAACTGCTGGGACCGGTTGTACGAAGCCCGTTTAGCCTATCCGGTGGATAAATCGAAAATATCGATCAAGTCTATACATTCATAGAAAAACCAAGCTTAAATTTTTCAACTTGAATAGAACAATTATGTTTCCTGCTACATATTAAGTGCATAATATTTAAGTTCAGTCATTCACAAAATGTGTGAAAGTGTTATTTAATTTTGGCTTATCCACCGTTTAAGCTAAACGGCCTTCGTACAACCGGCCCCTGGTCTATATTTTACTCATTTAATACTGTACTTGAAGATAATAACGTAGAGATGGCGAGCTTTTTCTGGCAAAGCAAGAAGAAACTTCTACTTGCCCGTAATGATTTTCACTTGCAAGCGTTAAGTTACATCACTGTAATTGAAGCTAATAACCATCGAAACTAGCGAAATCGTTGGGTTTCTTTCACCAAATACCGCAGGTTTTCTTTGGGTACTCCGGTTTCCTCTTGCAGTAACACAAGAGCAATAGGGGATGATCCAAGGGGATGCCCTTCCTGGATCCCTAGCGAGAACACTTAGGAATAACTCATAGCTAGAACTCTCCAGTGTAAATGCTGTATTTTGGGCCTACCAACCGGACAGGGGTGGAAAAAATATTCAATTTTCTGGGACCACAAGGGAATATGAAAACATTTTCTGTGATATATCTGTGAAGTTGTGTGTATACAGGGATGGATCCAGCTTGATTTAATAGGGGGGGTGCTAATCGGGCTTTGGTCATGAAGCAGGGCGTGGTCGGCGACTGAGGAAGGGTGAATCACCACTGAGGACCCTACAGAGTCAAGGAAGTTATCTTGTCAGAAAATATTTCAAAAATAAGATTGCCTAGATGGTCAAAAAGGCCCATCAATGGCCCGATATTATATTTTTGTTTGATAAATGCCCTGTCAAATCCAAAATTTGGATTTGATATGGCAATTGGCACCCCTCCTGCACCCCCCTTGGCCAAGGCTAGGAGGGGTGTGCACCCCCCAGTAAATCCATCCCTGTGTGTATATAATGGTTGGGGTGAATATTTTATCACAGCTCTATTTTTACATCGTAACTTGTGGGTCATCTCAGCTATCGTTTACAGGATTGCGCACAAATTTCATGCTTGAATCTCATTCTGTCAATATAGCCTCGTCTTCGATGTCTAATACAAGTTGTAAAGAAACTTCAGCCAGGACAAGAAATATTTCTGAATACCATTATACCAGAGGTAAATCTTCTTTACACGTCAACTAAATTTAGTGCATATAGGAAAGAAGCCGCAATGTGCATTCGATGAGAATTTGCTCTAATCATGTCGTGTAATAATTTATTGTAACACAAACACTTCCTGTGTTCTTGCTTATATTACCAGGTTATATTGTCCGTGAAAGAAGTGAATTCAAAGGCCCGAACTGCCTCTCTCAAACTGTTAGTTGAAATTGGAGAATCATTTATTCGTTGTTCAGACCAAAGTACTCAAGGTAGGTAGGTTATTCGAGGTTGCTTCATCGCTGAGGACCCTTGCAGGGTCAAGGGGCTGGGCTTGTCAGAAAATGTTTGAAAAATAAGGTTTCCTAGATTATCAAAGAGGCCGCCAAAGGCCCAATATTCTATTTTTGTTTCATACAAGTAATTGCCCTGCCAAATCCAAAAGTTCAGGGCTTTCAGAATGATTTGAAGTGCCGTCTGTGACTAATACTACGAGAGTCAAAAAAAGTAAAAAATCTAGACGGGTCTGGGTGCATTCTCTCGCATGGAAGTTTAAAAAACGCGCGGAGATATAGAACTCTTTCGACAGCAAACAAACGAAATTAAATAGCTGAAAGCTAACTCCTCTTTTTGTTACTTTAAATGTGAATTAATCTTCCATATTTAACGGTGAAGAGACCGTGTTTGGCTAAATTCCGTGTGGAACATCGATTTGCTCTTATTTTTGCTCTAACCAGATGAAAAGTAGCCGGCGGTAAAACTTAAAGTGGTCGGCGGAACTCCGGCGGCCGCCGGCTTGTTTTGAAAGCCCTGAAAGTTGGATTTGATACGAAAATTGGCAACCCACCTACGTCCTCCCCAAGTACATCCATTCCAGCACATACCTATATAGCGTATATATGAAAGTACCCCCTCCCCGCGAGGATTTACTAGGCATGTGCTACTGTTTCTCCTACTATGATATTGTTTTGCTTCTTATTTTTTTGTAGTTTGTCTTGAGACCTATTTAGGAACATTGGTCGCTGGCTTTGGCGGCTCACCTAATATGGTCAGCGGAACAATCATAGCAATTTCAAAAATTGTTTATGAATACAAAGGTGACATTTTTGAACCAGACTTTTTTTATTTTTTACTTTTTTGTGTGGCGTCGCGGTAAAATATTATAAAATCTACATCGTTCGAAAATTGATGGTTTAATGATGGTTTATTAATGATGGTTTTCAATTTGTGTTTAGGATCTTATTCGGTACAAGTTCTTGACCAGCTTATCAAGACCATGACCAATCTCTTGCTCTCAAACAAAAGAGAAATTGTTAAATCAGCTCTTGGTTTTTTCAAGGTGCGTCTTAAGCCCGTTTCCCACCAGGCGAAGTTGTTCGCGCGTTTTTTCCTTTGTTGGCATCTCTTATCACGTCAGCAAAAGCGATGCTGGCAAAGGAAAAATGCTCTTCCCGCGAACAAATTCGCCTAGTGGAAAACAGACTTTAAGCCTGGTTTTCATGTGGTCGTAACTGTTGTGATCAAGTCCTGTTCGACGATGTGAAATAGTCTGGATCTTTCTGGTGTTTTGTGTGCTGTATGTAAACCAGTGAACTCTACGTAAACTGGAACGCTAACTCCAATGATCAAGTCCTGTGATTGGATGGAGCCAATTTGAAGCTAAGAGCGCGAACCGCGCGGGAAAATGCACTTTCAAAAAGACTAGGGATAGTTTCGAGGGGTGGAAAATTCCGTCAAAAGTTTGTTTTTGAGCGAATTTGTTTAAGGCTTCAAATGTATGAACGTGCCGAAGCAAACTTAGCTCTTCAACTTCGAAAAAAGCTACTTTAAAACATTTCGACCGTCCCAAAACTTGTTCAGTTGTACTAACGTCCAAGTATTGAAGTCTATTTTGAGCTTTTAATCATTGCTTTAACTACTGTAAAACGTGAGTAAATCCATGTTTCCCAAGTGGTGTTTTTTTCGACTCCGTATACGTACATGGCGGCCATCATGAGTGGCTTGCGCCTCTGTTGGGCCGGTTACGAGTGTTCTTAACCCAATACATTTGTTGTTAATTTAGATCGCTATAAGTGTAACAAGTGCAGACGAATTCTCGCCATTTCTACAAGATTTAGTAAGTATATTACGGAACAGTCTTAAGTCTAAGGCCATCATGAAACATTTTAAAACTAATCTTACATATAGTGATATAGAATATGGAACAAAACCAGTACTGAATAGCTCTATGAAGTGTAAACTAAGCGTTCTAGATCTCCAGCTAGGATCATCACTCGTTGGTCCAGTGTTACAGGGAGTACTATAGGAGAAATAGTTGAAGGTGTTTGTAGACTGGAATATTGGAACCAAAATTTATGTACATGTTTAGACCTAGCCAGGGCCTAAAGTTGCATTTTTCGCAACTGCTCCTGGCTAGGTCTAAAAATGTATACAAATTTTCGTTCGAATATTCCATCTACAAACACCTTCTACTATCACTCCTATCGAACGAGATGCCGAGAAAAAAATCTTGATATTTACCCAGTACTAGGAGAAGAAGAAGAAGATTTATTTTCGCACATTGTTAGTTATTTACATATGAAGAAAAGAAAGGGAAAAAAACTTTTTTAATGATTACATTGTTCGAGTTAATAAATTGAAAATTATGTGCGCAGTAGCCAAAGTAGCGCGAGCTTTCGAGTTGACTACTGCATAAGGAGAATCCTGCGGTGTTTGGTAGAGTCAAACTGGAAGCACTCTTCTCACATGTCACTAAGCCGAAATTATAATCAGAAAAAAAGAACAACACGAAATAAAAGAGAAAAAAGGAAAGAAAGAACAAGCAAACCAAAAACGCTTTATCAAAAACGCTGTTTCTAATGTATCTTTTAGGTCTCAGGGCTTGTTAACTGGAACGAAGACAGTAGAAATAAATTTCGTTTTAAAGCCCAGGTGTTGTTCGAAAGGCTTCTTAGAAAATTTGGGTGAGTTAAAAAAATGTGGCATGAAAACTGCAACAGCTTGTGTCGTCTCGACGCATTTATTATTATGTTAACATATTTATACAGGTTAGCTTCTTCAGGCTAAGAGGAGCCTGCTATCAATGAAGGACCTGTAGTAAAATTAAAATATAAAAATCTAAAAGTTAAAATGTCTATACTAGAACTATTTACATATATAATATTTAAAAGTTTAAATCGTTCATTATAAAACGTTAAAAGTTAAAATCGTTTATATAACAGTTTTGACTTTCCCTCTAAAGTTAATAATTGAGTTCTCGTTTCTTAGTTCTTCACTAAGAGAGTTGAACATCAGAGCTCCTTGTACCGCAAACGACTTTCTTCCAGCCTCCGTCTTCACTTTTGGAATAATTAAGCGAGAGTTGTTGTTCCGGGTATTTATTCCATGATTGAAGCGCTCAAATCTAACATGCGGGAAGTTAGGACCAAGCGAGTGTAGCGATTTGAAGACATCTGTGACAACACGTCTTTTGCGGGAAGTTAAAACATCAGTATTGATACAGTTTCTAGGACCAATTATTTTAACGACTCTATCCTGCAATCTCTGCAGTTTGGAGTTGGCAGATTTACTAAGACCCATATAGACAGGATAGCAGTATGATCATGGTTCGATATATACTTTCCGCAACATATGGACTTATGTTCGGACGAATGCGAGAAAGTTGACTCAATCGGGAGGACACTTTCTTGTAGACTTTTGAAACTTGAGTAGACAAAGTCAGATGATTATCCAAAGTAACGCCAAGGTACTCATACTCCTTAACTTCCTCGATAGGCGTCCCATTCATTGTAATATTGCATCTTGGTTGACGTGCTAACTTCTGAGGTGTTCCATATAGCACAAACTCGGTTTTGCCTTTTTTCAAATTGACTATGAGGTTGTTTGATACTAGCCACCTAGAAACAAGTTGGACTTCGCTGTTGATAATTTTCTCAATTTGTTCAGCGCTAGTATCTGAATAATAAAGAACAGTGTCATCTGCATACATCAAGATGCTACATTTCTTCAACGTCAAGTACATATCATTGATCTGTAAAACAAAGAGAAGCGGGCCAAGAATAGATCCTTGGGGAACACCGTGGGTCACATATTCCTTATTAGATTTTACTTGATTGTAGCAAACATACTGAGTTCTATTGAACAGATAGTCCCCGACCCAAAGATGTTCATTGTTTATTATTCCATAATACGGTAACTTATTAAGTAAGCAGGCGTGGTTAACTGTGTCAAATGCTTTCCTTAAGTCCAAATACACAGCTCCAGTACAACAGCTTTTATCCATGTTTTGTCGAATATGTTCATTAAGGTAAGTGACAGCATGCTGAGTGCATTTTCCGCGTCGGAAGCCAAATTGTTGAGGGCAGAGTAATTCATTTTCTTCCAGATAATCTGTAATTTGCTCATAAGCAATCTTTTCGATGACTTTGGAAACAATGTTTAAAACAGATATAGGTCGATAGTTGTCGAAGGTGGATCGATCTTCGCATTTATAAATTGGAATTACTCTGCCACACTTTTCAGCGTTTGGAAAAATACTAGAATTGAAACTCTGGTTAACAAGTGTACAAAGTGGCGGCGCTATTTCCTCGCATGCATCTTTAAGCATAGAGGCTGGCAGATTGTCGGGGCCAGCGGCTTTTGAAATTTTCATAGTTTGCAGTAACTTGGCAACGGTAGACCAGTGAACATTCGAGAATTTAAAAACATTGTTCCTTGGATTTATCGTATACAGTAAATTGTCATTTGTGAAGCATCTCCAAGTTTTGTTGCTGAGCGACGCAACATTTTGCTGTAAACGGTATCCGACAGTGGAGAAATAACTACAGAAACCATCCGCTATTTTGGTGGCATCCTGTGTTAGTTCGTGATTCACTTTAAAGAAAGATGTTTTTGAGGTGTTGTTACCTATAGGATATAATTTTTTAATGAGTTTCCAAAAATCCTTTGGAGATTGGTCATTACTTTGGAGAAGATTTCGGCAGAAATTTGCTTTACTATGCTTTATAGCAGAAGTAACAGAGTTTCGTAGACGTCTGTATGTCGACCAAGCAAGTTCATTGTTGGTTTGTCGGGCTTGTTTAAGATAAAAATCACGAGAATTCATCTTAGACTTAATATCTTTTGTTAGCCAGGGACAAGCACGGCCTCTAATCGACTTCTCTACAAATGGAGCGTGTTTATTGACAGTGTGGGACAATTTTTCTTTGAACGTGTTCCAGTCATGGTTTAAATCGTTACCATGAAACTCGCTGTTCCAATCAATATCCGCCAGGTCTCTTTTAAAATAACTCTTATCATACTTAGAGAAATCACGCTTCGCTATTTTGCAGGGTGTAAATTTTTGAATGTTTATTTTCCTGATTATGCCAATGAGGTCGTGATCACTTAATGAATTAGGATAGACAATAGAGTCGGCAACATTCAGTTTATGCGTCGTAAAGAATAAGTCGATTAGTGTTTTTGAATGATCTGTTATTCTTGTCGCTGAGGTAATTAGCTGTTTCAGACCATTAACCCTAAAGACGTTCTTCAAATCATCATGGTCAGTTGGGACTAGGTAGTCACAGTTCAGATCCCCTGCTAATAGTGTTTCTTTGTTTTCATGAATAGCCGTGTCAAGCATGTTATCAAACTTAGATTTAAAATTCTTATCGAGATACGAGGATGAATCTGGGGGTCTATATGCAATACAAACAAGAATCGATTTTGAATTTACAATAAACAGTTCAATCCAAATTGCTTCTACCCCGTCCATTTCTAGATCTTTTCTACGTTGATAGTTGATATTGTCCCGTATATAACATAAAACTCCTCCGTACACTCCAGATTTTCTATCATTGCGTTCAATAACGTACCCGTCTATCTCAAGCTCTGCGTTACTTATGGAAGCGTTCGTGTGACTCTCAGAAACGCCGAAAATATGAATGCTTTTATCACAGAGAAACAGTTTTACTTGGTCCAATTTGTTTATAATCCCATTTACGTTTTGGTGAAATAATTTAAGTCCACGTTTCTTCAAAAATGTGCCAAGGACACTATCATGGTATTCTGACGAATTCTCATCGGCAGGGTTGGTGTTGACAAAGCAGACATTACAGAAGAATTGTTCCTTGTTGTTTCTTAACTCGTCTTTCATGCACTTTAGATGAAATGTTTTATTGCAATTAACACAGATACCTGAATTCTGGTTCTTACGAATTGTTTTCCAGCATGCTTGACATGTGAGTTTCGTTGGACCAGGGCAAAGTTCTACGTCTCCAGCTAAGAGCAGCAATATACGTAGCAGGGAAGCCTTTCTGACCACGAGGCATCTTTCTTGCTTAAACTGCCACAGCGAGGACTGAATAAACGTTTCCTTAGGACTAATAGTATCGTTTGAGACTTTGTAGTAGCAACAAGAGCTACCGTTGGTAAAGCAAGGCTTTTTGACTGCAAAGATTATTAAGATTAGAAGAGCGAATTTTAGAGCGACCACTTCGACCGCCATCACGTTGGTGATGAACAAACTGGTCGGAAAAGACAAACGAAGGTATAGTTATTTTTTGTGCTTTTAGGTTTAAGGTCATTCATGATTTGGTTCCTGAAAAACACCGCAAGTTCGTACGAAATATTCACAAGCGTGTCGAGAGAGGCAAACGCAAGAAGATGGAAGGTCACAGCAATAGAATGGTAAGATGCAGTATTTGCTGCATGTACACACATAAAAACGCACAAGTTGTAACAACCTACATCAGACGTGTCCCAATGCTGTTTCAACAACTTGTTATCAGGATGTGTTCACACTGCTTGCTACCAGCTTGTTGACAGGTTGTCAACGGCTTGTTGACAATTTGCTACAAGGTTGTTGACTCAACAGACCTGTTACAAGTTGTTCCAACAACTTGTTATCATCCTGCAATTCAACAACTTGTTAACAAGTTGTGAGTGACAACCTTGTAGCAACTTGATAAAATGACAACATTGATACAACTTGTTGACAAGCTTGCTACAAGTCTATTGCGAACACATCTGTTGACAAGACGTTGAGATACTTTAATTTTCATATGCTAATGCATACATGGCGGATTGGTACAGTTTTATATCGTTTATATATGAAAAAAACTGCGATGAATAATGTACATTGTTTTGTGTTTTATTTAGAAACTAAATGAAAAGAACTCACACATTGACAGGTTTGCTTTAAATTGTTGACTTTGTACCAATATAACGGGAATTTCGAGTAATTTGTAAAAGAAATGTACAATGAAATATGTCCTGGTCTACAATGCCATAATTCTATATTTTATGTGAGATTTTTGGCGGGATCAACTTATTTCAAACTGTCAGCCAGTCATGCTTCGGAAAAAATTGTGGACTTAAAATTTTGAACCCTCGACCCGAGTTTTTATCTTATTTCTTAACGTTAAGGCTCCATATCAATTCGTGTACTTCATCAAAATACTCTGTGGTTACCGCAAATTAGTGTGCAATCAATCCCAAGGGGTTGAAAGAACAAAGCGTGTCTCACCATGTTAGATGGAATTCTAATTTAGAACAAGGAAGACATTTCTTAAATTCATTCAACATGCCTATAATGGTTTATTGTTTTGTGTTATTTTATAGTTATGAAGATCTTATGTTTGGATCTGATGACGACGATGATGATGATGATGACACATCTTCTTCAATGAGAAAGGTACATGCAGTACCCCGTTATATATCACTTATTTTCTGATACCAAAGCAAACAGTAATAATTGTGACCCCGAGCTATATACTTGCTAAAAGTCTCTTTCTCTGAATTCTCTTGTCTCTCCACTATTTTGTACATAAATTGTCACGCAGTCCCGCATATATACACTAACTTACGCTAAGCGTAGGTATGCGTAGGAGACTACATTACATCGCGATGTAAGGGAGAGCCAGTTTGCCCTCTCAAACCTCGCTAAGTCTGTTATGGGCAGTATAGTGGAGAGGTACAAAATTCAGACAGAAAGAGGAATCTGTCGCATGTGTACGACACAGCTGTTGTGAAATGAGGGGAAGCCGAGAACATTCATGCAGCAACAGCCATTGTAGCCTGAATGAAAATATGAATAATAAAGTAATTTTGTACATTTTAAGGATCAAAAATCGAAGAGGAATCCTCTTTCTTCTAAAGCTTTCATTCGTGAAGATGAACCTGACGAACCTCTGGATTTACTCAGTTCAAGTATTTCTCAACATGTTACTGGTGCGTATAGATCACTCTTTCTCTTGTGTAATAGCTAGAAATAGGCATGCTAAGCGTACATGTATCTGCACGTAGTAGTTGGTGTTGCTGTTGTTGTTGTTGTTGAACCGGAAACTCTTGTTGGTTCTTTTCGTGTAAACAGAAATATAAAGCTTGCCAAGGGAAAATTGTGATTTCACGCGTGCAGCCCTGCTAAGCAACAATAAATATTTCAAACTGTCTATGTTATACATCTTCTCACAGCAACTGCACCAGTGGAAAAGCGTGCGAGAGATTCCGGATTTGAAGTGGCTGACGACGGCCGCTTGATTATTCCCGAAGAAAAGGAGGGAAGTTCGAAGAAATCAGAAAAACTTTCAGGTATGTAATGCTGGATATAGTCACTTATTAAATTGCCTACTGTACTACAACTACTGCGTAGAGAACTTCATTAGAATTTACATTAAACCAAATAATGGCAGTGCCCATCTTATGGGATGCACCGGATAGTGCTTTCTGTTATCCGACCGGATACCGGAATACCGGATATTGTTCACATAAGGTTCAGATCCAGTGGGATGAATCGTAATTCGTATAGTCTACCGGGTTGGCGCGAAGAAAGTACGACCGTTTGATTTAGTATAACTTAAAAACTAAAAGAGCTATTACACGTAAACAAGTTGCTTTGCATTCAGCGATGTCTAACTTAGATTTTGATATATGCCATGCGCATTTTCATGCAATATTGACCGAGATAGCTGCGTTTAAACTTGAGTAAACATTTTTGGAAGTGTCGAGAATTAGCTAAGATGGCCTATTAAATAATTTGATAACCATCAGCATTTTACGTAAGTATTCGTTTCAATGAAGTGAAGTTGAAGTTAGAAGGCCAAACGTTAGAATAAAAGAGCATATCTATTCAAGAAACATTTCTAACCTCAATTCACTTCATTGAAATAATACTTACGATAAAATGGTAATGGTTATCAAATTAGTTTAATAGGCCATTTTTAACTAATTCTCGACAGTTCTAATAATGTTTACTCAAGTTTATACGCAGCTATCTCAGTCAATATTGCATGAAAATGCACATGGCATATATCAAAATTTAAGTTAGACATCGCTGAATGCAAAGAAACTTGTTTAAGTGTAATAGCTCTTTTAGTTTTTAAGTTATACTAAATCAAACAGTCGTCCTTTTTTTGCGCCACCCGGTATAGAAAATTTCATCCCATTTGCTTAAAACGAGTTGTGATCTCACAATTGAGTTTCGCCGTTAGCCGGACTCTAGTAAACAAGCCTTGTATACGGTGCCCAACAATGCTGCATCAAATACGAGTGTTTTAGCTTTTAAGGCCCTGTTTGCATTGGACCAGGACGAAGTCAGAGCGGAACGATATCGTTTTGGAATAATGCATAACTGCAATCAAGATTAACGACGTTGATCGTGAAATTTTGAAACGCGCGAAAGAAAGTAACATGATTTCCGACCCGATCACTTGCTGTACAATTTATACTTGCTGTAGAATGTCGGTTCTCGTCCAACTCTTACTTCTTCACCGTATCAGGTAAACGAGGACTAAGAAACTATTTTTTGTGATAGGTTCATCGATACTAAACGAGGACACTGAAATGGAACTCTCGCTAAAGGTTTGTTGTTGCTTTTTTAAAATATTTAATAATGACATGCAGCAGCGACCTTATATTGTTGACTATATGACGTATCTGCTGCAGACTCAGGTTGGTGGTTGACTTGTCTGTTGGCCAGCGTTCTTTACAGTCTTGTCATGTGCAAGTTTCCTCGACACGCAAAGGTCGTGACGATTCGCGCGACAAAACTCGCATTGGTAGTGCTTAACCTTCGGACTTTTATTCCTGGGTTCTTTTACCGGATAATGTTGAGTGTCTTTATTCCGGGTATTGGTCTCATCTTCCGGTAGCACCTGAAACTGTTCTAAGAGCGTTCTTGTTCTAGTTAACATTCGCGAGCGTAGACATCGTAACGCGAGGAAAAATCTCCGTACGGCATAAAATACCATGGTCACAGTTGCCGCTATACAAATCGGTCCAGCAAGCGTAGTCACCAAGCCCGCAAGTGTTACGGCCAGAACGGTACCCTGTAAAAGGATAAACGCCGTACCGAGAACTAACGATACGCAGAGGACAATACTTGCGAATATAGTAATCGGTAGTGACCCGAGAAATAACGTTGTGCCCAGAAAGAGACTTGTCTTGGGACGGTTCACGAGGAACTGTTTCGCGCGCTCTTTTGTTTTCCACATTCTCACATTGAAGTTTGTGTTGGTTTCTTAAACTGTATGAAATACAATGATGGAGTGTTAAGTCCTGGTCAAACGAGAATAAGAGTTGATGAGAGCCGTTAGCAAGCGAGAGTTTGCATGAGAGTTCCATCAACTTTCATGAGCCGGTCAAACGAGAACAAGAGTTGCATGAGAGTTGAGTGGATATTACCACGCGTACCGGTCAAACGACCAAAAACTCTCGTCAATTCTCATCAAAACTTGAACCAGCTCACAGTTGATGAGAGTGCACGAGAGTCGATGAGAATTGGCGGTCAAACACGAGCGAGAGTTGCAACTCTCATTGACTCTCCTCCTCGTTTTATAACGGGGTTTGTTTCACCTCAGTCTTATATGAGAAGAATTCTTCCCGCTTTACTTTACCAAACATCGCAGTTTCCCTCCGAGTATTTCCTCCCATATTAACACTGGACAAATAAAGGACGGTCCGTACTGGACCTCTAGAGAGCACAATCCCTTTTCGCTAATACTATTATGTGATGTGCATTGACAGCTAACTCCACTGCCAATTGTTTTGTGTTAACGACGAAAAAATCCTCGGTCGCCTAGCCGTTGAGCCACCAACGTGCTGCACATTCAGAAAAACCTGAAATCTGTTTGACAAATCGCTGTGTGTCCGTGCACCTGTATGAATTTAGTTGAAAATAACAGGCAAAAATTATTTTAAGAGTAATTCTGAGTCGCTCCACAGCGGTCAAGCAATTTTTCAGCTTGCCTGGTGTAGAGCTACTCGCTGTAGCATCATCTAAAATTAATTTACCCGAGTTCTAACACAACAATCATTAGATTAAAAAGCAAAAATATATTCAGTTCTATTTATCATCAACGAATAAATCCTGAAAAGATTTGCGACACCACTTACCGCGTTAACGGTTTTGTCAAGGTATAAATGTCCCTTCCTTGACGCTCTAGCTTCAGATTTTTTTCATAGAATTTTTTGTTTTCGTTTGCCTGAGGTAGCAAAACCTGAAAGGATTCCCGACCCGGCCCTAGAGAAGTTGACTACTCTATGACGTCATATGATTGCTTGCGTGATCGCGCATGCGCGTGCCGCTAGGGAACTAAACTTTAGTAGCGACTACGAACCAGTGGCACTGATCTGAAAGTTAGACTGGATCGTTAACGCAAGCCAGTATTCGCTGCTGGAGAAAATGAAGCCAGTTAAACATCGATAGACAATAAAAAGGCCAGGGCAACTTGAAAACATCGTTGCGGAAACATTGTTTCTTAGCCATGTTTCCCAAACGTAGGCAAACCATAAAAAATTTCCGAAACATCCGCCTGTTCTGAATAATTTGGTTAATTGCAACAAATACTGCATGCAAGGTAAAGTGATGGAAACAATGTTTGTGAGATAATAATCCCACTTGCAAAAAAATGTTTCTAAATATGTTGGGACTTGGGAAACATTTTTGCTTCGGGGAAAGGAAATTTTGCTTGAAAGGATGTTCTCGAGGGTGAGGAAACGGAAACATTTAAGAAAACTTCAAGATTTTCAGATGTTCTAGCAACGATATTCCCTACCGTTTTCCAGGGTTTTATATATGACATATGCTTGGCATTTAAAATGAGTAAAACGTCTTACCGACTTACCTAACCATTTTACTCAGGAATTGCAGCAAGTATTTTTCATTCTCCATGTAGGGGAATAAAAGAAAGATGGCAGAGGAAGATGATGATGAAATGGAAGAAACGTTTGGTAAAAGATCAAAACATAGAGGAGTGTTTGGTGAAGAATATCGAGCAAAGGTAAACTGCATGATCTAGCGAAATGGGCGGAGATCGCCAATGTTCGGGGAGGTTCCCCACATGATTGGTTGATTATTAAACCCTGGTCAAATGACGATGATAGTTTATCAGAGTTAGCAAGCGAGAGTTTGCGTGAGAGTTTCATCAACTCTCATGCCCCGGTCAAACGAGAACAAGAGTTGCACGAGAGTTGACTGGATATTACCACGCGTACCGGTCAAACGAGGGGAAACTCTCATCAGAATTTGAACCAGCTCAATGTTGATGAGAGTGCATGAGAGTTGATGAGAGTTGGCGATGAAACGCGAGCGAGAGTTGCAACTCTCATCAACACTCATTTTGGTTTGACCAGGATTTAAGACCACAGACGACGTGGCTGGAATTTATCCATGAAATAGAGTTGCCAAAATATTCATATTTCAACGGTATTAATCTTTCTTTACAGAAAGCTGGCGGTGATGTGAAAAAGAAAGGAAAACCAGATCCATATGCTTATCTTCCTCTCAATACGCAATCTTTGAATAAAAGGTATGGATGCTTTATATTTGACCTTTTCCCCCATCTTGTCGTTGTCTATGTTTTGACCGTTTTGAGTTTCTCTTGTGCAATGTATTTCATTCCTTTCCAGGAAACGTGCTAAACTGTCGGGACAGTTCAAAGGAATTGTGAAAGGTGCGAAGAAAGGCGCTCAAAAATCCAAGAAAATGCACAAAAGGAAATAAACATAATATATTGACACTCAACTGGAAATGATATTCTAGATAAATAATATTTTCCGAATTTCTCCACATTTTACTATGTTTATTATGTTGGTTATAATTATTCCAAGCAATCGCTCCTTGCACTTACAGTAATATTATGCGCCATCGAACTCGATGATGTGCCCTTGGAGAAAAAGAACGCGTTACGTTAATTCTGTACATGTTAGCCTGCTACCAAGAGTTTATGAAATGGTATATAGGGTGTGCGAATGTGCGACACATAGCTTGTCATGGTACTTGGATTTCCCAACAAAGGTTACTGGAACTCCATCATGGCTGCAGAAGTTAGGGAGTCATGGAGCAAACTACCTCCATAGTCTAAAGGCCGTTTGCCATTACGGTCGTTTTTGAATAATCAGTCGCGCGGGCAGGCCAAGAAAGTTGAATGTAGATCAACTTTCATGCGTGTCCACGAACAGTAAAGCGGACAGAAAACGCTCAGGTTAGACACCTACAGAGAAAGTTGAAACATGTTCGCTCCGCCCGCGCGGGCAAAGCGACCGTAATGGAAAACGGCCTTAAGAAAACGGAACTAACTCCATATTCAAAATGTGCGCTTCAAAACTTGAATGGCTACAGTACCGGTCAACTTCAAAAATCATATGGAGGCAGTGGAGCTAACTTTCTAAACCTGGAGTTACTGGCTAACTCCATCATGAGGAGTTTGACTGTGAAATGGAAGTTTTTGCCGATTTGGTGAACCCCAGACCCACACGGCTGCGCCGGCATAACCTAGCCCATCCGAAGATTGGCTACCTCCACAAAAATAGAATCTAGTGCCTTTCATTATGTAGTGTCATGGAGCAGATGGTGGTCACCTGCAAACTGTGAAAATAATCCTAACTCTTTTCATTATATAATTATGGTAATCTTGTGTTTGGTTGCAAGTGAATAGAAGTGATGCAGCATAGTTTTCTTGCTTCTATCAAGTGTAAACATTCATTGCTGAAGTTTACTACCATCTGCTGTTCCGTACGCTTCACCAATTGTGCACTGAAAGAAATCGAACCAGAGTAGCAAAGTTGAAAGGCACATCCACTAAAAACTGTGTCACTAATAGCACCCGATGGTTAAAATTTTCGATTATGTTTTACGGTAAACGTTATAGGGGTCCTTAAACAAGAATAAAATTTTCCATGTGAACATAATTATATGTACTTGGTAAACTTCAAAGATTTTTTTAATTTCAATTGTGAAATATTAATTGAACTGGGTTTGGTGGATAATCCAACATAATTTTACACAATTTTCTTATTTTGTGTATGGGTGTGGTGTATCTACTCCAAGTTAACCCATAACATTGGTGTTGTTTCCATGAAAACTATGACGAATACAGTGGCATTCCAACAAAGCTTTAGGAATGCGTATTCCTGGGGCATATTCTTTAACCTTATGACTCGCAACACTATAAATGATAATGAGAAATGTTACTCAGTAAAAGAAAATTCAACTTGGTGCAAAATACAGCGTTAACTGTAATTCTGCGAGCAATTTTACCCGAGCATTTTCTGACTCATTAAAGAAATTAGATATTGCGACATCACATACCATCGAATTATAATGATTTGTTGTACATACGATGACAAAATAATGTCACGAGTCAAACGAAGAATGATATATTTTGACACAAAAATTGAAAGTTTCTATGGAAATACAATAGAGGACATTGTATTTAGTACACAGACCACCGAAAATAGTAAATTTTAAATTGTTAAATGAAAAATATATAAAATACTTGGCACGCGTTTATTGTGACAAATGCCAGTTTGAGACGGAAATGTTATGACGTCATGATTGTGGCTCGAAGGTCACTGCCAATTTGCAATCCGCCATTTTGATTCCTTCGCAAAGGGAAGCAAATTAAATCCCTTTGCATCTGCCATCATAACGACAACTATAGGAAATTTACTTTTATCATATTTATAGTATACTTCTAGTAAAACAATGTGGAAAATCCGTGAACTCCAAGACAAAGTGTAAGTATTGAAATCTTGCTGTTTTCTGAACATAATAAACTTGATACTGCTTCCGTCTTCTCGTTCAGTTGTCATTGTTTCGTAGCTGTTATAATGTCTACAATGCTTTGGTTTTAGGACCAATATGGTCATGAATTATTCTGAAGTCGAGTCGAAAGTGAGAGAAGCGACAAACGACGATACGTGGGGCCCTCACGGCTCTATAATGAGCGAAATAGCAAAATACACTTTTACGTATGAACACTTTCCCGAAGTAGTGTCAATGCTTTGGAAGAGAATGCTTCAGGAGAAAAAGAACTGGCGAAGGGTATACAAGGTCTGTAGCTATAAAGGAAACGTTTTATCGTTTTATAGCGGCTTAATTTGCCCAAATGTCAAAGCAAATACTTGTTAATTTATTCAATATTTGTTGTGTTTTAGTCGCTGTTGTTGTTGTCGTATTTGCTTCGCAATGGTTCTGAACGCGTTGTAACTAGTGCTAGGGACCATATTTATGATATGAGACAGTTAGAAGATTATCAACATATTGACGAACACGGGAGAGACCAAGGAATAAATAGTGAGTAGAAATATTTCATATTTGCATGCCAATATTAAATGCATCTCGAAATTTTTGCTATACAATGGTCGGTATTTTATATCTGTGATAGGTTGTCCCAAGTATCAAGTATCAGATTTCGACAATAGTAAATAAAACCATTCAGCTTTTCTAAGAATTTGTCAAAGTAGAAATCTTGGATGTTTTTACTATAACATAGTAAAATAGTTAATTCATTATCGTAATTAGAAAAATTTTTGTCGTGCATATTTGCAGTTGATTATCGCGATAAAGAATGGTCAGAATGCTAGTTAACAATGAACTCATTCAACTATTTCTGAGACAAGAATGAGGAATCGTGTATAAAACTTGATGAATTGGGTATAAAACTTAATGAATTGTGTGTAAAACTTGATGAATTAAAATGCTTTTGAGATTTTTATGCTCAGAAAACTAAAACAGTTGTATGAATAGCCTTGTTTAGTTTGTTTGTATTGTGAAAAAATCTTGAGTATTGATTATGTAGCAGAGGAATTTCACAGTGGACATAATTGCTGGCAATGCCAATATTGCTCCTAGGGGAGAGAATGGCTTGCAGTACTGGAATGCAAGGGGAGAGCTGCCCGAGATGCCTCGCTTTACTGAGACAAAATTTCATTTTTGTTTATGTGAGACTGTTTAGGGAGGCTGTTTTGCAAAAAAAAGCAATTGGCCTGAGCACTTTTATACAAATAGTGTTTTCCATCGAAGCTGAAAATGTGCTTTTACTAGACAGTGTTGCGGTTATAACCACAGAGACACATTTGCATTAACACTAGATCTTGTAGGCAAGCCAACCAGTGTGATTGCATTTATATAGGCGATACCCCGACCGATTCCCAGGCAATGTCGAGCCTGAGCAGTGCAAAGTGCAATCATAGTTAAACGTGCTAGCTCGGTTTTCATCTAAACGCAAGATGAGATTTAATAGGAAAAACATAGGTATGAATCTCAGCCAAGGCCATCTAAGTACCCAGGCAAGCCTCCATATATACCCCTTGTTCACTAATGGAGCTTGTTTATGACTCATATTAAAGAGCTGAAGCAAGTGGACATTTTTGACAATACACCCTTTTCTAATTACATCACACGTCACTCTGGGAGCCTCGTTCTTATGAATTGTGAACTAATAGCCTTTCATCTTGATTCATGGGAGCAAGGCTCCTAAGCCAAGGAAGTATTCATGATGTAATTATCGAAAAGGTGTAGACAGATGTCACACATACCTATTTGTTAATCACGGCATCAATAATTCTTGCTTGAAATCAAGGATGCCAATCAATGGATGTTGCCATCTTAAACAGCTCGGTTTTCTCGAACACTGCTGACAGAATGCTGCACACACAAACACCCTGACCTTTACCTATATTTACAATATGTCTATTAATACTGCACCCCAACAAATATAGAACTATACTAAAAACATCCAACTACAGTTCGCAAGTCCTGAGATTTCTCAAAGTAAACAAAGTTGGTGATGTTGACAGTGCAAGAATGCTACCTTAATAATTTGACCTGGGTGTATTATATTATCACTGACTATATGTAAAAATATTTCTAGTTCGACATAAAGTGAAAGAATTGATAGAAATTGTCCAGGACGATCAGAGATTACGAGATGAAAGGAAGAAGGCCAAGAAGTCACGAGACAAATTCAAAGGAGTATCTAGTGAAGAAGTTTCGCATAAATATGACTACAGTAAGTTGATGTTATTGATAACATTTTGATTTTATAGTAATGTAATTCCATATTATATATTGCTGGTATTACAGTAGAACTACTTAGAACTTAATTATTGTAAGTAATTCATCCTATCTTGTAAGCAGTTATTACGGGAACCACTCAGTATTTTAATGAAATACAAAAGAACAGTAACTCCGAATAACATTTTGTTATTTTATTGAATCGACGTTTCGACTAGATTGTAGTCATCATCAGGATTGATCATCCTGATGATGACTACAATCTAGTCGAAACGTATAAAATAACAAAATGTTATTCAGAGTTACTGTTCTTTTGTATTTCTGTAAGCAGTTGATTAGTCAATTTTCTTTGTTCTTTTTTTTATTTACAGTGGATTTTGGTTGACTGCAAAACAACAACAGTTACGAATGCGTGTTGAGTCGTTCAAATTTAGACGTTTCCAAGGTCATTTTCAATGGTTTCCACGGGGTGCGCCCAACGTTTGATGTGTTTGTTTGGCGTGTTTCAAAGTTTGTTAATTGCAAAACAATTAAACAATGAAACATGTCAAACAAACACATCAAACGTTGGGCATGACCCTTGGAAACCATTGAAAATGACCTTGGAAATGTCTAAATTTGAACGACTCAACTCGCGTTCATAACTGTTGTTGTTTTGCAGTCAACCAGAATCTGCTGTACGTTGGAAAATATTTATTGATAAATTCGTAGACGATAATCTGTGATATGATTTTTTAAATATCGCCCAAGTCTAGACTAAGGTTATAACCATATGAAGTTTTAATCTGATCTCATTCCTAATTTACCATTGTTTCAGGTGATAGGTACAATGCAGAGCCAAAGAATTTTGATGATGCTTTCGATGAGTTTGATGATAAAACAAGCAAGAAAAGCTCCTTCAGAAAGTTTAGAGAAAGGACGTATTCTGGAAACAAGGCTGGAGACTATACGGATGATCTCTCAAATAAGAGGTACTACACGATCACAAGTATTTATTGTAGTTATTCACCGTTCCATATCGCCGCCATCACCATATGGAGAACATTTCGTTTGTGCTGGATATAGAAACGCAAGCACGGGCGTCGTGGGTCCCATGTTTTAGGGGTGGCCAAGGGCAGCATTTTTCCGACAAACACAATTTTTTCCGACATAAATAATATATGAAGTCATACGAAAATGTTCATAAGTTTGATTCTTAGAAAAAATTGTGAAGTGCGAAAAGGTGAAGTGGAAAACCGGCTTTAAGATGAATAATGCACATTATTCGTTAGCAGTTTGAAGAATTATGTCGTATAACTCGGTTTGCAAAACGATGAACTTATGTAATTCGGTCTGATATCAATAAATTAGTACGTAACAAATTTCTAATTTTCCGACGGGTCTCAACGATAGGGGGTGCATGCCTCCCCCCCGGCCACGGCGCCACTGAACGCAAGCCTCGCAATTTATTGAAATGGAGTAAACAAAAACTTTGCTGCCTATTCGAATCATCAATGGTTTTGTTCTCAATGTTTTGTCCTACAATCAAAATGGCGATGATTGCATTCACGTACGGTAGCTTGAACGAGGTAAAAGAAAGGTTAAGTTATGTCTCTTTTCTCAAAGGTAGGTCAGTAATGTTGAATGCCAACCTTAATTCTGAATCGTTTTGCTGCAATGTAAAATACGTGAGAGTATTACGTCACACTAAAGAATCCGCCATTTGGGGTGGGAAAAATCATCGCGAGCACTCCAGACAGCAACGATGATGCCTGATTAAATTTAGCAGAATGTGACCTTTCTAAATTTTCACACAAGCGCAACAACTCCGGCTTTGCTCTGACGGCTAATTGACGGTATTTGACGCAATGTTTATTTTTACTTAGTTTTAAATATTTGCCACCCAAAATGGCGACGTCACTTACATGAGCTGAATACATGGATATCTGCTAACATATATAGACTTCAAACTGTGCTATCTCCAAGTCGCACGAATGTGTGCTTAGTATGCATTTAAATTTGCGTTTTCCCCAATTGGCTCAATTTTGTAGACCCTCAGCCAGGTTCAAACAGTGTTTTCAATAATAGTTGTAATAATAGCTGGCTGCATTCCAAAAATAGGCGTGTGTGGTCACAATTTCCAGATGAAAGGCAAACATAGATTTTGCAAATATATAAAGAAATAAGCGACTGTGAAAGGCATAATATGCGGCCGATAAGTGTCTTTTATTGAAAACACTGTTCAAATCCGGCATTTCCCAACTTTTTGTAGACAAATCAGTGTTGGCTTAATGTGGTTAAATAGATTTAGGCAAGGTTAACGGCAGATGTATTATGCATGCATGCGGACTTCCGTTAGAGGGGAGTTCACGACGTCACATTAGTTCAGGGGTTCTTCGCGCCTTATGACCGTTGCTCTGGTCGGGTCACTTTGCCAAGTTTGCCTTGCCTAGTTGCAGCAAAGTTTAGCACTTGGTTACCCCTTCGCCTTTTCCCCACACTTTTGTTTTGTTTGTTATTATGCCAAGTACAATGTATACAGTAGACCACTATAGATTGTGTTCTTTCCACTGACTCGTCAGTGTGACTGGTGCTGGGAGGGATGCCTTGGCGGAATTGTCATGGCGAACTCCTTTTGCTGCTATTTTACTGTTTGCTGCTGTAATTGTTGCTGCTCTGCTGCTACGGCAATATACTTCTTGCCATCCCGGCGTTGCAACTATGAATGTATCGTATCAATATCCCCCTAATGACGGTTCTGCGATAAGTTGCATATACATTTCAATCTTGCAAAATTCCTATATCGTAGTGATGAAGAGGAAGGTCAGGATACGCTCGAGGCATCAGAACGTATACCACAGAAGGAAGAAAGTCCTGTGATGAAGAAAACTGTACGTAAGGTAGACCTTGGAGCTGCCGCTACGTACGCTCAAGTTCAGAGAGACAATAACAAAAGCACCTCGGAGGAAACAACGTTAAAAGAACACGCGCAAACAACACAGAGCTCTCCGAATGAACTCGTTGACTTATTCTCGTCCTCGGAGAACCGCCCTGTTGCAAGTATCCCGCCATTTCAGTCGGACCCAAACCAGAACAACGAAGGTGTTTTTGGGAGTTTCGAGGGTGCACACCAAGAGAATGGAAACGATTTCGCTGATTTTAGCGCTTTCTCAGAAGCGAAACCTGCTTCTCCCAAGGATGACTTTGCAGACTTTCAATCGTCAGGGAAAACGCAGCAATCTAGTCAGAATGGGGACACGGAGTTGTTTCAAGATTTCGCCTCAGCATCAAATTCAAACCAAGAGCTTTTGTCCAAACCTGGCATGGCCAGTAATGTTTCTATGTCGTTTCAAACACAACCAGGGGTTACCTCACAACCAATGGTAAGTGAAATATTCCATACGTGTGGGGGAAGGGGATGGCGAGTGCACGCAGTGTTCTGTAATAATCTGCCGTGGTTTGCGTCTTAACTACCGACATCTTGAGCGAAGGTCCCTGCCTCTTCCACAGGCCCTCATGCCTCATGGGAAGGTCACAATTTCTAGAGGCCCCGCGGAATCTTGTAAACAAAATGGTGTAGAATCCCATCATTCAGGTGGAGTACTGTAACTCCTGCCTACGCCATTGCCTACGGTTGTCATTTGTCAACATGAATAACAAGTTTTAAAGCAATTTTGAACGGATAAAATCTATTTGGGAACTAAAACTATTGCAAAAGTTTACGAAGAGCCTTCGCTTGACGCAAACCACGGCACCTTAGTGAAATATAGACTATACTTTCTCACACAATTCCTGACTGAACAATCAGAACATGAAACGCTTTAGTTATTTTTATATGATCAATTTTGATAGAAGCATCTTCATGGTAATCTTCTATTTATGTTATTAACACAAATATTCTGATTGCAAAGATTTAAGGTACGTTCACACACAGCGATTTGTCGGCCCGATTTTAGGTTTTGCTGAATGTTAATGACGAATATTTTCAGTTGATGATATCGCCAGATGACGTTTGCCACGTATTTTTCAAACATCATTAACGTGCGTCTGAAATCGGCCCGACAAATCGCTGTGTGTGAACGTACCTTTACCTTGAAAGGTAAAACATGATCGGTCGATCTGTATATATATATATATATGGGATTTACAACAACCACTTCGGTTCGTGTTTGTAAATCCCATATGTATCGCAGGCCTAGATAATCTGTTTTCCTTCCTGGCAGCAAAAATTTCCTGTGTACATCGGACTTAAAATGTTCCGCATGAAAGAATCTTACAACCCAGCTGCCCCACTGCCAGTAAAAAAGATATATGTCACACAGTAGAAGTGCATACCAAAAATGAACATATATTTTTCAAACAAGCGAATTATCTGTTGTTTATATTTATAAAATGACAAATATTTCCTGTGAGACATAAAAATTTCCTGTGAAGACTTCTTGTCAAAAATTTCCTGGAAGCGGTGCTGCTGGCGTTGCCGGACATTTTCCAGCACTGATGTATCGCCCGCTCATGTTTGATGCTTTATCTTATACTTAAGTTTTTTTAAATACTTAAAAGTGTATCATAACGTGACAAGCAAAGGAGTGAATTTAATGAAGTAGAGAGTACGTGCACACAATATTACTGTGTTTTTACTTCACTAAATTCATTCCTTCGCTTGTTGCCGTCTTCTTTCTCCGTGCGGTTTGCCACCCAAAAATGGTGAACGCGACCTAGTCGCATGGTGTGAGAAAGGCTAATTGGCTAACGCTTGTTGTGTCTATGGGTAAATATCAAGATTTTTCTCGGCATCTCGTTCGATTGGATTAATAGTAGAAGATGTTAGTAGATGGAATACTCGAACGGAAATTTATATACATTTTTTAGACCTAGCCAGGAGCAGTTGCGAAAAATGCAACTTAGGTCCTCTGGCAGGAATTGAACCTGCGGCCCTGCGATTCCGGTGCAGCGCTCTAACCAACTGAGCTACAGAGTCCAGTTGCTGAGCATTAACCGCAAGTTCTGTATATAAGATGGGAGTGATGCCAGCAGTGTATGCGTAAAGAAATCTTGATATTTATTTTCGAGTATTCCATCTACTAACATCTTCTACTATTAACCCATGTGTGTACCTGTTTCCATCTAATCCACATTTCTGACAACATACATGCTTGTTTACCACTGTTACGATTAAGCATAGAGTGGAACAAAAGTAACCAAGGGTTTAAATTATATATGTGAGTGAATAGGGTATGAATAGGGTAGAAACGGGGGAAAACATGCGTTAAACTTGAGAGTTTGTAGGATTAAACTGCCTGAAAAGACGTTTCGAGCGAAGGCCCGTCTGGAAGTTAATAGTAGACAGCTTTAGCAAACACAACGCGACGTCAAAGAGGACGTGAAAATGGCGTAAAAATGGCGTGGACACATCCATAGATGGGCATATCACGCCATTTTTACGCCATTTTCACGTCCTCTTTGACGTCGCGTTGTGTTTGCTAAAGCTGTCTAATATGCGTTATCCGGTGACTGTCGGTCTATTCACTCAATATAACTTAATCTTACCTTCCCATTAAATATTATATTATCAAAACACTAGCAATTAGGCGTGGGAACCGTCCAAAAATATGAATTTGGTGACAACGGACATGAAGATGGGTTAATCGGTAGTACATATTTGTGCATTGTATCTTGTCTAGGGTATGTCAACTTCCATGCAACCGATGATGCAAACACAGATGCCGGCATCAAGCATGTCACCCGTGATGATGGGTAACACAAATATGATGAGTAACGCCTCGGCTATGGGTGGAAATCCAATGATGGGAGGTCCACCTATGATGGCAGGCAACCAAGGGGGCACACCTATGATGGTAGGAAACCAAGGTGGTATATCCATGATGGGAGGTTTACCCACGATGGGTGGTGGAAACCCCACAATGGGTGGAGCACCTACGATGGGTGGGGCACCCACGATGGGTGGAACACCCACAATGGGTGGAACACCCACAATGGGTGGGCAACCTATGATGAGTGGAGCACCCATGATGGGAGGGGCAGGAGTGATGGGCGGTGTCCCCAACGTGGGTGGAATGACAATGACCCCATCACCCATGATGGGAAACATGACGTCATCACAACAAGGAATGATGTCATCGCAGTCGACAGCTAATGTTCCCAAGTCGTCCTCTATGAGCAGCAATCCAGCGCAGAATTCACAACAGGCAAGTAGAAGAGTATAAAAAGTTGTAACGTAAGAAGTATGCAGCTGAAGGTTAAACATAAAATTAGCTCTGTTGTCAAGGATGCATTACTTGACGCATTACTGAAGTAGTGCTTGGTCCCAGTTGTTGTGCATAGTGAAGTTGTTCTTGTCTTGTGATAGCTTGGTTTGAACATTAGGTCTCTGCAAGTTATCCACCCGCCAAGTTTGATACATACAATCTTCGCCAAAAACGGCTCAATTTCCATATTAACAACCTGAATTTTAATACAAACTTAATCGTAGTTCTAATCCTAATCTCAACCCTAATCCTATCTCTAACCTTAATCCTAATCCCTGTGACGTAATTTCAGTATAGTAATATGGAAAGTTACCCCCCAAAAACCATAAAACGATAAATGTTTTTTTTGTTAAAATAAGCTGTCGTGGTTTGTGCGCCATGTACCTGCCCTTCGTCAAGAGATTCACTAACCACTAACCCCATCATGCGGAGCCTTCGCTAAATCTTTTTCAGGTAGCTTTTTGTTGCACACAAACCACAACAGCTTATTGTAGAATAGTACCTACACTGAAGTGAGTGGAATTCACGTTTGGGATGTCATTACGGCATTTGATGTCATTTGCTACGTACATTCTCATGCCTAAATCTCGCCCTTCCCCACTCGGTGTTGTTTCGGGTTTCAATGGGAAAATATGGTTGAAAAGTGATCAGTCGTTGGCTTAAGCCCCCGTCAAACGAGGATGAGAGTTGATGAGAGTCCGTGTAGAGCTGCAACTATCGCTCGCGTTTGTTCTCATCAACTCTCACGCACTACCATAAACCCTCATGAGAGTTGAGAAAAATCTCAGCCAAACTCTCGCTTGCCAGCTCTTGTCAACTCTCATTCTCGTTTGACCAGGGCTAAAGGGCTTAAGATTGTAGATTGAAGACACAGGCACAGTATAGAGACGACCGGTAGGGCCACTCATGGCAGCCAGTCAATTGCTTTTTCTGGCCAATAAGCAAGCTGAACTAACTTTCCTGGCCAGTAAACTGCATATTTTTGCATAAAAAGCCGGGTACATGTTGCATCGCCGAGTGGCCCTACTGGTCGTCTCTATACTGTGACACAGGCCAGCGTTCGTAACACGGTACATTGACACGATATGCTGCGTGTTTTTAGGATCAAACTACCTTGATACATATGGTTTTAACTTTGTATTTTATTCTGTCTCCTGACCAGGTGTCCAGTGCAACGTCGAAGTTAACAACGTGGTCGAACAGTGGTGTGGACATAAGCCTGGATAACCTGGCCCCAGTCTCCCAGAAAGAGAAACCTCACCAACCAAGCATGAACCAGCTATACGTGCAACACACCGTGCCACCGCAGATGTCGTCACCTGGCATGGCTTACTATGGCAACGCCGGAATGCAGCCTGCAATGTACACTGGGAATCAGATGGGGATGTCTATGAACATGATGGGTAATGGCGTAGGGCAAATTAACATGTCCTCGACCCCCGGTATGATGAATAGAGGAATGATGACGCAGGGGGGTGCGGTCAATATGCAACAACCTGGCATGGTTGGCGCAAATCAAAATTTTGGTAGAGTCATGCAATTTAAATAATTTATTTTCGCCGCCTAATGGCGTAGACATTTAATAAATATTTTGGTAATGTTTTGATAATGTGTAGGATAATCCTTTATCCTGCACCTCTCAAACACTAAACTTGAACAATCTATGTACTACAAACCGGTGGTTTTAAGCATGGGCAGTGGTCTTTGTTGAAATGGACGTCCTCTGTGACACAGATTAGGTAATATATTCGCGGCCTTCAGTAACTAATTGCCGGTGCCTTTAAACTTTAAAGTTCGTGTGCGTACGGATATCTTATATGTGTTAAAGTTCGTGTGCGTACGGATATCTTGTATGTGTTTGTGCTAAATTCTCGCAAGATATGATTAGGCTTGCGAGAATCTACCACAAAAATCTGGCGAGAATCTAGGATGTTACCAGAAGGTCGCCCAACCAGGAAACATTGTTTGCCAGCGATATATGTTTAGCAACAATATTTCAGGGTTTCGCCAGAGCTTCGGACGGCGGTGCTTCCCAATAACGCCACATCATTGACATTACATTATTTGGCAATTTTCACATTGCGCTATTTTGACGTATAATATAGTCACGACAAAATAAGTTATAAACTTGGTCGGTTTTAACTAATTTTGTAATTTTTGCCTGTTTTAATCATTCTCAAAATATCTTTCGTTTTTCAAAATTTTTCACAATTGAAAAAGAATAAGGTGTGTCTTGTCGTTTGCACGTGACGTCATTTCGTGTCGTTGCTCACCATCGTCGCTGATTGTATAGTTTATACTGTAGCCGTTACGGGGAAGCAGTTCTCTATTGTAGTGAGTTGGGATCTGTTCATTTGAGCCCAGCTAACCGGGAAACTCGCCTAAATAAGATCCGCATTTCGTTATTAATGGTTACACAAATCATTGCGTGTTCATATGAGAGACGAGCCAGCCCAGCCAGGTGAGGTGGAATCGCTAGTCGAGTGGAATTTCAGTCAAGTGGGGAAAAACTTTCCATATGAACGCTTCATCTCACCTGACCGGGAAGGGCATATTTTGCCAATTTTAACCTATAATTGAGCGGCGTAGTTGGAAAATATAGACAAGAAAAATACACATTATAGACCTAAGCAAAGACCGCTATTTCAAGTCGTAGTACAACGTACAGTTTATTCAATCACAACAAAAGATATTTCGAAGGCATGTTTTCATAATAGAGAGTTTACGATCTACGACGCGACCAGCTCGACGACGCGCCTGCAAAACAAAGATATACGTCGTGCAAGACAAAAAGGATGAATAATTTGTGGCCCCAGGGGTTTCCTCAACAGCGTTGCCATTCTTATGACATCGTCAAATGAGGAATTTTCACGGCTTCGAGTGATATGAAAGCTGGTTGCGACATCAGAGCTGTTTTATAACGTTGACCGAACGACAGATATCAGCTAAACATCGGAGTGTTTTAGCCTAATTTAAACGTTTGTAAGGTTGTTCAAACATGCTTTAGACCATTAAGGCAGTATAGTTAAATTCCTGTGGCTTATGTCAAGCATAAATTGACGTGGCGTCATCGAGCTGACCGCGTCGTAAGATCGTAAACTCCCCAATTTCGTCCCACCAAGGCGGGATATCAGATACACTTACTGTAGTGAATCGATACATAAAGACAACGAAAGAGAGATTTGGAACAAGTTTAGCCGCTTCGGTTCGGTTTTGAACCGAGATTTTCCGAAGTTGACAAGTCTCTATTTCTCGCACCCCCACCTCTCGCTACGTCATGGCATTTACACTATAGTGGATCAATACAGAAAGACCATGAAACAGGGACTTGGAGCAAGTCTAGATATTTGATGGGGATAAAAACAGTCATATGAACACAGAAATAATCCCACTTAGTTGAGCTTCCTATATGAACTCATTTGAACAGATCCTTTGTCCTCCCTTTTTCAGTTCTTTTTAAAACAGCTTGCAGTATAAAAGATACAATCATGTAGTTACACTGTATCTCGCCTGATACGAACAAAACAGGAATGAAAAATATATAGTTTTTATGTGTATTTTGAAAATCAAACCAGATGGTGTCAACGCTATAACTTATAAAAAAAATCCATATAAATGTACTGTGCCACAAGTAAAAAAAATAAAAATATTCTAAGTCGTGTAAATTAGTTAGGTTTATTATCATACAAGTATTACGGGTGTAATAATTATAAATATGACCCCGACATGACGGATTATTGTCTTAGATCGGTGTAATATGAACATTCATTATTTTGTAAAATAGTTGGTTCACAAATTAATATGATGAAATATCATTATACCCTAATAATTTGCTGTTTAATCAGCAAGTGCATTCTGCTATTTGTTAATGTTTATTAGAGTCCGTATATAGACTTGGTTATGCTACACACGTAAAAATCTCACATCTTGTCAACACCATGTGTTCGCAACAGACTTATAGCAAGCTTGTCAACAAGTTGTAACAATGTTGTCAAGTTGCTACAAGGTTGTCACTTACAACTCGTTAACAAGTTGTTGAATTGCACTAGGACGATAACAAGTTGTTGGAACGACTTGTAACAAGTCTGTTGAGTGAACATCAACAACCTTGTAGCAAGTTGTCAACAAGTCGATGACAACTTGTCAACAAGCTGGGAACAAGCAATGCGAACACCTCCTGATAACAAGTTGTTGAAAAAGCATTGGTACAAGTCTGCTGCAGGTTTGTTACAATTAGTTGTGCGTTTTTACGTGTAGTTGATTATTAGAGTTTTACCATTAGTACATTATACGACATACCTAAATCCTACAAATTGTTTCCCACTATGCTATTGATTATATTTCTAACGTATTCAGTAACACCCCAAAAGTTATGATAAAACAAGATAAATGTCAATCACGTAAACTGGACTGACTTGTGTCAAACGTTTTAGGTTTTTGAGAAAAAATGTGTTTAAAACTTCTATATCTTTGTGCAAGTGGTTCTTAGAAAGTTACAATAACAAGTTCACAAGGATCATAGCAAAAAGTGCATGGATAAAACCAAACTGTTTAACTGAGCATGCCGCACTTGTAGTGGTAGATGTTGGGGTAATCGTTGCTGTTGGGTTCAGTGTTTGAGTTGAATCATTGGCGGGTTTTGTACCGGTGGTATTTTTCATGTGTACTTGTGTGGAGCTTTCTGTGGGATCAATCATGACGCTAGAACTTTTCATAGTCACACTTGGTTGATATGTGGTTTGGCTTTGGCCTTGGTATTCCATAGCTTGGGTAGGCGATACACTTTGTTGTGTGGAGCTTTCTGTGGGATCAGGTGTTTGAGTTGGAGCATTAGGTTTTATACTGGGTGTACTCCCCCTGACTGATTTTACTTGTCGTGTGGAGCTTTCTGTGGGATCAATCATGGTGCTAGAACTTTTCATAGTCACACTTGGTTGATATGTGGTTTGGCTTTGGCCTTGGTATTCCATAGCTTGGGTAGGCGATACACTTTGTTGTGTGGAGCTTTCTGTGGGATCAGGTGTTTGAGTTGGAGCATTAGGTTTTATACTGGGTGTACTCCCCCTGACTGATTTTACTTGTCGTGTGGAGCTTTCTGTGGGATCAATCATGGTGCTAGAACTTTTCATAGTCACACTTGGTTGATATGTGGTTTGGCTTTGGCCTTGGTATTCCATAGCTTGGGTAGGCGATACCCTTTGTTGTGTGGAGCTTTCTTTGGGTTCAATCATGACGCTAGAACTTTTCATAGTCTCACTTGGTTGATATGTGGTTTGGCTTTGGCCTTGGTATTCCATAGCTTGGGTAGGCGATACCCTTTGTTGTGTGGAGCTTTCTGTGGGATCAGGTGTTTGAGTTGGAACATTAGGTTTTATACTGGGTGTACTCCCCCTGACTGATTTTACTTGTCGTGTGGAGCTTTCTGTGGGATCAATCATGGTGCTAGAACTTTTCATAGTCACACTTGGTTGATATGTGGTTTGGCTTTGGCCTTGGTATTCCATAGCTTGGGTAGGCGATACCCTTTGTTGTGTGGAGCTTTCTGTGGGATCAGGTGTTTGAGTTGGAACATTAGGTTTTATACTGGGTGTACTCCCCCTGACTGATTTTACTTGTCGTGTGGAGCTTTCTGTGGGATCAATCATGGTGCTAGAACTTTTCATAGTCACACTTGGTTGATATGTGGTTTGGCTTTGCTGCATGATATTGGTTGAAGAAGGCTTTATAACTGGGTTGGAATCAAACGTCTTTACAAATGTAAAAGTTCCAAACCTTCTTACGGGTTTATCGCCTTTGAAAGAGCCTTCTGTGTTATTTGTAAGAAGGTGAATATCTTCTGACGGTATGGTTACGCTATTAGCGCTTTTAAAGTTAAGCCCACTATCAGTGCCTGCATCATACGGAGGTAGATCTCGCGCTCTCGAGTCCACCCATTTTCCCGTTGTTGTGTTGCATAAATTATAGTCGTGCACACCAACGAACCAATCAGGTGAGGGTGCTATCATGGTGATAAAGGACACGAGAGGATATTCGGACTTGACTTCAATGTTAGTGATGGAACGACTTCCTGTGCCACCAGAGAATCCACCAACCCGGTATCTTTTATGGGCGTCCTTTGATGTTATCTGAATGTCCATTTCATTGTTTAGTGCAGTGAAACTACCTGAAACATAAGATAGGATATATTATAGATTTAGCCATGAACCAAATTGTTAATAGGCGAATTACCTGTCTAGCTTCACGGCTTTACCTATGGTTAAAAACGGGCTTTCTCTCTCTATGTTAAAGAATATATTTTTACACCGTCACCGTGGGTCAGGCAAGGTCGTATTACAGTAGAACCCCGCTATGTCGAACTCGCTTATCTCGAACTCCCCGCAATATCGAACCGAAACCAATTTCCCGTGGATTTGCCCTTACCATTTCAATTATTTTTACACGGTTATCTCGAACTCGGTTAACTCGAACTCCCCGCTATCTCGAACTAATTTTGCTTCCCTTGACGGAATTTACCCGGATATTTCGAACTTGATTGACTTCATTACGTTGTTCTTGTTGGGAAATACATGCACATATTTGATTTTGCAGTGTAAGGATGCACGTAAAACGCACTATAATAAAGAATGCGCTCTTTCAGTTTAAGATACTTACAGTACAATTGTTAAATAAACCTCGAAATAAACTGTATTGACAGTGTTTATTGTATATTTCACAAATAACAGTCGTATTAATGGGTCATTGGATCAGTAGTCTCCTTGGCAGTCGTTCTTATATAACTATAAGAATTAACGTACGTCTGTATGTACCACAGAATACCGCAAAAATTTACATGTTCCATATCTTTTGTCAAATATATATAATGTGGCTTCTTAATATTTTTTAGTATAGTTTATCGATATATTTTTTCTTCCTGGAGGTTTTGGGGCTAGATTTCATAGACTTAAATAGTTTTTTTAATTGAACATTCTGTGGAACAAACTCTAATGTACCACAGAATACCAGTGCAGAGATAAATAAGAAACGGTTGATCAAATTGTACGAGGATTTGGTTTGTCATGTTGTGTGATAATACTGTAGGATATTGCTAACTTAATTTAGTGAAAGGTAAATACTAAAATCAGTACAGCATACCAGTGGTGTAACCAAAGAATACAATGTTGTGTTGCATAGAAAAAGTAGTGATCAACATAAATTATACTGGTTTGCAAACTTATTTTTAAACTTTCGAATTTTACAGGCATTATATGCGGGAAAAAAGTATAAAAAAATATAGAATGTTATTTTTTGTTAATCCTGATTATTTTTAAGAATTTTTATGAAAATATTTATTTTTTGTTTTTTCTATGTCAATTAAAACTAAAAGTAATATATATTCACAAAAATAAAGTATATACCGGGTGGGGCAAAAAAAAGTACGACTGTTTGATTTAGTATAACGTACAAACTAAAAGAGCTATTACACTTAAACAAGTTGCGTTGCATTCAGCGATGTCTAACTTAAATTTTGATATATACCATGTGCATTTTCGTGCAATATTGACCGAGATACCTGCGTTTAAACTTGAGTAAAATTTTTTGGAAGTGTCGAGAATTAGCTAAAAATGGCCTATTAAATAATTTGACACCATTAGCATTTTGCGTAAGTATTCGTTTCAGTGAAGTTGAAGTTAGAAGGCCAAATGTTAGAATAAGAGAGCATATCTATTCAAGAAACATTTCTAACTTAAACTTCACTTCATTTAAATAATACTTACGATAAAACGGTAACGGTTATCAAATTAGTTTAATAGACCGTTTTTAGCTAATTCTCGACACTTCCAAAAATGTTTACTCAAGTTTAAACGCAGCTATCTCAGTAAATATTGCATGAAAATGACATGGCATATATCAAAATTTAAGTTAGACATCGCTGAATGCAAAGAAACTTGTTTAAGTGTAATAGCTCTTTTAGTTTTTAAGTTATACTAAATCAAACAGTCGTACTTTTTTTTGCCCCACCCGGTAGTATGTTTCCTCCAAATTTTATAAGATCAATAAATAAGACTGGTGGTACCGTGGTATTCTGTGGTACCGTGGTATTCTGTGGTACCGTGGTATTCTGTGGTACATACACCTGTAGTTATCTTTTTGTAATTTATCTTGAACTCTTTTGTTACCCTTGCCTTGGCTGTTCGAAGTAGCGGGGTTCTACGATAGTATTATATTTAATAGGAATCGTTCGTGCTGTGCGCGACTATTTGTCTTGTAAACAAGGAATCAACGTACGTGTATTTGCAACATATTGCCTGTAAATGTCACTAACATTCAATATGTCTTTCTCTAGAAGTGAGACATTGACAAAAGCAAAAACTACTTATAGATTGATAGGTTAAGACTAGATAGGAATTTAACCATGTATCGCCAGAAAATCCATTAATGCATTTACCTACTTGTAATATTTACTTTTTATGGAATTATGCTGTTGGTTTTCATCATCTTAAAAACGATCAAATAAGAAGCATATTCGAACATATTGTGGGTTCCTAATTATGTATACCATTTAAACTATTCGCTTCTTTCACAATCGTACTGCTGAAGGCGTGTTCCCGATTCAAATAAAGAACCCCAATGATTCATACCAGTTTCTGCCACATTTTTGACTCCTGTGGTCGCTTTTCCCCCTGGTATCCACATCACATAGGCAGCTTTATGACTGCAGCCAACAAGAGATGAGAAATGTGGATTGGACGGGAAGTCATTTGGATGAGAAGTGCTTGTCCATTCTGCTCGAAAGGTTAACGTATATTTCGCTGTGCCCTGGCATTCGATAGCTTGGCCTTGGGTAGACGATACACTACATGCGAAGTACACCACGCTAAACCATAGAGCAAAAGCGAAGACCATTTTTAGACTTGGCAAATGTTTGAACTTTGAGTGATAGAAATTATCGATTCGCCACTGAAGTGTCTTTAACAAGTAATGAGCAATACAACAAGGAAGCTCAGGTGTAATAACAGTTTCGATATGAACAGCGGCAGTTATTATTTATATTATAAGTGTCTTTGTTTCACCACTTTGTTGCTATAAATTCATAAACATTGCCATCGTAGGAGGCGGAACCCCTGCCAAGTACACCTACGCATGAGACAGGGCGAGGTAATGAAAAAATTGTTTACGAAAAATCAACTTAAAGCTGTTGAGGTTTCCAGAAAAACACCCCGCCATTATACTTTGACGTATTAGGGACCGTTAAGGAAGATCGTGCTTCAGTTAGGGTTGGGTTAGAACCGGTGAGAAATTGGCGAGGGAGATAAATACGTTTGTTTCATTAGTCTTCGTCACCATTTTGGTACTTGAATACACCAGTTGTAGCCTACAGACAGTGTATATCCCAGCCTACATCAGACCCTATCTCTGTGCCATTAGTACATTATACGACATACCTAAATTCGACAAATTGTTTCCCACTATGCTATTGATTATATTTCTAAAGTATTTAACACCCCGAAAGTTATGACATCAATTTATCAATCACATAAACTGGACTGACGTATTTCAAACGTTTTAGGTTTTGAGAACAAATGGCTGTCAGACGTGCTTCAGCGGCTCTGCTGATATTAGTTATTTCTCTAATTTTACTTCGTTATCCTGAGACCTATTAATCTGAGTGCAACTCACAGCTGTAAAGGCCTTACTCTATGTCAATGGAATATCCAACGATTAACTGATGCAAAATTCGAGGAGATTTCCCAGTCAGGGCCGTCCTCAGAAAATTTATCAGGGGGGGTGTAAGGTCCTTTCAACCCACTGACTAACGAACTTGTACCGACTACATAGCTGTTAGTCATCAAAAATATTTTTGTCTGCCGACTAAAATAGCACTTCTGCCGACTGAAACTCCAAATAGAATTTCTGGGGGGGTGTGACACCCCCCCCCAAACCCCCCCGTAGGTCCGGCCCTGTATAATCCCAGTCTTTGACAAGCAAAAGAAACCTGGACAATAAACTGGATATTTTGATACTAACTGAATCATTCTGGTCAAGCATTGTGCCGAGTACATACTATCGAATACAGGGATATATAATCTTTTCCGAAAAGACCGTCAAAGAAAGGCCTGTGGAGGGATACTTATTTATTCAAACGAGACTTTAAACAGTCAAACGGCGTGACGACCTTGAATCGGACGATGTTGAAATCCTTTGGCTTGAGTTGAGGTATGTCCACATAAATCAAATAGACCATTATTGATATCTGGAGTATGATATCGGAAAATGCTTATCTTAACAGCGTAGAGATGATAGTTATGGGGGATTTTAATGTCGATGCTTTGGACACTGCAAGCTTAATAAACGTGAACTGGTAAAAACCCTGAGAAACCTGCATCTAAAGGCTCTTTTCCACTCATCGCAAAACCAACTCGCAAACTCGCTGCGAGTTCTTGCATGTAATTAAAACAAACTGTCGAGCATTGTGATTGGATGAAAGTACTCGCAAAAAGAGCCTTAACTCAGAACGCAAATTTCATCACTCGACTGGTATCTAAAACATGTTTGGATCACGTTTGGCTAAGCCATCCTGACAGAATTCAAAATAGTACTTTTACAAGAAACATTGGTCTTTCTGACCATTTGCCAGTATTCATAAACCGATGCTTTAAATAGAAAACGATCAATAAGGCTTCTGCAAACCACTCAACTATTGAGTACAGGAATCTAAAAAATCTAAACGAATCCGAATTTGTAAAATACCTAAATGACGCCCCGTGGGATGCTGCTTTTGTCTTTGAAGAAACAGACGACATTACTCATTCATGGTACATACTGTTTAATGAGGTACTGAATAAACATGCTCCGCTTCAACAGAAAAGAATAAAGCGTAAGACTCAACCTAAATGGTTTGGAAATGAAATTAATAATGAGATCTTAAACAGGGACTGTACGTCTGCTTAAAAAAGCGAAAACTTCTCAAGACCCGACCGACTGGTCCTTATTCAAATTAGCGAAAAACAAAGTAATCCAAAAACATTGTGGACGCTGTTAAATGACTTGTCTAGAACATCAAATAAGGACAGCAGTATTCATCAAATTATTGAAGATGGCGAAACAATTAAAGATAAATCCAATATTGCTAAACTGTTCAACTGCTTCTTCACAAACATGCCGATCACTCTCCTAAAAAATGCACTGCCTAGTTTTAATAAATTTCTTAAAGGAAAAGATGTCTTTTCACGCCTCCTTTCATCTACCGCTAATTACAGCTTCAGAGATTGAAGCGGAACTACAGAAAATTCCTTCTTATAAAGCGACAGGAGCCGACGGATTAAGTCCCCGAATACTGAAAATAGCTGCTCCAGCGATCTCATGTTCCGTTGCTCGCCTTATTAACCACTGTATTACAACCTAGTCTAATGTACCAACTACAATCTGGCTTTCGCAAACGGCACTCGACAGACACAGCATTGATACGTCTTGTTGATCAAATGCTATTTGATCTTGACAAAGACAACGTTAGTGGCTTAATTTTCGTTGACTACAGTAAGGCATTTGACTTGATAGACCATAAGATTCTTCTTGCAAAACTAGAGGCATACGGTATACAAGACAACATAATCAAACTTTTCCAGAACTATCTATGTGGACGCTCACAGTTTGTTAACATTGACGGATTCAAATCAACACCTTTACATGTTCCTTACGGCGTTCCACAGGGAAGCGTTTTGGGTCCTTTATTGTTCCTATTGTTCGTAAATGACCTCCCTTCAGAAATCCAAAACTCGGTGGTGGACGCTTACGCCGACGATACAACATTTACCTCATCATCTCATTACTCAAATACCACACAAATTCAGTCAAAGCTGCAAGACGACATGGATACGCTTCACAGATGGTCGGAAAATAATCGTATGATTTTGAACTCTAAAAAAACTAAGTCAATGCTTGTTACTGGAAAGAGACTAGGCTATCATACACAAAATACTGACCTTGAGGTTTCTATCGACCAGGTGGAACTTGAACAAGTACCGTACCATAAACTGTTAGGGGTTGTTATTGATGAATATCTAACATTCCGAGAACATATAGACAAACTTTGTAATAAACCTTCTCAGAGGAATGGACTTTTAAGGAAAATCCGAAAATATCTGCCCATAAGGGAAAGAAAGCTTTATTATAACGCTGTGATAAAACCAGTGATGATGTATGGAAGCTTGGTGTGGAGTTCTTGTGCCAAAGAAGGTCTTAAACGAGTCTTTAAGTTACAAAAGAGAGCTGCCAGGGTCGTGCTCGGTCTCACTATGAAATCAAGGACGGTCAGGGGCGCCGGAAGTTAGCCGAAGCGGCGGGGGCAGCCCCATGAAAAGGGCACGAGCGCCGAAGGCGCGAGGAGTTTGTAGGGTGTCCGCGGGTATCCTCCCCTGGAAAATTTTTAAATCTACACACTCTGAAATGCCATTACCTGCATCTTGAGTGGAGATTTTACATAATACTAGCGGTCGGGGAGTTAAACAAGCCACAAGAAGCTGAAATGCGCTAAAATCACGATAACACACAGGAATTAGCTAAGGCAAGTGCGTTATTGCGGAGCTTAACTGCGTTAATCGACCACGGAAAACTAGGCGTGTGAGGAAACCAGAAAAATCTAGATAACTTATCAAGAAGATAACTAGTCAATTAACATAATCTATAGTTAAACTGCACGGTCATAATCCTTATTAAACCTATGAGGGCTAGTCCGGTCACAAAATTGTTTCAAAATGATTTATCAGAAGCGTTCAGATATTTCACGTACGACGCAGAATCGAATATTGCATGGCATGAGTGGAAGGAAATATTTCTTCAGATTGCTGACATTCATGCTCCATGCCGATCTAGAAAAGTGAAAAATGAATATTGCCCATGGCTTAACAATGACATTCAAAAACTCATTAATAATTCATGAAGAAAATTCAAAAGAAATACATCTTTAATGAGTGTCTTTATAATTATGTTGATAAAGACACGCTCGTTTTTCTCGTCGAAATTTCTCGGCTTTCAAGACAACAATTTTCAAAATTCGTTTTTATATGAGCTAATAATATCGATCGTTTTTGAAGCCATTCAAAACAGGCTTCGCCTCGCGTTTTATATTCTGATAAAACACTCCTGCTCGTGTTTAAATAGTACTTAAAAACTAAGCTATCATAGAGATTTTCTTAAAAAGAAAGCAGTGAAACTTCATATCATGAAGTTTATAGGAAATGCAAAAACCAAGTTACCAGACTAATATTAAAGGAATACAAAAAACACTATTACAAAACAAATCTGGAAAATAGCAAAAATAGTAAAGCTAGCTAGAAATATATCAATAAATTACTTAATAGGAAGTCTAAAACAACAGCTGCAAATCAGCTTAAAATCAATGAATAAACTGTTACTCATGGTAATGAAAACATAGCTAATGAGTTTAATAAGTTTTTCTGTGAGATTGGACCTAAACTGGCTGACACTATACCAACAAGTAATATTGATCCCCTACAGTACGTCACTCCAAGTACTATAGTCAATTGGCGTTTAAACAAATTTCCGAAGCGAAGTTGATTAACGTACTTGATTAACGAAGTTGATCACAAACAAATTGTTAAAAGCTGTAGGTCACACTATATGTGAGACATTACTTTATATCCTTACCTTGGTTCTAGTGACTGGTACCTTTCCAGATGACTTAAAACTGGCCAAAGTAAATCCGATGCAGTTTATAAAGCAGGTGATAAAAGTGAATGTGATATAGAAACTATAGAATGCAAATGTGCACAGTGCAAGGCAGTAAATCACAGCATAACTATACAACATGCGGAGTTCCACAGGGATCTAACCTAGGTCCATTGTTGTTCTCGTTAGACTTTAATGATCTTCCAAATTGCCTTGAACAAACTGAGGCCTCAATGTTTGGAGTAATTGCAGACGATACTAACCTTTCAACTCCTGGTAACTCGCTGGCAGAGATTGAAAATAAAATAGACAATGATTTATATAATGTCAATACCTGGCTAGAGACAAATAAGCTGACTCTTTTAAAATGGTAAGAACATAATGACGCTTTTTTTATTGTATTTCAAATAATTGTAGTACATACATACGGCCTCTTGAAACACAGCATTTACGCTTCAGGGCTATCGTTTTTAAATAAATTGTAATAATAATAATAGTAATAATAATAATAATAATAATTGGTTGAAGCGGCCTTTGTAACTGGGTTGGAATCAAACGTCTTTACGAATGTAAAAGTTCCAAACCTTCTTACGGGTTTATCGCTTTTGAAAGAGCCTTCTGTATTATTTGTAAGGAGGTGAATATCTTCAGCTGGAACTGTTTTGATATTGACATTTACAAAACGAGTTCCACTATCAGTGCCTGAATCATACGGAGGTAGATCTCGCGCTCTCGAGTCCACCCATTTTCCCGTTGTTGTGTTGCATAAATTATAGTCGTGCACACCAACGAACCAATCAGGTGAGGGTGCTATCATGGTGATGAAGGACACGAGAGGATATTCCGAGTTGACTTCAATGTTAGTGATGGAACGGCTTCCTGTGCCACCAAAGATTCCACCAACCCGGTATCTTTTATGGGCGTTCTTTGTTGTTATCTGAATGTCCATTTCATTGTTTAGTGCAGTGAAACTACCTGAAACATAAGATAGGATGTAGTATAGATTTAGCCATGAACGAAACTGTTAATGGACGAATTACCTGCTTTCACCTATGGTAAAAACCGAAACAAAACTGGGCTTTCTCCCCTATATGTTAAAGACTGCTTTTCCCCTGTCAGCGTGGGTATGTTACGAATATTTGGGACAGTCGACTAAATAAGCCGGTCGGTTCGTCAGACGTCAGTCAGTTAGTCAAGGTCGTACAGTATAAAACGCGCAGACAAAAGTCTTTCAGGATTTAATATTATAATAGTCTTCCAAGGCTGTGAGCAAACTTTTTATGGAATTATGCTGTTGGTTTTCAGCATGTTAAAAACGATCAAATCATATAGAGCATGTTAGAACATATTGTGGGATCCAAACTATGTATTATATTTAAAATATATGCTTCTTTCACAAACGTACTGCTGAAGGCGTATTCCCGATTCAAATAAAAAGAACCCTAATGATTCATACCAGTTTCTGCCACATTTTTCACTCCTGTGGTCGCTTTCCCCCCTGGTATCCACATCTCATAGGCAGCTTTATGACTGCAGCCAACAAGAGATGAGAAATGAGCGAAGGACGGAAAATCTGGATGAGACTGGCTTGTCCATTCTGCTTGAAAGGTTAACGTATATTTCGCTGTGCCTTGGCATTCGATAGCTTGGGTAGGCGGTACACTTTGTTGTGTGGAGCTTTCTGTGGGATCAGGTGTTTGAGCTGGAACATTAGGTTTTATACTGGGTGTACTTCCCATGACTGATTTTACTTGTCGTGTCGAGCTTTCTGTGGGATTAATCATGCTGCTAGAAAATTTCATAGTCACACTTGGTTGATATGTGGTTTGGCTTTGCTGCATGATATTGGTTGAAGAAGGCTTTATAACTGGGTTGGAATCAAACGTCTTTACAAATGTAAAAGTTCCAAACCTCTTTACAGGTTTTTCGCCTTTGAAAGAGCCTTCTGTGTTATTCGTAAGAAGGTGAATATTCTCTGGCGGATTGGTTTTCTTATTAGCGCTGTTAAAGTTAAGCCCACTATCAGTTCCTGCATCATACGGAGGTAGATCTCGCGCTCTCGAGTCTACCCATTTTCCTGTGGTTGTGTTGCATAAATTATAGTCGTGTACACCAACGAACCAATCAGGTGAGGGGGCTATCATGGTGATGAAGGACACGAGAGGATATTCCGAGTTGACTTCAATGTTAGTGATGGAACGGCTTCCTGTGCCACCAGAGAATCCACCAACCCGATATCTCTTGTAGGCGTTCTTTGTTGTTATCTGAATGTCCATTTCATTGTTTAGTGCAGTGACACTGCCTGAAACATAAGGTAGGATGTATTATAAATTTAGCCCTGAACCGAAACTGTTAATGGGCGAATTACTTGCGTTCACCTTTGGTAAAAACCGAAACAAAAACGGGCTTTCTCCCTCTATGTTAACTGTTTTTCCACGACCACCGTGGGTCAGTCAGTCGGGCAAGGTCGTATTAGTATTATATTAGGAATCGTTCGTTCTGTGTGCGACTATTTGTCTTGTAAACAAGAAATTTTGCTTGGTCACATATGGCCTAGTCAGTTCAACGAAAATGTAATTGCAAGATATTGCCTTTAAATATCATTAACACTCGCTATGTCTTTCTCTAGAAGTGAGACATTGACAAAAGCAAAAACTACTTATAGATTGATAACTTAAGACTAGATAGGAAATTAATGTGTCGCCAGAAAATCCATTTCTTGACTTTCATGCATTCGCCTACTTATAACATTTACTTTTTCATGCTAGTTTCATTGTTTAGTTCACCTGTATTACCTGGAAAGCAGTGAAAGGTTTAGTTTAGCCAGGAATGAAGCATGATGAAAAAGTGATCTCGTAGGAAATCTCTCGTTTTGAGATTTCAGTTTGTTTGGTAAGTAAGACTAGGTATATTAAGTAAGTAAGTTAAGATCTATTAAGTACAACCTGAAACATAAAATAGGATGTAGTATAGATTTAGCCATGAACGAAACCAGTTAATGGGCGAATTACCTGGCTTCACCTGTGGTAAAAACTGCAACAAAAACGGGCTTTCCTCCTCTATGTTAAAGACTGTTTTTTCCCACGAAGTAAGACATTGACAAAAGCAAAGCTACTTATAGATTGATAGGTTAAGACTAGATAGGAATTTAACCATTTATCGCCAGAAAATCAATTTCTTTAATGCATTTACCTTCTTGTAACATTTACCGTTGATGGAATTATGCTGTTGGTTTTCAGCATCTTAGAAACGATCAAATCATATAGAACATGTGAGAACGTATTGTGGGTTCCAAATTGTGTATGCTATTTAAAAACGTGCTTCTTTCACAAGTTTAAAACTGGAGGCGTATTCCCGATTCAAATAAAGAACCCTAATGATTCATACCAGTTTCTGCCACATTTTTCACTCCTGTGGTCGCTTTTGCCCCTGGTATCCACATCACATAGGCAGCTTTATGACTGCAGCCAACAAGAGATGAGAAATGAGCGAAGGACGGAAAATCTGGATGAGACTGGCTTGTCCATTCTGCTTGAAAGGTTAACGTATATTTCGCTGTGCCTTGGCATTCGATAGCTTGGGTAGGCGGTACACTTTGTTGTGTGGAGCTTTCTGTGGGATCAGGTGTTTGAGTTGGAACATTAGGTTTGATACTGGGTGTACTTCCCGTGACTGATTTTACTTTTTGTGTGGAGCTTTCTGTGGGATCAATCATGCTGCTAGAACTTTTCATAGTCACACTTGGTTGATATGTGGTTTGACTTTGCTGCATGATATTGGTTGAAGAAGGCTTTATAACTGGGTTGGAATCAAACGTCTTTACAAATGTAAAAGTTCCAAACCTCTTTACGGGTTTATCGCCTTTGAAAGAGCCTTCTGTATTATTCGTAAGAAGGTGAATATTTTCTGGCGGATTGGTTTTCTTATTAGCGCTGTTAAAGTTAAGCCCACTATCAGTTCCTGCATCATACGGAGGTAGATCTCGCGCTCTCGAGTCTACCCATTTTCCTGTGGTTGTGTTGCATAAATTATAGTCGTGCACACCAACGAACCAATCAGGTGAGGGGGCTATCATGGTGATGAAGGACACGAGAGGATATTCCGAGTTGACTTCGATGTTAGTGATGGAACGGCTTCCTGTGCCACCAGAGAATCCACCAACCCGGTATCTCTTGTAGGCGTTCTTTGTTGTTATCTGAATGTCCATTTCATTGTTTAGTGCAGTGAAACGACCTGAAACATAAGATAGGATGTATTATAGATTTAGCCATGAACGAAACTGTTAATGGGCGAATTACTTGCTTTCACTTACGGTAAAAACCGAAACAAAAACGCACTTTCACGATCACCGTGGGTCAGTCGGGCAAGGTCGTATTAATATTATATTAGGAATCGTTCGTGCTGTGTGCGACTATTTGTCTTGTAAAGAAGAAATTTTGCTTGGTCACATATGGCCTGGTCAGTTCAACGAAAATGTAATTGCAAGATATTGCCTTTAAATATCATTAACACTCCCTATGTCTTTCTCTAGAAGTGAGACATTGACAAAATCAAAAACTACTTATAGATTGATAACTTAAGACTAGATAGGAAATTAATGTGTCGCCAGAAAATCCATTTCTTGACTTTCATGCATTCGCCTACTTATAACATTTACTTTCTCATGCTAGTTTCATTGTTTAGTTCACCTGTATTACCTGGAAAGTAGTGAAAGGTTTAGTTAAAGACTGTTTTTTTCCACGAAGTAAGACATTGACAAAAGCAAAGCTACTTATATAGATTGATAGGTTAAGACTAGATAGGAATTTAACCATTTATCGCCAGAAAATCCATTTCTTTAATGCATTTACTTACTTGTAACATTTACTATTGATGTTAAAAACGATCAAATCATATAGAGCATGTGAGAACGTATTGTGGGTTCCAAATTGTGTATGCTATTTAAAAACGTGCTTCTTTCACAAGCTTAAAATTGGAGGCGTATTCCCGATTCAAATAAAGAACCCTAATGATTCATACCAGTTTCTGCCACATTTTTCACTCCTGTGGTCGCTTTTCCCCCTGGTATCCACATCACATAGGCAGCTTTATGACTGCAGCCAACAAGAGATGAGAAATGAGCGAAGGACGGAAAATCTGGATGAGACTGGCTTGTCCATTCTGCTTGAAAGGTTAACGAATATTTCGCTGTGCCTTGGCATTCGATAGCTTGGGTAGGCGATACACTTTGTTGTGTGGAGCTTTCTGTGGGATCAGGTGTTTGAGTTGGAACATTAGGCTTTATACTAGGTGTATTCCCCGTGACTGATATTACTTGTCGTGTGGAGCTTTCTGTAGGATCAATCATGCTGCTAGAACCTTTCATAGTCACACTTGGTTGATATGTGGTTTGGCTTTGCTGCATGATATTGGTTGAAGAGGGCTTTATAACTCGGTTGGAATCAAACGTCTTTACAAATGTAAAAGTTCCAAACCTCTTTACGGGTTGATCGCCTTTAAAAGAGCCTTCTGTGTTATTCGTAAGAAGGTGAATATTCTCTGGCGGATTGGTTACGCTATTAGCGCTTTTAAAGTTAAGCCCACTATCAGTTCCTGCATCATACGGAGGTAGATCTCGCGCTCTCGAGTCTACCCATTTTCCTGTGGTTGTGTTGCATAAATTATAGTCGTGCACACCAACGAACCAATCAGGTGAGGGGGCTATCATGGTGATGAAGGACACGAGAGGATATTCCGAGTTGAGTTCAATGTTAGTGATGGAACGGCTTCCTGTGCCACCAGAGAATCCACCAACCCGGTATCTTTTATGGGCGTTTTTTGATGTTATCTGGATGTCCATTTCATTGTTTAGTGCAGTGAAACGACCTGAAACATAAGGTAGGATGTATTATAAATTTAGCCATGAACGAAACTGTTAATGGGCGAATTACTTGCTTTCACTTATGGTAAAAACCGAAACAAAAACGCACTTTCACGATCACCGAGGGTCAGTCGGGCAAGGTCGTATTGGTATTATATTAGGAATCGTTCGTGCTGTGTGCGACTATTTGTCTTGTAAACAAGAAATTTTGCTTGGTCACATATGGCCTATAGTCAGTTAAACGAAATGTAATTGCAAGATATTGCCTTTAAATATCATTAACACTCCCTATGTCTTTCTCTAGAAGTGAGACATTGACAAAATCAAAAACTACTTATAGATTGATAACTTAAGACTAGATAGGAAATTAATGTATCGCCAGAAAATCCATTTCTTGACTTTCATGCATTCGCCTACTTATAACATTTACTTTTTCATGCTAGTTTCATTGTTTAGTTCACCTGTATTACGTGGAGAGTAGTGGAAGGTTTAGTTTAGCCAGGAATGAAGCATGATGAAAAAGTGATCTCGTAGGAAATCTCTCGTTTTGAGATTTCAGTTTGTTTCGTGAGTAAGACTAGGTCTATTAAGTAAGTAAGTTAAGATCTATTAAGTACCACCTGAAACATAAAATAGGATGTATTATAGATTTAGCCATGAACGAAACCAGTTAATGGGCGAATTACCTGCCTTCAAGTATGGTAAAAACTGCAACAAAAACGGGCTTTTTCCCTCTATGTTAAAGACTGTTTTTTTCCACGAAGTAAGACATTGACAAAAGCAAAAGCTACTTATAGATTGATAGGTTAAGACTAGATAGGAATTTAACCATTTATCGCCAGAAAATCCATTTCTTTAATGCATTTACCTACTTGTAACATTTACTATTGATGGAATTATCTGTTGCTTTTCAGCATTTTAAAAACGATCAAATCATATAGAGCATGTGAGAACGTATTGTGGGTTCCAAATTGTGTATGCTATTTAAAAACGTGCTTCTTTCACAAGCTTAAAATTGGAGGCGTATTCCCGATTCAAATAAAGAACCCAAATGATTCATACCAGTTTCTGCCACATTTTTCACTCCTTTGGTCGCTTTTGCCCCTGGTATCCACATCACATAGGCAGCTTTATGACTGCAGCCAACAAGAGAGGAGAAATGGGCGAAGGACGGAAAATCTGGATGAGACTGGCTTGTCCATTCTGCTTGAAAGGTTAACGTATATTTCGCTGTGCCTTGGCATTCGATAGCTTGGATAGTCGATACACTTTGTTGTGTGGAGCTTTCTGTGGGATCAGATGTTTGAGTTGGAACATTAGGTTTGATACTTGGTGTACTTCTCGTGACTGATTTTACTTTTTGTGTGGAGCTTTCTGTGGGATCAATCATCCTGCTAGAACTTTTCATAGTCACACTAGGTTGATATGTGGTTTGGCTTTGCTGCATGATATTGGTTGAAGAGGGCTTTATAACTGGGTTGGAATCAAACGTCTTTACAAATGTGAAAGTTCCAAACCTTCTTACGGGTTTATCGCCTTTAAAAGAGCCTTCTGTATTATTCGTAAAGAGGTGAATATTCTCTGACGGATTGGTTTTCTTATTAGCGCTTTTAAAGTTAAGCCCACTATCAGTGCCTGCATCATACGGACGTAGATCTCGCGCTCTCGAGTCCACCCTTTTTCCTGTCGTTGTGTTGCATAAATTATAGTCGTGCACACCAACGAACCAATCAGGTGAGGGGGCTATCATGGTGATGAAGGACACGAGAGGATATTCCGAGTTGACTTCAATGTTAGTGACGGAACGGCTTCCTGTGCCACCAGAGATTCCACCAACCCGGTATCTTTTATAGGCGTTCTTTGATGTTATCTGAATGTCCATTTCATTGTTTAGTGCAGTGAAACTACCTGAAACATAAGATAGGATGTATTATAAATTTAGCCATGAACGAAACTGTTAATTGGCGAATTACCTGCTTTCACTTATGGTAAAAACCGAAACAAAGACGGACTTTCACGATCACCGTGGGTCAGTCGGGCAAGGTCGTATTAGTATTATATTAGGAATCGTTCGTTCTGTGTGCGACTATTTGTCTTGTAAACAAGAAATTTTGCTTGGTCACATATGGCCTAGTCAGTTAAACGAAATGTAATTGCAAGATATTGCCTTTAAATATCATTAACACTCCCTATGTCTTTCTCTAGAAGTGAGACATTGACAAAAGCAAAAACTACTTATAGATTGATAACTTAAGACTAGAAAGGAAATTAATGTATCGCCAGAAAATCCATTTTCTTGACTTTCATGCATTCGCCTACTTATAACATTTACTTTTTCATGCTAGTTTCATTGTTTAGTGCACCTGTATTACCTGGAAAGTAGTAAAAGGTTTAGTTTAGCCAGGAATGAAGCATGATGAAAAAGTTATCTCGTCGGAAATATCTCGTTTTGAGATTTCAGTTTGTTTGTTAAGTAAGACTACAGTAGGTCTATTAAGTAAGTAAGTTAAGATCTATTAAGTACGACCTGAAACATAAAATAGGATGTGTTATTGATTTAGCCTGCCTTCACTTATGGTAAAAAGTGCAACAAAAACGGGCTTTTCCCCTCTATGTTAAAGACTGTTTTTTCCACGAATCGAATCCTTCAACAACGATGGGTATTTTGGTGTATAGTTTGTTGCTTTAGCATGTCTAGAACTCGAGTTATTCAGGCAAGTTGGCGTACGTATTGATGTAAAAAATTGTCAGCCATATTGAATTTGATTTTAATTAATTTGAATTTATCCAATGAAAATGGTGGAATTTGCCTCCCAAAAAACCGGAAGCCACACAATTTCGAGTTGTGACGTCACTTGCACAAGCCGAATAAAGAGTATTTGTGATTTGCTCTGGTTTTCTGAGATTTCTTATATTCAAAAACGTCATTAAAATCCAAAGACCGTTTTGTAACACTCTATAAGACAGGTACTCTCTACGCATTTCAGCATCTTAATAACTATCAAATCATATAGAGCATTTTAGAACATATTGTTGGTTCCTAATTATGTGACACCATTTAAACTATGCGCTTCTTTCACAAACGTACTGCTGAAGGCGTATTCCCGATTGAGATATATAGAGAACCCTCATGATTCATACAGATGATTCATACCAGTTTCTGCCACATTTTTCACTCCTGTGGTCGCTTTCCCCCCTGGTATCCACATCACATAGGCAGCTTTATGACTGCAGCCAACAATAGATGAGAAATGAGCGTTGAACGGAAAATCTGGATGAGACTGGCTTGTCCATTCTGCTTGAAAGGTTAACGTATATTTCGCTGTGCCTTGGCATTCGATAGCTTGGGTAGACGATACGCTACATGCGAAATACACCACGCTAAACCATAGAGCAAAAGCGGAGACCATTGTTTTAGACTTGGCAAATGTTTGAACTTTGAGTGACAGAAATGATCGATTCGCCATTCTCGTCCCTTTAACAAATAATGGGCAATACAACAAGAAAGCCCAAATGCAATAACAGTTTCTATAATTAAGAACAGCGGAAGTTCAACATATATCTATCTTATAATTTCAGAGTCTTTGTTTCACCACTTCGTTGCTACAAATTCATAAACATTGCCATTGCGATTGGTTCGTGGAGACGGAAACCCTGCCAAGTACACCTACGCATGACGATAGGGGGAGGTAATGTGTGCTTAAATATCATGATCCAGGAGGGGTGCCAATTTGCGTATTGACCATCAAGGCAATAAAAAATGTTAGGTTTTCCAAAAAAATTCTGACAAGCTCTCCCCTTTCACCCCGCCGGGGGACAGTGTTCAGCAAAGTATTGAAAATTTTTACTAAGGTAAAAGTAAAAAGTAACTCCTCAATTTATACTTAAGTAGAAGTAAAAGTATTGCTTGAAAATTTTACTTAAAGTTAAGTAAAAGTAATTGCCCTGAAAATTTTACTTAAGTAAAAGTAAAAGTATGGCTTAATTGAGAATTTTACTTGAGTAAAAGTATTGAAAGTTTTTTAATTACTTAAGTAAAAGTCCTACTAAACAAAATTTAAATTCTTGAACCATTAACCAACTTGGCAAATGACAATTGATAATGCAAACTACAAAGCAGAAATAGACATTCAGACAAGTACTGTACTAAAAATCTTTAGTACTGTTTCTACAAAACCTGTAAATGTAATCTCTCCACTCTCCACCCTTACTCCACTCTAGACAGATTTCCAGTCCGCGTTGACAAATATTTTTTTACTTCGCAGATAAAACAAAAAGTAACGAAGTTAAAAAGTAAATATTTAACAAAAATTGTACTTCGTTACAACTAAAAAGTATTGTTTGAGAAAAATACTTAGTTGCAAGTAAATACTGATTTTTTTACTTAAGTAAAGTAACGAAGTAAACCCTGCCTTGGTCGACGGTCACGTGCTCCCTCATGACCAGTGCCCGCTCAGTACCACCCTTCCCACCCCTCCCCCTCCCATAAATCTAGCTGGATCCATCCCTTCGCAACTTTATGCAGACAATACAGTGTTGTGTTTTTACTATGAATATATCATATCACATTCCCCTAATGACCGTTCTGAAATAAGTTCCCTAGTTGCTGTGCATTTCAATCCATGCCTGTAGATTATATTTTTGTGTAGGTAGCCAATCTTCAAATGGAGCCAGGCTATGCCGGCGCAGACGCGCAGTCAGGAACTTTAGGCTTAGATCACTATAGCTCCACATCATTTTTGGAGTTGGCCTTTTGAAGCGCGCATTTCGAATTCGAAGTCAGCCTCTTAGACTATGGATGTAGCATCGCTCTATGGCTCCCTTACTTTTGAAACCATGTTTCCAGGGCAGTAGCGAGCGGAGGGGGGTGGGGGGGGAGTTGACGTGCGCCACCCGCCACCGCCCAATAAATTTACACCAGTCGGCAAATTTGTCCGACTGACATGTAAAAAAATTGTGAAATCGGCAAATTGATACTCGGATTAGGCAGTCAGTGGGAAGCGTGTAGGTGTGAGGAAAATCGGATCGGATGTTTGATATATTACAAGATTTATAATATTTCATCAGAATACTTTGTTTACGTTTTGCCGATGGCTATGTCTATGACAATATCTGTAAACAGCATATATATATTTCGCTGTGCCTTGGCATTCGATAGCTTTGGTAGACGATACACTACATGCGAAATACACCACGCTAAACCATAGAGCAAAAGCGGAGACCATCGTTTTAGACTTGGCAAATGTTTGAACTTTGAGTGAGAGAAATGATCGATTCGCCATTCTCGTCCCTTTAACAAATAATGGGCAATACAACAAGAAAGCCCAAGTGCAATAGGCAGTTTCTATAATTAAGAACAGCGGAAGTTCAACATATATCTATCTTATAATTTCAGAGTCTTTGTTTCACATCCTTTGTTTCACGAACACATCCTGATAACAAGTTGTTGAAACAGCATTGGTACAAGTCTGCTGCAGGTTTGTTACAATTAGTTGTGCGTTTTTACGTGTAGTTGATTATTAGAGTTTTACCATTAGTACATTATACGACATACCTAAATCCTACAAATTGTTTCCCACTGTGCTATTGATTATATTTCCAACGTATTCAGTAACACCCCAAAAGTTATGATAAAACAAGATAAATGTCAATCACATAAACTGGACTGACTTGTGTCAAACCTTTTAGGTTTTTGAGAAAAAATGTGTTTAAAACTTATATATCTTTGTGCAAGTGGTTCTTAGAAAGTTACAATAACAAGTTCACAAGGATCATAGCAAAAAGTGCATGGATAAAACCAAACTGTTTAACTGAGCATGCCGCACTTGTAGTGGTAGATGTTGGGGTCATCTGAACGCTTGACGTAGCGGTAATCGTTGCTGTTGGGTCCAGTGTTTGAGTTGGAACATTGGGTTTTGTACTGGGGGTATTTTCCATGTGTACTTGTTGTGTGGAGCTTTCTTTGGGTTCAATCATGACGCTAGAACTTTTCATAGTCTCACTTGGTTGATATTTGGTTTGGCTTTGTTGCATGGTGTTTGCTAAAGAGGGCTTTATAACTGGGTTGGAATCAAACGTCTTTACGAAGGTGAAAGTTCCAAACCTCTCTACGGGTTTATCGCCTTTGAAAGAGCCTTCTGTGTTATTCGTAAGAAGTTGAATATTCTCTGGCGGATTGGTTTTCGTATTATCGCTTGTAAAGTTAAGGCCGCTATCAGTTCCTGCATCATACGGAGGTAGATCTCGCGCTTTCGAGTCTACCCATTTTCCGGATGTTATGTTGCATAAATTATAGTCGTGTACACCAACGAACCAATCAGGTGAGGGTGCTATCATGGTGATGAAGGACACGAGAGGATATTCCGAGTTGACTGCAATGTTAGGGATAGGACTGGTTCCTGTGCCTGGACGAATTCCACTACCCTGGTATCTCTTATAGACGTTCTGTGATGTTATCTGAATGTCCATTTCACTGTTTAGTGCATCTGTATTACCTGGAAAGTAGTGAAAGGATTAGTTTAGCCAGGAATGAAGCAGGATGAAAAAGAGATCTCGTAGGAAATCTCTCGTTTTGAGATTTCAGTTTGTTTCGTAAGTAAGACTAGGTCTATTAAGTAAGTAAGTTAAGATCTATTAAGTACGACCTGAAACATAAAATAGGATGTATTGTAGATGTAGCCATGAACGAAACCAGTTAATGAGCGAATTACCTGCCTTTAAGTATGGTAAAAACTGCAACAAAAACGGGCTTTTCCTCTTTATGTTAAAGACTGTTTTTCCACGGTTAGGGTCAGTGAGTTAGTCAGGCCGCTATATCAAACTCGCTATTTCGAACGCGTTTTCAATTTTCCGCGGATTTTCCCATACTATTACCGTCTTTCTTTTACTCGGTTAACTCGAACTCCCCGCTATCTCGAACAAATGTTGCTTACTTTGACCGATTTACCTGGATATTTCGAACTTGATTGATTTCATTTCGCAGTGTTCTTATTAGGGAATACCTAATTTTGCACATATTTGATTTGCAGTGTATAGGATGCACGTAACGTAAAACGGACTAATAAAGAATGCATTCTTTCAGTTTAAGATACTTACAGTACAATTATTAAATAAACTGCCTCGAAATAAACTGTATTGACAGTGTTTATTGTATATTTCACAAATAACAGTCGTATCAAAGGGTCATTGGGTCAGTATAGTCTCCTTCGCAGACCAGAACAGACTATTGGATCAGCCACGGTATTATTATAGAATATAGTTATCTTTTTGTAATTTATCTCAACTCTTTTTACCCTTGGCTGTTCGAGATAGCTGGGTTCTACGATAGTATTTCAGGAATTCGTTCGCGCTGTGTGCGACTATTTGCCTTGTAAATGACAAGAAATTTTTTTTAGTCACTTAAGGCCTTAGAACGTACGGGTATTTGCAACACATTGCCTGTAAATTCAGTATGTCTTTCTCTAGAAGTGATCGCGAGACATTGACAAAAGCAAAAACTACTTATAGATTGATAGGTAAAGACTAGATAGGAATTTAACCATGTATCGCCAGAAAATGCATTTACCTACTTGTAACATTTACTATTTATGGAATTATGCTATTGGTTTTCATCATCTTAAAAACTATCAAATCATATAGAGCATATGTTAGAACATATTGTGGGTTCCTAATTGTGTATATTCCATTTAAACTATTCGCTTCTTTCACAAGCGTACTGCTGAAGGCGTATTTCCGATTCAAATAAAGAACTACCCTAATGTCTAATGATTCATACCGGTTTCTGCCACATTTTTCACTCCCGTGGTCGCTTTTCTCCCTGGTATCCACATCACATAGGCAGTTTTATGACTGCAGCCAACAAGACGTGAGAAATGTGGATTGGATGGGAAGTCGTTTGGATGAGACGTGCTTGTCCATTCTGCTTTAAAGGTTAACGTATATTTCGCTGTGCCTTGGCATGCGATAGCTTGACTAGACGATACACTACATGCGAAATACACCATGCTAAACCATAGAGCAATAGCTGACAGCATTTTTAGGCAAATGTTTGAACTTTGAGTGATAGAAATTATCGATTCGCCACTCGAGAGTCTTTAACAAGTAATGAGCAATACAACAAGGAAGCTCAGGTGTAATAACAGTTTCGATATGAACAGCGGAAGTTCAACAATTATCTATATTATAATTTAAATATTTCATAGTCTTTGTTTCGCCACTTCGTTGCTATGAATTCGAATTCATAAACATTGCCCCAACGCGATTGGTTCGTGGAGGCGGAACCCCTGCCATGGACACCTACGCATGAGACAGGGCGAGGCATTAAAAAAATATTGTTTACGAAGAATCGACTTATATTAAAGCTGTTGTGGCCGGTTTTCAGAAAAACACCCCGCCATTAATACATTTTACTTTGACGTATTAGGAACGAGGAACCGTTAAGCAAGATCGTGCTTCAGCCAGGGTTGGGTTAGAACCGGTGAGAAATTGGTGAGGGAAATTTGTTTCATAAGGGCTTTTGTTTCATAAGCTTCGTATTCTTCATCCCCATTTCGGCACTTAAATACAGTAGTTGCGGCCTACAGTGTATAACCTTGCCTACATCATAGACCCTATCTCTGTGATCTCGATTCATCGTAGGAATCGAGCTAGGGTACTGATCTGAAAATTTAAACTGGATAGCGCATTCTTTTGAATTCAATGAGGCGTTTTTGAAGTCAGACTATTTATAATGAGAGGAAATTTTGAAAACTGACAAATTCTCTACAAATCGAATTGTTAGGTGTTTGAATTGGTTATACTATGAAGCAAATGTCTTTTGCTGTGTAGCTTGAAGGGTATAGCTTCCCACACCACTTCTAATGAGTTTTAGAACGATCATGAAAGAGATCATGAGACTTGAGGCGGGCCATCTCATTAGTTACCGAGTAAATTTATAGAAGAAAGAGAGGCCAGTAAATATATGCTAATTAATGCCAAGAATAGAACTATGCATGACGTCACACTTTGAACATTGAGTCACGCCATTCTTGATTTCGTTCTTTTACGTTGTTGTTTTAAGGTTGATTTCGCACAAACAAAACGTAGTTTATTAAACTCAAAGCTTGGTGATTCGTCGGATATTATTGGTATGAAATTTGACAAGAGAGTGAAGAGAGGCCACTGATAGCCAATTCCTATATCCTGTCAATGCGTGTCGTTTCCAATCAATCGCCAGAAACTGTAAGAACCTTTCTAACATGTCAGCAATACCACTGTAGATTTGTGATGGTCACACCAATATTACCGCCATTGCCTTCATTTATGCATAGCAGATGCACCATCCAGTTCGAGTTTTCAGATCAGTGAGCTAGGGTCTATGACGTAACTATGCATGTTAGTAGAAAGTATGCATTTCATATCTGCGAGGTAATGAGGATGATCTCCGGATCTCTTAATCTGTGAGGTAATGAGGATGATCTCCGGATCTCTTAAAGGAAGTGTACCTAAAAACATGATATTGCAATAATGCAATTGTTGTATGAATATACATACATTTCACGTCTTTATCTAATTTGAGGTTCCTAGCTATACCTGGGATGAAGCTATGTCAGATAACCTTACGACGTTTACTTAGACTACAATCTTTGCCAAAAACTATGGGACATACACCGTAATGTCATAGCATTTGATAGCCGGGCAACGGACCCCTCTATTTATAGAGGGTAACACCTAGCCTATTACAAATTAATCTGTATTCTTCCTGGTGGCCCTCTAAGTCAGTCAAGGTTAGTCAAGGTAAGTTTTGTCAAGGTTAATCCCTAAGGGTTAGTACCCGGAGAAAAACCCTCGAAGCACAGGAGAGAACCAACCAATCTCAACTTACATGAGTTTATCAAGGACACTGGCGTTATATGGTATAATATATGTGAATACATGCATGTTAAAAGTAGATTGTCAAAGATTGCATGTACGTGTGCTTTATTACGAAAATAAAATACATCAGTGAAAAGATCTTTTATTTATGAATGAAAGTTGTCATGGACATTGGACAACAAAAGTGCTCTTTTTAAAAGGTCATTCAAGGAGGAGGAGGGGGCGCAAGATTTTTAATGAGCACTCAAGTCCATGTCACACGATCGAGGCGATTTTTGCTCCAACTTGCAACGCAATTTTGGAGACAGAGCAAGGTTAGGTAAAAAGTATAATCGCATACAAATTGTGGGCATGAATCTCATTTTTCTTTGCGATATTTTTCTTGCTATAAACACGCCCAGAAGGCAACAAAGAAATGAAAGAGAATGATAATATCGGTTGAGTGAAACGCGGACCGTGTTCACTGTGCGTACATTTCTACATAACATGCCTCTGTGCAGACTAAATTGCGTTGCAAGTTGCATGAGCAAAAATTGCCCCGTGCAACATGGCCTTATGTTGTTGCTTGGTAAGATTATTCTTGCTTGGTGTAAAAAAATGTGGACATTAAGGAACGATAGCTTGTATACGTATGGCTAGTTAGTTTAATAATTAATCAACTTTACAGTATATGAACTACTGAATTACATGCAAAGCGATTATAAACTTATGTAAGAATAACACGATATATTTAAGTGAAAAAATGAAACTTTCTCTCTATTATTGATCATCTTTTACGTTTCCGGGACAAGCCCATTTAATCTTTATGAAGGAAGAAAGTCAACGTCAATTGCAGTTGAATATGCAATCAATACATGCAATCAAGGCCTCAACACAAGTAACGATTTGAAGGCAATGAACCATTCATGTCTAGAACTAAAATTGTATACATAATCAACTCGAACTCAACGGTGTCATTGAAAGTTAGTCAAGTTTATAAAAGATAGCAAATAATGTTTAAGATGCATAATATCAGGACCAGAGATAAATTGAAGTTTGTGCCTGGTGAGCTGTGCCTGTCGGCGGAGGTGCTGACGTCATCGTGGCGTTTTCCGGGGTCTTCACGAAGGTGAAAGTTCCAAACCTCTTTACGGGTTCATTGCCTTTGAAAGAGCCTTCTATGTTATTCGTAAGAATGTGAATATCTTCTGGCGGTGTGGTCACGTTATCACCGCTTCCAAATTTAAGGCCGCTATCAGTGCCTGCATCATACGGAGGTAGATCTCGCGCTCTCGAGTCTACCCATTTTCCGGATGTTGTGTTGCATAAATTATAGTCGTGCACACCAACGAACCAATCAGGTGAGGGTGCTATCATGGTGATGAAGGACACGAGAGGATATTCCGAGTTGACTTCAATGTTAGTGATGGAACGGTTTCCTACGGCAGGACGAATTCCACCAACCCGGTATCTCTTATAGGCGTTCTTTGATGTTATCTGAATGTCCATTTCACTGTTTAGTGCAGTGTAACTACCTGGAAAGTAGTGAAAGGTTTAGTTTAGCGAGGAATGAAGCATGATGAAAATGTGATCTCGTAGGAAATCTCTCGTTTTGAGATATTTCAGTTTGTTTGGTATAAAGTTAGATCGTGACCGTCTGACATGCCGGGTGTCGTTGTTGTGATCGATACGGACAGGAAAGAATTTTAAATACATAAGAACTATATGCTTTATAAAGGCTTGACTTTAAACCCCGTAATCCGTAATATGTTTCCGTGATATATCAGGAAGTTAGAAGTTAAGCCTTGTACTGTATTACCAAATAAGAAACATCGAATTATCAACATAAACGGAATCAAACATATAATTTCTATTTTTTTGTTTATTTGAGCAATTTTTCGCTTTATATTCTAATCAGTGAGTAGAATAATCATGTTAAAATGTTCCAATTAAACTATCGAACGAAAATTAGAATTTATAGTTATTAAAATAGCTATAGTATCGATATAGAATATAAGACAACACGGAAGTAGCATTGTCAATATAATATATACGTATATGAAAAGCTTTCAATTCTCTTCAATTCTGTTTCAGAGCCTTTAAACAGGGGAATATCATGATACTTTATATCTGATCAATGTTCAGCCGTCGACTTTATAGCGTCAGGCCGGTTTACTCAATATAAGAATATACGCACTTGAAGTGACAATACGTTGTTAGATTTTTACTATAGTTTAAAAATAGAAGGAAGTATTCATACCAGTTTCTGCCACATTTTTTACTCCCGTAGTCGCTTTCCCTCTTGGTACCCACATCACATAGGCAGTTTTATGACTACAGCCAACAAGAGATGAGAAATGTGAATCTGACGGGAAGTCTTTTGGATGACTCCGCCTCGTCCATTCTGCTTTAAATGTAAGAGTATATTTTGCCCAACCTTTACACGACTTAGCTTCTGCAGTATGCGATAAACAGACAAAAGCTATAAACACAATCTTTAACAGAGAATTATACATGTTTTGAACGATGAAACAAAGTATGTGCTATATAGACTTTTCCAGCCAAGTTGACAGTACGTGCGAGCCCTTTAGTACTGTGCCTGCGCGCTGAATAACAAAATTACTAAGTGGACACCTGTCGTGTACGAGTTGGTCATAAATACAGCTTAATTAAGTGGGTGGGAGTCTATTTGACTGTTTTTGCATAAAGGACCGTATTTGCTTTCCCACTTAAGTACTTTCGCATAGTTATAAGCGGTTCCTATAGTTTCAAAAGTGTTTAAAATCTAAATACCGGAATCACGTATCCACGTTATCCAGTTTATTGCGCATTCGTGTTATTCGTTCGTTTATTTTGTTACTTCGAAACCAATTTCAAAAGAAAGAAACACGCTATAGAATATTATGTTAATTTTTATAGATACGTAATTATATTGTGCTGTAAATAATATCATTGGCCAGTCACGAAGGTCAAACGGACCACCACTTGAAATGCTAATATTGAATGCTGTTGCGATTCTGAAAATTTCTTGAATTATTTAACATGGATAACCACTTTAAATAGATCAATTCTTAGTTTTGCTTAGGCATTGAGAGAACTACTAACTGGAAAAGCGAAATTTTATATGCCAGATAGCACGCATAACTTATTTAGTAATTTAACAGCTAGTTAACTGTGGATGCTCTAATATATATTTCTTCACATTTTTTTTACTGAAAGACTATAACGGTGGCTGGATATTTTACCAGAAAGATATTTTCCCAAATGCTGTTCAGCAAATTATTACAAGACTCAGAAAGCAAACATCTTTCGTTTCCCCTTTTTTGCAGTTTTTGACAACAGCTAGCCTGGGTAAGTATGTTATTATGTTATAGTATAAGTGTCGTTGTACAGTTTCAACCCCTTGAGAGACGGACTTGATCCAAGTCTAGTCATTGTTGAGAATATAATTGTACGGACCACCAGTGACTGAAATTTCGGTGGTGTAGGGGGGTAAGTGCTACCCCCACCTTCACGGAAAATAGACAATTTGTCGGAAATTTTCACCTAAAAAGGGCTAAAAACAGCCTATTTTGAGTGTAAATGGGGGGTTTGTTGGAAATTTGAAGGGTTTTGTCGGAAACTTAGGAAAAAGTGGATTTCCGCCACTACCGTCCACCGGTCTTACAGTGTCTGATTGACCTTGATTGACCAACTCGAAACTTAGACACTTTCCTGGTGTCGTCAGAGGAATGCAGACAATTTTCCATTTTTGGCTTATACTTTGGACAAAAGGGACCTTCACTGGGGGGGGCAAAAATAGCTTACTGGGGGAGCGAACATGGGGGCTGGGGGGGCTTTTGCCCCTCCAGTACATTAGTTAAAAAAGGCCCTGCGATGAATGTGGGCACGCCGTCACATCCTCACACGCGAAGTAAGTATATTATTTTATAGAAGGGAAGTATTACCTGACATTATACCAAACTATATGTATATATATATATAATTATATTGGTTGAATTTCGTATTATGTACACTTCAATCTGTTCTTTGAAAAAAGGTAGACCGATTTTTATCAAGTTATCAGTTCCATATTTCATAGAGTAACACAATCGTATCGTTTTGTTCCTGCTTTTATGTCACACTTTCCACAGCCATTCGGCTACCATTCGAGAAAACACGCTAGTGCAGTCAGCCTCGTAGTCGACCTCTACTAGTCTGGTCGCCACTTGTTTCCATCTACCAAACTGACGTTACATTGTAACTGACCCTAACCCTAAAACCTACCCTAACCCAAAACCTAATCCTAACCTAACCCTAACTAAATTGATTAAGAAAAATCAAGAAAAACGAATATGAAAATCGGGAAACGTACTAGTCTGGTCGAGTAGTACCCAGTACCCGCTCCCATCAAAATCAAATGGTCGCTGAATAAATTTGCATACATTTTATGAATAATTAGAATGTAAATTAATAGATAATAAGATAATTAGCTGTTCGAAAATTCCTTGTTTGCAAAATTGACACAGTTTTAACAGCGTCGTTTGAACTTTTCTTTGATATTTTTACGACATTTTAGCTTCAGAGTAACAATGTTCTTACTTCAGGATGTTCTATGCTTGCTTGTCTTATTCTGTGAATGTGTTTTACACGCAAAAAGCGTGCCTTGTCGGGGCACAGCATCGTATAAACTTCAATTTCAAGCGGAATGGAAAAATACAACTTCTCGACCGGCTGGTGCTCAATTTTCAGGATTTATCGGTGCCGTTCATAATAAATGCTACCGAATGTGGAGACCAGGAGATAAAGCATCGCTTGGAGTTAAAAATGTTGCCGAGAGAGGTTGGTTTGTCAGCTAAATATATATTTGTGCACCCATATGTTGTTATAAGTTTGTTATTAACTTTGATAAATTATGCGGAAGTTCCTTGTTGACATTCATGGCGATGGTTGCATTTTATGTGTTTTCTAATCGTTTTAATCAAATTTCAATCGGTTTTAATAGATTACAGTTAGATTTCACTTACAGTACTTGACTGAACTACCAATTTCCGAATTTATACTAGAATCTAGATTCTAGATGCATCCAGTCATGCTTGAGTTTGGGTCAGACATATGTATGATGATGTCCGACGACCTTGAGTTCAGTTTGTCTCGGAAATAAGTAAAAATGACGCAAATTAATATCAGCACAATGTATTAACAGGCCTTAAAATATCGGTCGGTCACGGACATTGTCCGACCCATTCGTTGAAACGTCGACCAAGAAACGCAATAGGATTCTGTCGACCCCGAAAAAAATTGAGGAGAGAAAATTGTCCGACCAACTGTGTTGATGTCATTAAACTGCTGATGTCCGACCATATTTACCCCCGTTTGTCTATACTAGAATATCTAAATGTAGCTCGCTAAAGCGTGACAAGCGGGCGGTCCAAGCGTTGACCAGTGCGCCGTAAGTCAATGCGCGTTTACCAGTCGTAGCTTGCGTTTCTCGGACTGTCATCGGGTCGACTTGGCGTTGCGCATAACTGCCCAACATTTGGCGTCAGTATAACAATAAAGAATACGTTTTCGCGCCGGACTAATAACAAAACCATCGGACCATAATATAAAAAATCGACCCATTCTGAAAGACACGGACATTTTGGCCCGCGGCGTCTATGTGTTAATTAAATTTTGAACAGTTAATGTTGTGCCGATATTGAATAAGTTGTGTCATAACTGTCATTTATACTTATTTCCGAGCCAAAACTAACTTTCCTTGCCACTTGAGGAAAAAATTTGTACACGGCTTGAAGAGCGCTGAATAATTCATGCATTGCTTTTCTCGCCCTAAACCGTTGTTAAGATTTGGACAATGGATATCAGTCCATAATATCCAATCCATTATACAATCAGGTCGGACAAACAATAAACCTCAGTTTCACTTGGGTCGGACAGAATGTCCGGTGCTTTCCGCTCTACGTCGGACAATTTCACGAATGGGTCGGACAATGTCTGTGACCGACCAGTATTTTAAGGCCTGCTCCTCACTTTCGTCATTGTTTCGTGAAAGTTAGTGAAAAGTGTATTTCTGTGCTGGGTAGCTGGGGTGCTGCCCCTGATGTATGAGGTTGTTCCAGCGCCATGCATAACATTCACAGACAGATATAAACAATGATGGATGTGTGAGGTTGTTCAGGTGCCATGCATAACACTCACATTCTGATATAAAAAGTGATGGTGTTATTCTTTGCTAGGAGATTACATAGAACTCAGTAGTGAGATCCAGAAACATATTGAAAAGTGGGAGACTGCATTGGAACGAATCCAGCCAAAGAATAACACCATCGGCGCTGAGGCTCAGGTCTTACTACCAGAAACCGATGACCATAGAAGCACCTACACGCTAGACAAATTTCACCCACTGGTATCTGTTATCGCCAGAATAGTACCCTTCCCGGATTGGTTTATTGGTGTCCATGATGTTAATTTGTGTAATAAGTCAGGAAATTGGCTTCAAGAGAAAATTATTACGCTATTCCCATACGATGCTGGGACTGCTAGGACGTCTCAGTACAATGATTCTATTGTGGTACCATCAAGCCCACGTCGGAACATCGCTCTGCTAGAAGGAGCGAGCATAAGCGATTTGATTAGGGGAATGGGTTATATGAGGTTTATGTTAAAGCGCAAGTCTGAGTTTGGGTCACCTGTGGTTATTGATGAGGATAATTGTCCAAACGTTGCCTCGTTCAGAGAAGTGTCTTTATTAGTGTGGGTTGCCTTGATTGCGACCATACTATTAATACAGTTGTAATGTTAGGAAAACACAATTTAGCTCCGCAGGTATCTCTCATGGGTTACGTGTGGGACGTTTTAATACACTGTCACTACATTAGTTAGACTTGCTCCAAGGGGAACTCCCAAATATTATAAAAACCCCTTTGAGAGACATTCTTTTGGAGCAAGTCTAACTATTAGTTAACTTTCATACTTATTAATAAAGCTATTTAAATTTTAGTGAACAAACTACCATCATAGCATGCAAGCAGTTACGTAGTGCATACGTTTTTTGTAACCTTATAATGGAGTAATTAAACAGACCTCGTTCTTAATGTTGAATAAATGTATTAACTTATAAATCTATAATTAATTTGCGCAAAATAGTGGTGAAGGAGTAAATACTATTCTATTTGGTGTTTCTTGCAAAGTGCTCAGCGTTCATCTCATCTCTGCATTGTCATTGCAGTAGTTTGCAATTTTGAGTGCAAGTTGACTTCTAGCGAAAACATTAAGCATTATAATTTATGTATAAGAGCTATTCATGGAAATGATAAAAACGAAACTTTGTAAAATATTATGCGCACATGGGCATAATCACCTTTGCGTTACGATGCCTCGTAAACAAGTAAGAGTAAAGATATCACATCTTGTCAACAAGATGTGTTCGCAATAGACTCGGTAAGCTCGCAATAGAGCTTGTCAACAAGTTGTAACAATGTTGTTTCTTTTTAAGTTGCTACAAGGTTGTCACTCACAACTTGTTAAGAAGTTGTTGAATTGCAGGACGACAACAAGTTGTTAGAACAACTTGCAACAAGTCTGTTTAGTTACAACTGTTACAGTTGTAACACTGTCATTTTATCAGGTTGCTACAAGGTTTTCACTCACGACTTGTCAACCAGCTGTTGAATTGCAGAACGATGAGTGTTGTGTCAACAACCTTGTAGCAAGCTTGTCAACAAGCTGTAAAAATGTTGTTACTTTATATATCAAGTTGTTGCAAGGTTGCCACTCACAACTTGTTACTTAAGCCGTACGCTGACAACTTGTCAACAAGCTGGGAACAAGCAATGCGAACACATCCTGATAACAAGTTGTTGAAACCGCATTGATACAAGTCTGTTGTAGGTTTGTTACAACTTGTGCGCTTTTTTATCAATCGCATCGCCAGTCAAGGCAACTTAGGCAATTTGCTTGCGTTGACTTGCGTGTTGATTTGACCGCAAGCTTAATCTGAAAAATGAACTATGTTCCATCTAGGAGACACACAAGCACTACAAGACGAAATAGACAAATTGGTGAGGAACAGAACTACATCACACGCCATCATCCAATCTACCCCTCTCCAACCCCAGAAAACCTCAAAACTAAGTGAATTATTTCATGTTCACTCCGTGCGTCCATTGGTTTCTGTGATTGCAAAAATAACGCCTTCACCTGATTGGTTCGTTGGTGTACATGATCTTGACCTCTGTGACCGGAAAACAGGGCATTGGGAGAAGGTCAAACAGGTCGAGCCTGTTTACCCATATGACGCCGGAACTGATAGTGGTAGCCATTTCACTTCCGGTGATAGTCCGAGTGACCCGCATCGGGATATTACCCGAATTTATGGCTATGCGTTGGCACCTTGGACGAGACAGAAGCGAGAATTGGGCACGTTTCATTTTTCCAAAACGTCCTCTTCGGGCGAGACCACAACGGGCGAGTTCGAATCTGATGAGAATTTCGAGTGTCCCAACAAAGCCTCGCGAAGTCATGTATCGTATGTGATTGTATTTTTGGCCGCACTGCTTGTTATAGGTGGGTTTTACTCATAGATATCTTAAATACACTAGATAGTGCATCTAATTATTCCGCAAGTCAAAAATTGAAGCCGTGACTGCAATCTCAGGTCGTTCCCATGAAAGGACAAGATTCGTATATTTGTTTTATTTCTTAAACAGCGAACTTAAACATTCGGTTAAACCTATCCCAAATACAGTTTAAGATATCTATGGTTTTACTAAGTGAGATATAACCTAAGCAGGGATGGATTTACTGGGGGGGTGCAGGGGGGTGCGCACCCCCCCTAGCCTTGGCTAAGGGGAGTGCAGGAGGGGTGCCAATTCCCATATCAAATCCAAATTTTGGATTTGACAGGGCATTTATCAAACAAAAATATAATATTGGGCCATTTATGGGCCTTTTTAACCATCTAGGCCATCTTATTTTTCAAAAAATTTCTGACAAGATAACCCCTTGACACTGTAGGGGGTCCTCAGTGGTGATTCACCCTTCCTCGGTCGCCGACCACGCCCTGCTTCATGACCAAAGCCCGCTTAGCACCCCCCCTATAAAATCAAGCTGGATCCATCCCTGAACCTAAGTATCAGGCCTACATTTCCCTTCCTTAAATGCGGGTGGAGGGAAGGGAAAGAAGGCCTGATACAAATTCTTGACATTTTGATTGGATACTAAATATATACTTTACTTGGAGGCGGGAAGCGGCCAGGTTAAGGTTTCTGTCAGGCTTAATTTGTGAAATTAAGTCTGATACTCAGGTAATCAGGGATGGATCTAGCTTGGTTTGATAGGGGGGGGGGACGGTGCTAAGTGGGCTTTGGTCATGAAGCAGGCCGTGACCTGTGACCTAGAAAGGGTGAATCACCACTGAGAACCCCCACTGGGTCAAAGGGGTTATCTTGTCAGGAAAATTTTCAAAAATAAGATGGCCTAGATGTTCAAAAACGTCCATGAATTGCCCGATATCATATTGATAAAAGCCCTGTCGGCTGTCGCATCCAAAATTTGGATTTGATATGGGAATTGGTACCCCTCCTGCACCCCCCTTTGGCCAAGGCTAGGAGGGGTGCGCACCCCACCCCCCCAGTAAATCCATCCCTGCTCAGGTTAAGTGAGATTCTCGTGTCTGTAGCATCACGATTTTGCCAACGTACAAAATCTTATATACTATGGATTTTACCTTTATTTAGAGAAAAGATTCATTTATTAATTAAGGACAAAAAATTAAAGGAGTTTTCAGAAAACTGCAAGATTCAAGGGCATTTCAAGTGCCCTTGAAAGTCAGAATTTCATTCAAGGAGTATTTAAGAACTTCAAGGAGTAGCACGAATCCTGTTTATATTGTAAGAGATTTGGCAGAGTTTTTTGAATGGCTAATTGTGGATCAATTACGCAATCATTCGAAACTGATGCCAAGACAACATTAAATTGACAACTGCTTCCTCTTCGGCCACTTCACTGATGTTAAGGAAGTCGAATTTCAAATAGTAAAGACTAAAATCTAAATGTAATATTGATTCAATATTAGAACTTCAGGTTGTTCATCTCAGAGCAGAAAGAGATGTGGTGACGGAGGCAGAAAATCCTTGGGTTGGTTGTTAAAATGTATTTTTCCTTTCAAGATGGACAATTTTTGTATTTAGTAATGGAGTTTTCCCCTGGAGATGAGTTCAGTATCGCATCTTTTACGAAACGCTGCGAGACTGTGCGCACGAAACATTTCGTGAATTTCAACACTGAAGACCTGATTACATCCTAAAGTGTGAAGCCTGTTGTATTCGACATTGAACTGCAAATAAACTGGAATGATAACTTGGCCGCCATCTTTGAAGCAACCCATGAGTGTTTTTGCAGGTGGCCCCAGTCCTTTTTAGTGCGAAGTTTCTAAACGATATTATATCGTGAACGTAATACGTTTTAAGGCAAGCCTTTGCTAAGTTATATAAAAATCTGAGACTTAATTAATGAAATTTCGCTTCAAATCATGTCACACGTTTTGGTGGCTCTATATTTCAATTACAAGACTCCAGTCTCGAGAGCGATCTCTTTAATTAATCTCAAACATGCATGATTATACTCAATATTATAGGATACAACATTGCTTACAAATTATACAATTTAAAACGGCTACTTGAGGATACATGAACTGAATAATATTGAAATTTTCCATACAAAAATAGCACAAACATGAATCTTTTATATTCAGGCTAAGTTCTGGTAAGGAAATTGGGCAGTTAATATTTTTTTTACAATTGCCATCTTTGTTGAAGGGACAAATGTAAAAGACATTTATTTCAATTGTCTCTGACTAATTTTAGACGGATTTTAATACTTAATTTAAATTATAAAAACAATGTACTGTGCTATATAGTTTACCTAATTATAGCAGACTACTACATGCATACTTCTAATTTTATCCACAGTCATCTTTATCAAGCACTGTCATTAATATAAAGAATACAAAACATTGAGTACTCAAGAAAATAGCACAAAATAATAACGTTTTTGGTTTCGTTGCTGCATCAGTTGGTCTGATCATTCCACGCCGGCGGCAGCTGACTATACAGTTACACAAAGATCCTCCTATACCGTCTTTACACAATTCCACACAATCTGGAGGATTAGTGTCAAGACAGTCCGATAATTCATCATCAGAGAGACTGTTCAGATTCTCTAAACACTTCTTCAACTTTCTTCCATTGTTCACCTTGGAAGGAAACATACAGACACAGCTAGCAAAAAATATATTGCGCCAGCTATCCATGCATTTCTGTAACATATATATATACGCGCAATATCGCACGTTTATTTTGCGACTACAATTATCCCATTAAACGGCAGTCCTCCCAGTCCCAGCTTAAGTATTTTACTCTATCTAACGCCAGACGGTTCTACTCGTCATCTACCCGTATGTTTAGTTAACCCATTGTTTTAGGATTTTACCCCGCGTTTTATTCTGTCCTCAGTACGTCAGACGATTTTACTCATTAGGGACCTTAAGATCTACGACGACGCGGCAGTCGACACTCGACAACGCCATATAAATATGTGAATATAAAGAGACCGTGATTGAACAACGTTCTTGTTTTAGCTCACAGCTTTTTATTCATGACTTTTAAAACGTTTCAACTGCAGTTATCGACTACAATGCATGCAGGCTGTAAAAACAAACGTGAAATGCAGCTATTCATCCTTCTGACTTGCCGTCGTCCTGAGGACGTAAAAATGCTCTAGTTGGCGTCGTGAACAAGACAAAGACAACGTCGAGAATTCTCTTGGGACTACAAGTTTTTCCATTGCTTTATTACAAGCGAAATATTCCTCATTGTTAGAAGGGCCGCGTCGTTGACGTTGGCGTTGTAGATCTTAAGCTACTTTTTATGGTGAAAGTTGTAATGTTTAATTAATGTATTATAATGTATGCTATTGCATAATTAACTGAACCCGCAAAGCATCGCTGGGTATAAGAAAGACTTTGTAAGTTTCATACGAAGAGTATGTACATAACCGTTGAGCTGTAATCAATAAAGCATTTTATATAACAAGAAACCTCACAAATGGCGACGAGGATAGGATAGCGAGTTATATGTTAGATATGCAATAACTTCTATCGAACGGAGAAACATAGCAGTTGTTTGTAAAATGGCGACATCAATAAACCTACCGAACTTCCCTGAATTCGAGTTGCATCCGAGGGAAACAGCACCTACTCGTTTTGATAAATATATCAAACGTTTAAACAACATGTTTGAAGCGATGAATATCACCAAAGATTCTCAGCAGAAAGCCATGTTGTTGCATTATGTGGGAGAAGAAACGTGTGACATATTTGAAACTCTCAACGTACCAGAACCAACCGAAGGAACCGATGTCTTCAAAATATGTGTCAAGGTCCTGACAGACTACTTCGAGCCGCAGAAATGTATTGACCATCACGTTTATGTATTTCGACAACAAACGCAGAAGTCAGGTGAGAACATTAATGAATTTTACACTCGTTTACAACTGCTTGCACGAAAATGTGAATTTTCCAACGTAGATGTTGAAGTAAAACGTCAAATTATTCAAGGAACTTCATCACTTAGACTTAGACGAAAAGCAATTGAACAAAGCTTGACCCTAGAAAACTTACTTAAATCCGCTCGAGCTATGGAAACTGCTAATGAACAAACTAGTGAAATGGAAAAACAGCAATCGCATGCAGTAGGCAGATACAATTCTGGTAAATATCCGAAATTTAAGAAAATTCTTATCAAAAGAAACAGTCGAACAAGACTAAATGTGGATTGTGTGGTGGTAATTTTCCACATCAGAATAAATGTCCTGCACAAGGAAAAAGTTGTCACAAGTGTGGCAAGTTGAATCATTATTCCAAAGTTTGTCGTAGCAAAAACAACAATGATTCTAAACAACCAACAGGTAAACACAATGCCAAATCTGTGACCCCACAAGATCACCCCATTGAGACAATGTATGTCGAGAAATGTGACAGTGATAACAGTGAAGAATATACATTTACTACAGGTGCCCAAGTAAACCAAATTGATAAACCTATTTTTGAAGTACAAATTAATAACACGATAATTAGTGTAATGGCAGATTCTGGGGCAACAGTGAACATACTGAGTGAACATGATTTCAACCGTTTAAACCCAAAGCCACAATTATCAGAGACTAAAACCAAAGTATATCCATACATGAGTAGCAATCCCTTAAACCTGAGTGGTAAATTTCATGCAAAGGTGAAAAGTGGTCGGGGTTCAGCGGATGAAGTATTCTATGTGGCAAACGGATCTTCAAATTCCATTCTTAGTTGGTCAACATCGCAAAGTTAAATCTTATCAAAGCTGTTAGTGTAATTAACCAACCTGATGCAAGTCTACCACCCAATGCTCCTGATTTTCTTAAGGACTTTCCTAGTCTTACAAATGGAATGGGGGAATACAAAGGTACACCCGTACGAGTACATGTAGATGAATCTGTCAAACCAGTGGCATTACCACATCGCCGCATCCCATTTCATGTTAGAAAACAAGTGGAGAGAAAGTTAGAACAGCTTGAAAGTGAAGGGATAATCGAACGTGCCGAAGGCCCTACACCTTGGGTTTCACCAATAGTCATTGTACCAAAACCTCATAAACCCAATGAGATAAGAATCTGTGTTGATATGCGAGCACTTAACAAAGCCATCGTCCGAGAGCGACATATAATCCCCACCATTGATGATGTTGTGCATGATCTAAACGGCTGTAAAGTCTTCAGCAAAATTGATCTTAATCAAGGTTACCATCAGATACCACTCCACCCTGAGTCAAAACCATTGACAACCTTCTCCACCCATATAGGATTATTTAGATACAAACGTCTTAACTTTGGACTTTCATGCGCAGCTGAAATATTTCAGAAGAAAGTTGGTGATGCAATCCGTGGCATACCCTGTGTTAAGAATATCAGTGATGACATCTACATCGGTGGCGTCGACAATGATGATCATGACCGACATCTAGAGCAATTATTTGGTCGACTTCGGGAAAGTGGACTAACCATTAATGTGCCAAAGTGTCAGTTTCGAGTTCCCACCATGCTTTTCTTTGGTCATGTGTTTTCCGAGAACGGACTGTCACCTGATCCTAAGAAAGTTGAAGCTCTTCAACGCGTTACTCCACCTACCAACGCCTCGGAAGTGCGTAGTCTCCTCAGCTCTGCTGCATTTTGTTCAAGATTCATCAAGGATTTTGCAGTTATCACCAGACCTCTTCGTCAGCTCACATGTGGAGGAGTAAAGTGGCAATGGACGGAAGCAGAACAGTCTTCATTCGAGTCTCTGAAAACCGCTCTGTCTGTGAAGACTACCCTGGCTTACTTTGATCCAGAAAATCTACGTCCATATTCGTCGATGGTAGTCCAGTTGGTCTTGGTGCTGTTTTGACCCAAGAAGACACATCAACGAAGGAAGTAACTCCACTTCATTATGGAAGCTGTCCACTTACTCCAATCCAAGCAAGATATCCACAGATCGACCGTGAAGCTCTGTCAATCTATTGGGCAATCAAGCGATTCCATCTGTTTGTGTATGGTACCGATTTCAAAGTCATAACTGATCACAAGCCACTTGTGAGTTTGTTCAACAATCCGTCTTCCAAACCCTCAGCTAGGATCGAGCGTTGGTTATTGGACCTACAGCAATATCGTTTTACTGTAGAGTATCGTCCTGGTCCATCGAATCCAGCCGACTATGCCTCAAGACACCCAATCGGAGATCCTGAATCTCAGAAGTATGAATCCGGCCGAAGAGCACATTGCTTTTGTTGCAAAGAATGCTGTGCCGAAAGCTGTTACGTTATCTGAGATCGAGTCTATAGTCGCGAAAGATCCAACCATTCAAGCTGTTATGTCTGCTGTCAAATCTGGGATCTGGCATAAAGCTCCAGATAATGTTTCATTATCGGAATTATCGCGGTATGAGAAGATAAAAGAACAATTTACTTGTACTGAAACTTTACTACTAAAGTCCGATCGCATTGTGGTACCAGCAGCCCTGCAAGAGCGAATAGTTGACATCGCCCACGAAGGTCACATGGGTATAGTAAAGACCAAAGCTCTGCTCAGAGAGAAAGTCTGGTTCCCGTGTATGGGCCGAATGGTTGAAAACAAGATTAAAACCTGTTTACCATGTCAAGTTGTGACACCAATCTACACCAGAGAACCACTTCAAATGTCTGTGTTGCCAGACAACCCATTTGACGAAGTGAGTATCGACTTCGCGTCAGTAAACGGAGAAACTCTGTTGCTGCTTATTGATGACCATTCACGATTCCCGTTTGTTGAACCAGTGTCATCCACGTCTGCGAACGTTGTGATTCCCAAGTTGGACAAATTATTCGCCATGTTTGGAACACCCCGTGTGGTAAAGTCAGACAACGGACCACCATTCAATGGAGATGAATTCGCCAAATTTGCTCAAGTGCTTGGTTTCAAACATCGCAAAGTAACACCACTCTGGCCTAGGCCAATGGCGAGGTTGAAAGGTTTGTAAAGACTTTAAAGAAGTACATCAAAGCCGCGAAGACGGAAGGAAAGAACTGGAGAAAGGAATTACAATCATTTTTACGTAATTATCGAACCACTCCCCATACCACTACTGGCGTAGCTCCTAGTGTGTTGTTGATGAAACGCGCTGTCCGCAACAAGATTCCACAAACCAACAACACTGACCCTGTTTCCGAAATTATCCGCAAACATGATTCGTCACAGAAGATGAAGATCAAAACGTACGCTGATAATAAGTGTTATGTGAAACCTTGTGACATCACTCTTGGCGACACAGTGTTGGTGAAAAGACCATTTACAATGAGTAAAGGAATGTCAGTCTACAACCCTAGTCCCATGACAGTCGTGAGAAAAAAAGGAAGCATGATCACCGCCAAGAATGCAGACACCACTGTCTCAAGAAATTCATCATTCTTCAAGAAGTTAACACGAACAGTGCCTTATGATGAGAATGATACCATTGATATCCCACCTATCATTGAACACCGAAAAAAATCCCCACACCAATCAAATACTCCAAATACGAATGTTCCACATCTTACCCCATCCACACCAGAAAACCATGTTGATGATCCCAAACCCTCAAATTTGGAAATTCCTGATGACAAAGATACAGAAGCAGATGTTCCAGAAGTTCCAACATTTGTACCGGAAATTATCGATGAACCACCAGCATTACGTAGATCTACGAGAATACGTATTCCTAGGAAAATATTAGACCTGTAGAACTATGCAAGATTAAATGTGGATTAAAATAGACTATTAATTGTTTATCTAAGTAAAGAAAAAAATATGAACATCTATTTAAGTTAGTGACATTAAATTATGACCGTTATTGACATTAATGATATTTCAATCTGAACAGTATAGACATTAGTTTGATTAAATTAACATAGGTATGTAGTAATAATTTGCAAATATTTGGAACCATATATAGAGTTTATAACTAGAAGGAAGGAGATGTAATGTTTAATTAATGTATTATAATGTATGCTATTGCATAATTAACTGAACCCGCAAAGCATCGCTGGGTATAAGAAAGACTTTGTAAGTTTCATACGAAGAGTATGTACATAACCGTTGAGCTGTAATCAATAAAGCATTTTATATAACAAGAAACCTCACAAAAGTGATGCCGCTAAATCACCCTAAATGGGTTAAAGTTGCAAGTTTTGCATGCAAGACAACAAATTATACGAATTACGGCAGTACTGAAGCTATATTAAGTTTTCGAGATCCTAAACTGTTTTGTGTATACTATAGAGTCTAGCGAAAGAATACAAAAATATTTTCAAACATACCTGCTCAGATCCAGAAAGAAAAACAAGACCGAAGAACAGCAAACACAATGCCCAGGAAAAATTCATGACAATCAGAGAGTGTTCTTTTTTCTGAAGAAATAATGGGAATAAATACATGCACACAATTTTAATGAGTATCAATTAGCAAAGCTATACGGTAATTCAGTTCCAGTCTGCAGATAAGGATGATTCAAACCTTGGGCGGCCATTACCACCAAAAATAATAAAGTCACTGAATAGCAAAATGCGAAATGTAGCAGTAAAAATGCAATTCGTTCAGCTAAAACTGAAACAGTTGGATCTGAGCCTGAGGATCTCTCATGTTGAAATGACATATATAAAACATCAATGGCTCAGCATATAGCGAAATAGATCATAAGTGGCCGGCTAGCAAATAGTAAAGCAGTTCAATAAGTTTTGAAATGGCTTACGTCGTTGTTAAATAGAACAGCTTGAAATACAAAGTAGCGTGTTTCTATTAAATAGCCTCTTTTGAAATAGCATGACGTGATCAACTAGCATGTCAGTGTGAAATAGCTTGTTTTGAAATAGCGCGTTGTAAAATAGCGTGTTGTGAAATAGCGTGTTGTGAAATAGCGCGTTGTAAAATAGCGTGTTGTGAAATAGCGCGTTGTAAAATAGCGTGTTGTGAAATAGCGCGTTTTGAACTGAATAGCATGTGCTAAAATAGCTTGTTGTAAAATAGCTTGTTCTAAAATAGCTTGTTGTAAAATAGCTTGTTGTAAAATAGCTTGTTCTAAAATAGCGCGTTGTAAAATAGCGCGTTGTGAAATAGCGCGTTTTGAACTGAATAGCATGTGCTAAAATAGCTTGTTGTAAAATAGCTTGTTCTAAAATAGCTTGTTGTAAAATAGCTTGTTGTAAAATAGCTTGTTCTAAAATAGCTTGTTGTAAAATAGCTTGTTGTAAAATAGCTTGTTCTAAAATAGCGCGTTGTAAAATAGCTTGTTCTAAAATAGCGCGTTGTAAAATAGCTTGTTGTAAAATAGCTTGTTGTAAAATAGCTTCGGTTGTAAAATAGCATATTGTAAAATAGCGCGTTGTAAAATAGCTTCTCAAACTCACCACAGTAACTATCAATTTGTTAAATCCGACAGATCTGAAGTAATAGTGATGATAGATCACTCCTATCGGCAGGCCTCTGCAACTATCACATAAATTTGATAAATCCGGCAGATTTGAGGTAATATCTCACCAATTGTACATTACCTGGTTATCAGTCCGAACAAACTAAGGTATATACCTGTAAGATAGTGTTGGCTTCAGGAAAGGTAAAAATCTTGGCTGTTGAATGGGTCCCGCGATGGAATCAAATTTCTTCCAAGCACAAGCTTCTATTTGTTTCCTGGAGGAGGTCAGAGAGAAAATAAATGGCAAGCGCTCGTGTCAGTTTGTTTTCGCTACTTAGGAAGTCATTAGCTTGTCATAAAGCCGCGCAGACCATAGAGGTTACAGGTTCGTGCTTTCGAACATAATACACTCAAGTGCCCCATCAATATCGTACTCACGATCGCCAGTAGATGCAGCCCGTTTTAGACACTGTATTTGCACACAAAAGATCTCTTCGAAGGCGTTATCTTTGCATTGCAAGTCACGCGTGCAATGTATTTTTGCATGGTCTAGAAAAAGTTACAAAATTTACCCCTTACCGTATCTATTATTACACTTTGTTCGAGGTACGCAAGGTGCATGAAACCGATTCGTGTATGGTAAAATTAATTGCACAAACCGGACGGAAAAACATTCAAATCAGATTTGGATAAGGGGAAGTTGGACAAGGGTTCGTTTTAAGCACTACTGAAATCATTTATATGAGTCGAATGGACTTAGTATTGAATATGTTAAACTATAAAGTGCAAGAGTCATATGTAATATATACAAACCGCACAAGAGGTCTTTATCAGATTTAAAACATCGAGGCGCAGCCGAGTGTTTTAGATCTGATAAAGGCCGAACTGTAAGGTTTGTATATGACTTCTAAAATGACTCGTTTTGTACGCTCACTGGCGTTGGAATTTTGAAGATTGATGTTATCTACGCTGTAAAAATTGAAGGAGAAAATTTGAGCAAGTCTATATCAAATATATAGATCCGCTACGGGTCATGAGTTTCCTTTGTATTTTGCCTATGAATAATTAATGAATTTTAGAAGTAATATATACTAATGCGTGCATTTTAGAAATACATTGTGGCCAACTTCAAAGGTATTGAAACTTATGGAAGCGAGCAAATGACGTGAGCTCAATATTTCCATTACATTTGGCACCAAACATAAGGACAACATACATAGTGAACTGTCATCATATATGTGATGATGGGAAAACGCCGAATATTTATTGCGTAAAACAAAACTGATTCGGATATGAATTTCAACCATGCATCAATCCCTAGACTCGTCCTGCACGATGGCCATTTGTAGCGTATTTTAGTGCACTTTTGCTCCATATCGCAGTGATCAATAAATGCTTGTGTATGGCTGAAAAGGCATATTATACTGTCGAAATGAAAAAGAAAATGGTCTTGTTGAATGGCCATTTATGTAGATATAAGGAAATGATTGTGGTCGGTGGGGTTCGAATATACACCAGGTTGATACCTCAGTTTAATTGGTAGAGCAATGAGATAGTATAACTTATAGATCCAGTTGTGCAAATTCCGTTCAAATTCAACCCTGCACCCATATAAATACAAAGAAACAAATCCGTTATGGTTCACAAAATGTCTGAGAGCGCCAAATATCGTAACGATATAGCAATATAGTCGGGTAAAGATGAGATTACCTTAAGGAAGAGAATGCTTTGTATGTTTGGGCGTTTTAGATTTTCGCCATATGCATATTTACCCTTTATTTAGATGGCAAGATCGGAAAACACGATGTTTTCAGAGAACAGAGACAGGAACTACAGAAAAAGATAGTAAGCTCTGAAAAAGAAACCCTCTAACTTTGGCGTAAAAGCACTTTTGGAGTGTTAAGGAATCACCTTTACTATAATTGCATATGATTTGCAAGATATATACGACACGTATTGTTTTTTCCCAATCCTATAATAGTACCAGCAGACTTACAGCAAAACAACCATTATGGCTAATTATCTCTGAAAATATAGATACATCAAGAATATATTAACGTGGATGTTTTGACACTTCACTCAACGGTTGAGATTTGATTGTCTTTCAAATTGGTCGGTAAATTATCATAAGGCTAGAAGTGTTTTCAATCTTTTCAGGTATAGTTCAGACTCAAACCACGGCGCTTGTCGTAGAATACTATCTAAATTGGGCCTCTATATCGTTCGAGAGGTGTTTTAGTCAATTTCTGGTAGATGAGACACAAACCATGGCATGACACCAGATTCACATGTTTGGAGCGGTGTTTTTTAACCTTTTTAGGTACCTCAGACTCAAACTACGGCAGCTTGTTGTAAAATACTATCTGCACTGGACCGACTTCATACATTCAAGGGTGCTTGTGAACTGGTATAAGTATTTGAAATCGTTCCTAAAGAATATACGATATCAAGGAAGTATTTCGTTGATTTCGTGATTACCCATTTTATCTGATATGACTTTTCACAGATTTTTCGGCGATTTCGTATTATTATAATGAATTTAAGTCGATCCAATCGATCCCAGATGATTGAAAATTATTTCAGATTTTTGTTACCACTCTAAAACAGGCGTGTCTGATTTGACACATTAACACACCTTTTTACACACCTATAGGCGTTTAGAAAACACGTCAAGGTGCTTTGGAAAACACCATTGACAAATGCATGGAAAAATGAATATTATGGTAATAATTGTCCGCCAGATGTTGGAAAGATCCTCCGAAAAATCGGCGCTTTGAAAAGCCCTTGAGTATTCTATTTTGGGCATTCAGTTTGATTAAATCTTTCATTTTTGTCACCATGACAACGGAATCTCGTCATGATTTCTTATACTCTCCTTTGACTAGCCTCCCCGCCACCCCCCAGGTAGATTATGTCTATTCTCTTGCTGGCATGATGCGAGGACGATATTGTCTCCACTTTATGAAAACTTGCTTGTCTGTAACCGGCTTTATACAGGGTTCGTGCTGGTCTTGAATAGTTGAATTCAAGGAGTAATTAAGGAGCTTTTAAGGAGTAAAATAGCATTTTTCAAGGAGTATTTAGGATGTTTTCTTTCAAGGAAAGACAAGATAAATTCAACAATTCCTCAGATTGGCATAAATTTGTGAGGTTAAAACTGCCGAAATATCACGAACACCTAGCACAATATCGCTTAATGTTAAACTATAATGAGTAATAACAGGAAAACTTTAGAAAGGTACAAATTTATTAGTTACTTGATGGAACAATGTTGTATCATTTTAACGTTACTTTTCCCGTTTCTCGTGTCTGTAGCATCACGATTTTGCCAGCTTACAAAATCTTATATACTATGGATTTTACCTTTATTTAGAGAAAAGATTCATTTATTAATTAAGGACAAAAAATTCAAGGAGTTTTCAGAAAAATGCAAGATTCAAGGGCATTTCAAGCGCCCTTGAAAGTCAGAATTTCATTCAAGGAGTATTTAAGAACTTCAAGGAGTAGCACGAACCCTGTTTATATTACAAGAGATTTGGCAGAGTTTTTTGAATGGCTAATTGTGGATCAATTACGCAATCATTCGAAACTGATGCCAAGACAACATTAAATTGATTATTACACAATTTGACGTCCTGCTCTTCGACGTAATATTGTAATATATGAAGGAACAGAAACTGCTTCCTCTTCGGCCACTTCACTGATGTTAAGGAAGTCGAATTTCAAATAGTAAAGACTAAAATCTAAATGTAATATTGATTCAATATTAGAACTTCAGGTTGTTCATCTCAGAGCAGAAAGAGATGTGGTGACGGAGGCAGAAAATCCTTGAGTTTTTAAAATGTATTTTTCCTTTCAAGATGGACAATTTTTGTATTTAGTAATGGAGTTTCTTCCTGGAGGTGAGTTCAGTATCGCATCTTTTACGAAACGCTGCGAGACTGTGCGCACGAAACATTTCGTGAATTTCAACACTGAAGACCTGATTACATCCTAAAGTGTGAAGCCTGTTGTGTTCGACATTGAACTGCAAATAAACTGGAATGATAACTTGGCCGCCATCTTTGAAGCAACCCATGAGTGTTTTTGCAGGTGGCCCCAGTCCTTTTTAGTGCGAAGTTTCTAAACGATATTATATCATGAACGTTATTACGTTTTATAGCAAGCCTTTGCTCAGTTATATAAAAATCTGAGACTGAATTAATTAAATTTCGCTTCAAATCATGTCACACGTTTTGGTGGCTCTATTTCAATTACAAGACTCCAGTCTCGAGAGCGACTCTTTAATTAATCTCAAACATGCATGGTTATACTCAATATTATAGGATACAACATTGCTTACAAATTATACAATTTAAAACGGCTACTTGAGGATATATGAACTGAATAATTTGGAAATTTTTCATACAAAAATAGCACAAACAAATCATATTTCTTTTATATTCAGGCTAAGTTCTGGTAAGGAAATTGGGCAGTTAATATTTTTTTACAATTGCCATCTTTGTTGAAGGGACAAATGTAAAAGACATTTATTTCAATTGTCTCTGACTAATTTTAGACGGATTTTAATACTTAATTTAAATTATAAAATGTGCTATAGTTTACCTAATTATAGCAGACTACTACATGCATACTTCTAATTTTATCCACAGTCATCTTTATCAAGCACTGTCATTAATATAAAGAATACAAAACATTGAGTACTCAAGAAAATATCACAAAATAATAACGTTTTTGGTTTCGTTGCTGCATCAGTTGGTCTGATCATTCCACGCCGGCGGCAGCTGACTACAGTCGCACAAAGATCCTCCATTGCCGTCTAAACACAAACACACACAATCTGGAGGCAGATGAGGATCATAACAGTCCTCATCAGAGAGACTGTTCAAGAGCGGATTCTCTAAACCCTTCTTCATCTTTCTTCCATTGTTCACCTTGGAAGGAAACATACAGACACAGCTAGCAAAAAAGATATATTGCGGTGCCCCTGCAACGTTAGGCACTGCTTTATTTTCTCGATGTATGTTTGTTCGTTTGTTCGTTCGGAATCTTAAGCTAACACAGAAGCCCAGGCCCTATAATTATGCCTGTTCTCAGGCTACAACAGCTTTAATTCATTGTGTTCATATTTAAAATACTGTTATTGATGAAGTGTATCATGGTGATTAATAATAAATATTTAGAACCTGACACTTGTCTATTTGAGCTTATTGTGGCGTTTTGGGGAACGAATAGCAGGAATTCCTTACAATTGTTACATGATTATAAGCATCTTATAAGAATCCTCTAATTCGTTTCCATAAACATTACAAGTCAGAAGTTCACCATATGTTTAGTACTTCAATAACATTTACAAAACAACTTGCAAAATTGGCTTTTTAAGCCTTTACAAATTCGAAATTTAGAAACGTTATTAATCGGAGTATTCCCTTGTCAAAACTTCTATCCAAATAAACTTGCTGTTTCTAGATTTGCTCTGCCATTCAATGGCATAGGCAGGAGGGGGCTCTGCTGTTCTAGAGACCCTAGGAATTCAAAATCTCCCCCTGGAGAGCATACCCGTGGTCCGTGGATCCCAACAATTGCGCGCCATTGCCCCTCATTTCCTGAATATATAAGTATGTTTGCCCCTCCCCCCAAGTCAACACCCTGGTTATGCCACTGCTGCCAGGTCTTGCCATGCGCAGATACATGTACGCTTAGCGTACCTATTTTTATAATAGGCATATATAATATATGGAAACAGTGTCCCTCAGAGGAGGAATGATGAGTATACCACAATGCATTGCGGTTTCGCAATATTGCGGTGCCCCTGCAAAGTTTGTTCGTTCGGAATCTTAAGCTATACACAGGAAGCCCAGGCCCTATAATTATGCCTGTTAGCAGATTTTCCTGCGGCCGCCCGCGCCATTCTGCCTCTTCAAATTATTTTGTCAACAAATATATGTTTGGTGCTACAATTTTGGATTTTTATGAAATATGCCCATCTCAACTCCAAATCTAATCACAAATGTTTAAAAAATTGGGGGGAAAACAAGTTGGTGGTTGTACAGGGATTTGAACCCTCAACATCCGAATCAAAGGAAGTTGTAGGCGCACGCCCTAACCACTGAGCTATTAAGAAAAACATTGCAAAACATGTGCAAAAACACTTCTTATACTGGAGAATGGTTATTTATTATTGTGCATGTCAGTGCTAGACTAGACGGGGGCACCGCACTTCAGCACTGTGTCTGGTTGCGTATAGCTATCCATGAATTTCTGTAACATATACGTGCAATATCACACGTTTATTTTGCGACTACAATTAGCCCATTAAACGGCAGTCCTCCCAGCTTAAGTATTTTACTCGATCTAACGCCAGCCGGTTCTACTCGTCATCTGCCCGTATGTTTAGTTAACCCATTGTTTTAGGATTTTACCCCGCGTTTTATTCTGTCCTACGTCAGACGATTTTACTCATTAGGGAGCTTAAGATCTACGACGACGCGGCAGTCGACACTCGACAACGCCATATAAATATGTGAATATAAAGAGACCGTGATTGAACAACGTTCTTGTTTTAGCTCACAGCTTTTTATTCATGACTTTTAAAACGTTTCAACTGCAGTTATCGACTACAATGTAGGCTGTAAAAACAAACGTGAAATGCAGCTATTCATCCTTCTGACTTGCCGTCGTCCAGAGGACGTAAAAATGCTCTAGTTGGCGTCGTGAACAAGACAGAGACAACGTCGAGAATTCTCTTGGGACTACAAGTTTTTCCTTTGCTTTATTACAAGCGAAAATCTTCATTGTTAGAAGGGCCGCGTCGTCGACGTTGGCGTTGTAGATCTTAAGCTGCCTATTATGGTGAGAGTGATGCCGCTAAATGGGTTAAAGTTGCAAGTTATGCATGCAAGACAACAAATTATACGAATTACGGCAGTACTGCATAATAAGTTTTCGAGATCCTAAACTGTTTTGTGTATACTATAGAGTCCAGCGAAAGAATACAAAAATATTTTCAAACATACCTGCTCAGATCCAGAAAGAAAAACAAGACCGAGGAACAGCAAACACAATGCCCAGGAAAAATTCATGACAATCAGAGAGTGTTCTTTTTTCTGAAGAAAGAATGGGTATAAATACATGCACACAATTTTAATGAGTATCAATTAAGCTAAGCAAAATGTTACGGGAGTTTCTATATTAGTAAAGGTGGACCAACACGAGATAATAAAATCAGAACTTTATTAGTTTCTTCCGTTTTTCCGAGGGGATTTTTCCAACTGAACCAGGAATTACAACTCACTGACACTGTGACTCTGCGAGTTCTCCTCTGCTCTGCTCTGCGAATTTTGCTGTCCGAAGAGATCGAGCGCGTGTTTTTATGCGTTCTATACTCAGTTAACATAATTGCAGCTTCAATACGCTATTTACTTTATCTTAATCAATCATAGCCAAGCTATACGGTAATTCAGTTCCAGTCTGCAGATAAGGATGATTCAACTCTTGGGCGTCATAGCAAAATGCGAAATGTAGCAGTAAAATGCAATTCGTTCAGCTAAAACTGAAACAGTTGGTCTCTCATTTTGAAATGATATAAAACATCAATGGCTCAGCATGTAGCGAAATAGATCAATAAGTGGCCTAGCAAATAGTAAAGCAGTTCAATTAGTTTTGAAATGGCTTACGTCGTTGTTAAATAGAACACCTTGAAATAGCCTCTTTTGAAATAGCATGACGTGATCAACTAGCATGTCAGTGTGAAATAGCTTGTTTTGAAATAGCGCGTTGTAAAATAGCGTGTTGTGAAATAGCTTGTTTTGAACTGAATAGCATGTTGTAAAATAGCTTGTTGTAAAATAGCTTGTTCTAAAATAGCTTGTTGTAAAATAGCTTGTTGTAAAATAGCTTGTTGTAAAATAGCTTGTTGTAAAATAGCATATTGTAAAATAGCGCGTTGTAAAATAGCTTCTCAAACTCATCACAGTAACTATCAATTTATTAAATCCGACAGATCTCAAGTTATAGTATAATGATAGATCACTCCTATCGGCAGGCCTCTGCAACTATCACATAAATTTGATAAATCCGGCAGATTTGAGGTAATATAGAGTCCAATTATACATTACCTGGTTATCAGTCCGAACAAACTAAGGTATATATACCTGTAAGATAGTGTTGGCTTCAGGATGAAAGGTAAAAATCTTGGCTGTTGAATGGGTCCCTCGATGGAATCAAATTTCTTCCAAGCACAAGCTTCTGTTTCTTTCCTGGAAGAGGTCAGAGAGAAAATAAATGGCAAGCGCTCGTGTCAGTTTGTTTTCGCTACTTATAGCCTATAGGAAGTCATTAGCTTGTCATAAAGCCGCGCAGACCATAGAGGTTACAGGTTCGTGCTTTCGAACATAATACACTCAAGTGCCCCACCAATATCGTACTCACGCTCGCCAGTAGATGCAGCCCGTTTTAGACACTGTATTTGCACACAAAAGATCTCTTCGAAGGCGTTATCTTTGCACTGCAAGTCACGCGTGCAATGTATTTTTGCATTGTCTAGAAAAAGTTACAAAATTTACCCCTTACCGTATCGATTATTACACTTTGTTCGAGGTACGCAAGGTGCATGAAACCGATTCGTGTATAGTAAAATTAATTGCACAAACCGGACGGAAAAAACATTCAAACCAGATTTGGATAAGGGGAAGTTGGACAAGGGTTCGTTTTAAACACTACTGAAATCCTTTATATGAGTCGAATGGAATTAGTATTGAATATGTTAAACTATAAAGTGCAAAAGTCATATATATATACTAATGCGTGCATTTTAGAAATACATTGTGGCCAACTTCAAAGGTATTGAAACTTATGGAAGCGAGCAAATGACGTGAGCTCAATATTTCCATTACATTTGGCACCAAACATAAGGACAACATACATAGTGAACTGTCATCATATATATTCTTCCTTTCAGAGTTGATCTCAATGTGCTTCATTTTTCCTCCCACTTAATTAGAGAAATACACATACCACTACAGTGGTGTAGTCCACGCTAACAAGGGGGCTCTCAAAAGGAGGGTGTGACAAGGCAGGGGGGGGTTGTGTTTCACAACAAAGTTAAACTTGGAAAATTCCAATATCTATATTTTTGGTTCTAGTAATTGTTCAATTAGTGTTTTTAAAATGAAGAAAGGATCTAACTTATGGCGTAGCAAAGCTACTTCATGCTAGAGTCACATAAATGATCTAATGGTAGAATCAAAGTGATCAAGTAGAGATTACTAAAATCATTTTAACACTGATTATGCAATCTGCAAAAATATAGGGGGCTCAACCCTCCCAAATCAACATGGAATGGCCCCCTGAGCACCCCCTCCATTACACTCATGGGCTTTTGGCACTTCTCATATGAACTGGGGTAATTGCTGGTCAAAGCAGCTTCACCAATGGTGCCTATAGTGTCATATGGCTGCATGCATTGACTCTACACAATTATTTTCTCCTATCTCATTGCTTTTCTTTCATTTATTTTGTACGATAGTTAATCTTCAGAGGGTGTTGTAAGTACATGGATAGTGGAGGTTGATGGTTGTGGTTCAAGGAGGTAATCGGCGGTATTGCGGTTAAGGCAAGTGCCTTTCATCTCTGTCACTGGGGGCATGCGCTATGTTTTCTTAATGCGAAATATTCAATCTAACTTCCAATCTTCTTATAAGCATGCAGAAAATATACATTGTAACAAGTGCTCTTCGCCCAGCCTATGGAATTGCATGGAAATTGAAGCATTTGGTTGCCCGGATATTACAATTCATTATATATTAAGTATTTTGGTCAACCAGTTTACCGATAATAAATTGTGAAGTAGATTAATAACAGATAAAATAAATGACTCATTATAGAAATCTTCACAAGTATATGAACCCTTAGTATTTTCCATACAAAAATACCATGATTGGAATATGTGTTTGTTATATACACGCCGCATTACCCATTTCGTGGTGTAGTTTCGCAAATAGTTTTGTACTTAAAACATGATCAGTGATATTAGTACCACGCGGCTTCCTCGTCATCAAAAACTTGACCGACAGATTCAGCATATAATACCACACTCAATTAGAACATGATTAAAAACGAAAATCTTCCCAAATCAATGTATCTCTTTGAAGAAAAATACCATTGCTTTTGTAGAGCGATATGTTTTCCTCACTGTACTCGAGTGATGATGGGACAAGGCCGAATATTTATTGCGTAAAACAAAACTGATTCGGATATATGAATTTCAACCATGCATCAATCCCTAGACTCGTTCTGCATGATGGTCATTTATAGACTTTCGAACATAATACACTCAAGTGCCCCACCAATATCGTACTCACGATCGCCAGTAGATGCAGCCCGTTTTAGACACTGTATTTGCACACAAAAGATCTCTTCGAAGGCGTTATCTTTGCACTGCAAGTCACGCGTGCAATGTATTTTTGCATTGTCTAGAAAAAGTTACAAAATTTACCCCTTACCGTATCGATTATTACACTTTGTTCGAGGTACGCAAGGTGCATGAAACCGATTCGTGTATAGTAAAATTAATTGCACAAACCGGACGGAAAAACATTCAAACCAGATTTGGATAAGGGGAAGTTGGATAAGGGTTCGTTTTAAACACTACTGAAATTCTTTATATGAGTCGAATGGAATTAGTATTGAATATGTTAAACTATAAAGTGCAAGAGTCATATATATATACTAATGCGTGCATTTTAGAAATACATTGTGGCCAACTTCAAAGGTATTGAAACTTATGGAAGCGAGCAAATGACGTGAGCTCAATATTTCCATTACATTTGGCACCAAACATAAGGACAACATACATAGTGAACTGTCATCATATATATTCTTCCTTTCAGAGTTGATCTCAATGTGCTTCATTTTTTCTCCCACTTAATTAGAGAAATACACATGAAATTGGGGTGGGGGGCTTTTGCAGTGGTGTAGTCCACGCTAACAAGGGGGCTCTCAAAAGGAGGGTGTGAAAAGGCAGGGGGGGGGTTGTGTTTCACAACAAAGTTAAACTTGGAAAATTCCAATATCTATATTTTTGGTTCTAGTAATTGTTCAATTAGTGTTTTTAAAATGAAGAAAGGATCTAACTTATGGCGTAGCAAAGCTACTTCATGCTAGAGTCACATAAATGATCTAATGGTAGAATCAAAGTGATCAAGTAGAGATTACTAAAATCATTTTAACACTGATTATGCAATCTGCAAAAATATAGGGGGCTCAACCCTCCCAAATCAACATGGAATGGCCCCCTGAGCACCCCCTCCATTACACTCGTGGGGGTTTATGTTTTCTTAATGCGAAATATTCAATCTAACTTCCAATCTTCTTATAAGCATGCAGAAAATATACATTGTAACAAGTGCTCTTCGCCCAGCCTATGGAATTGCATGGAAATTGAAGCATTTGGTTGCCCGGATATTACAATTCATTATATATTAAGTATTTTGGTCAACCAGTTTACCGATAATAAATTGTGAAGTAGATTAATAACAGATAAAATAAATGACTCATTATAGAAATCTTTATATATGAACCCTTAGTATTTTCCATGCAAAAATACCATGATTGGAATATGTGTTTGTGATACGCCTCATTGTCCATTTCGTGGTGTAGTTTCGCAAATAGTTTTGTACTTAAAACATGATCAGTGATATTGGTACCACGCGGCTTCCTCGTCATCAAAAACTTGACCGACAGATTCAGCATATAATACCACATTCAATTAGAACATGATTAAAAACGAAAATCTTCCCAAATCAATGTATCTCTTTGAAGAAAAATACCATTGCTTTTGTAGAGCGATATGTTTTCCTCACTGTACTCGAGTGATGATGGGACAAGGCCGAATATTTATTGCGTAAATTAAACAAAACTGATTCGGATATGAATTTCAACCATGCATCAATCCCTAGACTCGTCCTGCATGGATGGTCATTTATAGACTATCGTCTATCGAACATAATACACTCAAGTGCCCCATTAATATCGTACTCACGATTGCCAGTAGATGCAGCCCGTTTTAGACACTGTATTTGCACACAAAAGATCTCTTCGAAGGCGTTATCTTTGCATTGCAAGTCACGCGTGCGATGACTCGTCCTGCACGATGGCCATTTGTAGCGTATTTTAGTGCACTGTTGCTCCATATCGCAGTGATCAATAAATGCTTGTGTATGGCTGAAAAGGCATATTATACTGTCGAAATGAAAAAGAAAATGGTCTTGTCGAATGGCCATTTATGTAGATATAAGGAAATGATTGTGGTCGGTGGGGTTCGAATATACACCAGGTTGATACCTCAGTTTAATTGGTAGAGCAATGAGATAGTAAAACTTATAGATCCAGTTGTGCAAATTCCGTTCAAATTCAACCCTGCACCCATATAAATACAAAGAAACAAATTCGTTATGGTTCACAAAATGTATGAGAGTGCCAAATATCGTAAATATATAGCAATATAGTCGCGGTAAAGATGAGATTACCTTAAGAGTTAAGGAAGAGAAAGCCAGAAAAGTAAATCTTATTTTGCTTTGTATGTTTGGGCTTAAAGGTTTTCTCCATATGCACATTTACCCTTTATTTTTAAATGGCAAGATCGGGAAACACGACGTTTTCAGAGAACAGAGACAGGGACTACAGAAAAAGATAGTAAGCTCTGAAAAAGAAACCCTCTAACTTTGGCGTAAAAGCACTTTTGGAGTGTTAAGGAATCACCTTTACTATAATTGCATATGATTTGCAAGATATATACGACACGTATTGTTTTTTCCCAATCCTATAATAGTACCAGCAGACTTACAGCAAAACAACCATTATGGCTAATTATCTCTGAAAATAGATACATCAAGAATATATTAACGTGGATGTTTTGACACTTCACTCAACGGTTGAGATTTGATTGTCTTTCAAATTGGTCGGGAAATTATCATAAGGCTAGAAGTGTTTTCAATCTTTTCAGGTATAGTTCAGACTCAAACCACGGCGCTTGTCGTAGAATACTATCTAAATTGGGCCTCTATATCGTTCGAGAGGTGTTTTAGTCAATTTCTGGTAGATGAGACACAAACCATGGCATGTTATATACTTACACTAGATTCATATGTTTGGAGCGGTGTTTTTTAACCTTTTTAGGTACCTCAGACTCAAACTACGGCAGATTGTTGTAAAATACTATCTGCACTGGACCGACTTCATACATTCAAGGGTGCTTGTGAACTGGTATAAGTATTTGAAATCGTTCCTAAAGAATATACGATATCAAGGAAGTATTTCGTTGATTTCGTGATTACCCATTTTATCTCATATGACTTTTCACAGATTTTTCGGTGATTTCGTATTATTACTTCGATCCCAGACGATTGAAAATTATTTCCCATTTTTGTTACCACTCTAAAACAGGCGTGTCTGATTTGACACATTAACACACCTTTTTACACACCTTTTTACACACCTTTTTACACACCTTTTTACGAAAACACGTCAAGGTGCTTTGGAAAACACCATTGACAAATGCATGGTGTGAAACTAACTATGAAACTCAGAGATCCTAAGGATAGTGCAAAGTTTCAAGACTGCATTGCGTTTGTTTTGCATGAGCTATGATTTTTCGCTTGTCTATAAATAGCGTTGTGTATTTCAGCCTGGCTATGGCTATGTTATATTAATAAATATACAGTATACAAACAACTGTAATTGTTTTGCACGCAGCCTGTTAATAACTGGTACTCCTGACTCTGAAGTATATGTTTCAGTACATGCATGCGAATATACTAATAATAAACATTATTATTCATTGTACTGTGTTATCGTTTTCTTATTGGCTAAAAACTTGCGAATTATTATCGATATCTGCCGGTGCCCGCGCTATTTTTCAGCGGAAACAGTAATCTGCAGAGATAATTGGACGGCGCCCGGAATATTCCAGCGGTATATCGCATAAAATTACAAATAAGCGGGAAATTTTGAAGTTTGTTTTGTCTTCAAGTTTTAATATTTACAATGGCTAGTGCTCGTTTCGCAACGTTTTCAAACGAAGAAATTGAGAAAATAGTAGAAAACAAAGACTCGGCAAACACAAAAAAAGCACAAAAGTGGCAAGAGAGTATATTTTGAAATATTCTCATATTTTTCTGTATTGATATTTATGAACAGTAATAAAATCTTTGTTTTCAATATTTGCTTGTTCTATTCGTCAATGCATGTTACAAAATGAATAATAAAACAATTATTGAATTCGGCTTACGCAGGATATCGATAATTATTCAGACCTCGGTCAACGTCAGAGGGTCAACGTCAGAGGGTCAACGTGACCTTGGTCTGAATAATTATCGATATCCTGCTCCGCCTCATCCAATAATTGTTAATTATTGTAACTTATTGTATTAACGGAGCTTATTATTAGCATGACAAAATTACTGGATGCTGATTGGTTGAGAGGAGTACAATTATTTCATTAATTGTACTGCAGTACAATTAATGATTTTCCCAAAACAAACAAAATGGCGGACATTTTGTCATGCTAATAATAAACAAGTAATCATGCGATATTGCTCGTACAATTAGGGATTAATAGTACTCGTGATGAATTGAACTGCAAATAAACTGGAATGATAACTTGGCCGCCATCTTTGAAGCAACCCATGAGTGTTTTTGCAGGTGGCCCCAGTCCTTTTTAGTGCGAAGTTTCTAAACGATATTATATCGTGAACGTTATTACGTTTTAAGGCAAGCCTTTGCTAAGTTATATAAAAATCTGAGACTTAATTAATGAAATTTCGCTTCAAATCATGTCACACGTTTTGGTGGCTCTATTTCAATTACAAGACTCCAGTCTCGAGAGCGATCTCTTTAATTAATCTCAAACATGCATGGTTATACTCAATATTATAGGATACAACATTGCTTACAAATTATACAATTTAAAACGGCTACTTGAGGATACATGAACTGAATAATATTGAAATTTTCCATTCAAAAATAGCACAAACAAATCATATTTCTTTTATATTCAGGCTAAGTTCTGGTAAGGAAATTGGGCAGTTAATAATTTTTTTTACAATTGCCATCTTTGTTGAAGGGCAAATTTATTTCAATTGTCTCTGACTAATTTTAGACGGATTTTAATACTTAATTTAAATTATAAAAACAATGTACTGTACTATAGTTTACCTTATAGTAGACTACTACATGCAGACTTCTAATTTTATCCACAGTCATCTTTATAAAGCACTGTCATTAATATAAATTAAGAATACAAAACATTGAGTACTCAAGAAAATATCACAAAATAATAACTTTTGGTTTCGTTGCTGCATCAGTTGGTCTGATCATTCCACGCCGGCGGCATATCACCACATATACACAAAGCTCCTCCTCTACCTTCTTTACACAATTCCTCACAGAGACAATCGTCCTGTTCTTCTAGAGGTTTGTCAAGACAGTCCGATAATTCATTATCAGAGAGACTGTTCAAGAGCGGATTCTCTAAATACTTCTTCAACTTTCTTCCATTGTTAACCTTGGAAGGAAACATACAGACACAGCTAGCAAAAAGATATATCGCGTATAGCTATCCATGCATTTCTGTAACATATATATACGCGCAATATCGCACGTTTATTTTGCGACTACAATTAGCCCATTAAACGGCAGTCCTCCCAGCTTAAGTATTTTACTCGATCTAACGCCAGCCGGTTCTACTCGTCATCTGCCCGTATGTTTAGTTAACCCATTGTTTTAGGATTTTACCCCGCGTTTTATTCTGTCCTCAGTACGTCAGACGATTTTACTCATTAGGGACCTTAAGATCTACGACGACGCGGCAGTCGACACTCGACAACGCCATATAAATATGTTAGTTAATATAAAGAGACCGTGATTGAACAACGTTCTTGTTTTAGCTCACAGCTTTTTATTCATGACTTTTAAAACGTTTCAACTGCAGTTATCGACTACAATGCATGCAGGCTGTAAAAACAAACGTGAAATGCAGCTATTCATCCTTCTGACTTGCCGTCGTCCTGAGGACGTAAAAATGCTCTACAGGGTGTATCATAAAAAAGTGAACTCTTTGAAATTTAATACAATAGTGAACCTTTTGAAATTGAACTTCATATTTGCATTTTCTTTCAAATAATCTATTGTACCCTATTGTATTTAATTTCAAAGGGTTCACTTTTTTTTGAGACACCCTGTAGTTGGCGTCGTGAACAAGACAAAGACAACGTCGAGAATTCTCTTGGGACTACAAGTTTTTCCATTGCTTTATTACAAGCGAAATATTCCTCATTGTTAGAAGGGCCGCGTCGTTGACGTTGGCGTTGTAGATCTTAAGCTACTTTTTATGGTGAAAGTGATGCCGCTAAATGGGTTAAAGTTGCAAGTTATGCATGCAAGACAACAAATTATACGAATTACGGCAGTACTGAAGCTATATTAAGTTTTCGAGATCCTAAACTGTTTTGTGTATACTATAGAGTCTAGCGAAGAATACAAAACTATTTTCAAACATACCTGCTCAGATCCAGAAAGAAAAACAAGACCGAAGAACAGCAAACACAATGCCCAGGAAAAATTCATGACAATCAGAGAGTGTTCTTTTTTCTGAAGAAATAATGGGAATAAATACATGCACACAATTTTAATGAGTATCAATTAAGCTAAGCAAAATGTTACGGGAGGTTTCTATATTAGTAAAGGTAGACCAACACGAGATAATAGTAAATAGAATCAGAACTTTATTGGTTTCTTCCATTTTTACAGAGGGGATTTTTCCAACTGAACCAGGACTTACAACTTACTGTGACTGCGAGTTCTCCTCTGCTCTGTTCTGCTCTGCGAATTTTGCTGTCCGAAGAGATCGAGCGAGCGCGTGTTTTTATGCGTTCTATACTCAATTAACATAATTGCAGCTTCAATACGCCATTTACTTTATCTTAATCAATCATAGGTAATTCAGTTCCAGTCTGCAGATAAGGATGATTCAACTCTTGGGCGGCCATTACCACCAAAAATAATAAAGTCACTGAATAGCATAGCAAAATGCGAAATGTAGCAGTAAAAATGCAATTCGTTCAGCTAAAACTGAAACAGTTGGATCTATATCATGTTGAAATGACATATATAAAACATCAATGGCTCAGCATATAGCGAAATAGATCAATAAGTGGCCTAGCAAATAGTAAAGCAGTTCAATAAGTTTTGAAATGGCTTACGTCGTTGTTAAATAGAACAGCTTGAAATACAAAGTAGCGTGTTTCTATTAAATAGCCTCTTTTGAAATAGCATGACGTGATCAACTAGCATGTCAGTGTGAAATAGCTTGTTTTGAAATAGCGCGTTGTAAAATAGCGTGTTGTGAAATAGCGTGTTGTGAAATAGCGCGTTTTGAACTGAATAGCATGTGCTAAAATAGCTTGTTGTAAAATAGCTTGTTCTAAAATAGCTTGTTGTAAAATAGCTTGTTGTAAAATAGCTTGTTCTAAAATAGCGCGTTGTAAAATAGCTTGTTCTAAAATAGCGCGTTGTAAAATAGCTTGTTCTAAAATAGCTTGTTGTAAAATAGCTTGTTGTAAAATAGCTTCGGTTGTAAAATAGCATATTGTAAAATAGCGCGTTGTAAAATAGCTTCTCAAACTCACCACAGTAACTATCAATTTGTTAAATCCGACAGATCTGAAGTAATAGTGATGATAGATCACTCCTATCGGCAGGCCTCTGCAACTATCACATAAATTTGATAAATCCGGCAGATTTGAGGTAATATCTCACCAATTGTACATTACCTGGTTATCAGTCCGAACAAACTAAGGTATATACCTGTAAGATAGTGTTGGCTTCAGGAAAGGTAAAAATCTTGGCTGTTGAATGGGTCCCGCGATGGAATCAAATTTCTTCCAAGCACAAGCTTCTATTTGTTTCCTGGAGGAGGTCAGAGAGAAAATAAATGGCAAGCGCTCGTGTCAGTTTGTTTTCGCTACTTAGGAAGTCATTAGCTTGTCATAAAGCCGCGCAGACCATAGAGGTTACAGGTTCGTGCTTTCGAACATAATACACTCAAGTGCCCCATCAATATCGTACTCACGATCGCCAGTAGATGCAGCCCGTTTTAGACACTGTATTTGCACACAAAAGATCTCTTCGAAGGCGTTATCTTTGCATTGCAAGTCACGCGTGCAATGTATTTTTGCATGGTCTAGAAAAAGTTACAAAATTTAACCCGTACCGTATCAATTATTACACTTTGTTCGAGGTACGCAAGGTGCATGAAACCGATTCGTGTATAGTAAAATTAATTGCACAAACCGGACGGAAAAACATTCAAACCAGATTTGGATAAGGGGAAGTTGGACAAGGGTTCGTTTTAAGCGCTACTGAAATCATTTATATGAGTCGAATGGAATTAGTATTGAATATGTTAAACTATAAAGTGCAAGAGTCATATATATATACTAATGCGTGCATTTTAGAAATACATTGTGGCCAACTTCAAAGGTATTGAAACTTATGGAAGCGAGCAAATGACGTGAGCTCAATATTTCCATTACAGTTAGCACCAAACATAAGGACAACATACATAGTGAACTGTCATATATGTGATGATAGGAAAAGGCCGAATATTTATTGCGTAAAACAAAACTGATTCGGATATGAATTTCAACCATGCATCAATCCCTAGACTCGTCCTGCACGATGGCCATTTGTAGCGTATGTTAGTGAACTTTTGCTACATATCGCAGTGATCAATAAATGCTTGTGTATGGCTGAAAAGGCATATTATACTGTCGAAATGAAAAAGAAAATGGTCTTGTTGAATGACCATTTATGTAGATATAAGGAAATGATTGTGGCCGGTGGGGTTCGAATATACACCAGGTTGATATCTCAGTTTAATTGGTAGAGCAATGAGATAGTAAAACTTATAGATCCAGTTGTGCAAATTCCGTTCAAATTCAACCCTGCACCCATATAAATACAAAGAAACAAATTCGTTATGGTTCACAAAATGTCTGAGAGTGCCAAATATCGTAAATATATAACAATATAGTCGGGTAAAGATGAGATTACAGAGAACAGAGACAGGAACTACAGAAAAAGATAGTAAGCTCTGAAAAAGAAACCCTCTAACTTTGGCGTAAAAGCACTTTTGGAGTGTTAAGGAATCACCTTTACTATAATTGCATATGATTTGCAAGATATATACGACACGTATTGTTTTTTCCCAATCCTATAATAGTACCAGCAGAATTACAGAATTGGGCCTCAAAATCGTTCGAGAGGTGTTTTAAGTCAATTTCTGGTAGATGAGACACAAACCATGGCATGACACTAGATTCATATGTTTGGAGCGGTGTTTTTTAACCGTTTTGGGTACCTCTGCAGACTCAAACTACGGTAGCTTGTTGTAAAATAATATCTGCACTGGACCGATGCTTGTGAACTGGTATAAGTATTTCAAATCGTTCCTAAAGAATATACGATATCAAGGAAGTATTTCGTTGATTTCGTGATTACCCATTTTATCTCATGACTTTTCACAGATTTTTCGGTGATTTCGTTATTATTATAATGAATTTAAGTCGATCCAATCGATCCCAGACGATTGAAAATTATTTCCCATTTTTGTTACCACTCTAAAACAGGCGTGTCTGATTTGACAGTGTCTGATTTGAGTATTCTATTTTGGGCATTCAGTTTGATTAAATCTTTCATTTTTGTCACCATGACAACGGAATCTCATAGAATGGGCGTCATGATTTCTTATACTCTCCTTTGACTAGCCATCCCCCAGGTAGATTATGTCTATTCTCTTGCTGGCATGATGTGAGGACGACATTGTCTCCACTTTAGATGGGGAGGAGTTAAAAACAGGTCTGTTAGCCAACCGACTCGTTGCTAACGTGCAAAGAACAGGAGAGCATTTACAGATGAATACTGTCTGTAATTGAAAGCAACTATGTCTGAATCTCTGTTTTTGCCGCATAACGTAGTGTTAGAATATAGCCACCTCTGTCTGCCGCAGCCGCCCGGATTTTCCTGCCCGCACATGAAAAGCAATGGAAAAAAGATCTTGCGTGGGAGAAGGGGCAACATTGTCATATATTTTTATGGTTCTTCCTCATTTGTCATACCTAAGTATAGCATAACTGTATCAGTTCACCATTAATATACCAGCACCTTTTTCAATAACTACATATGGAGATGCGGAAATATAGTAAAAATGATTGGGCGTGTAATTGAATGCCACATATCAGGCTACTATATCACTCCCGGTTTGCACCGGGGCATAAGAAGTTAACTACAGAATATAGTAGATTGTAAAGAGGAAATTTTTTGTCAGTCAATCAATGCATGTATGATAATGGTATATTGTCAATCATTGATCTTAATGTCGGCGGGCAAATATATCAATAGTTCATAACTTTTGCCGTTAAATACCAGTAAAGAGTGCTAGAACTTGAAAAGGATTAAGTATTAAGTCAAATGCGAAAGCGAGTGCGTAGATAAATCAGTGAGCTCCATATATATCTGGAGTAAGAACTTCTAATGTTCGGCCAATAGGCCAAGTGAAGCCAAAGATGGCGGCAATTGACGTCCAAACTCATGAAGGTCATAAACAGTTTTCATACCATTTTTCTAGCTAATTCCAGTTTATACTAACAGATCGCATCGCTAATCAAGTTATTAGTTCATAAAATCATGATGTTATTGTTTACATCGGAGTAAAAACACAACATTTCGGCACACTCCTTGCCGGCTTGTGCAAACCGCGCGGTCGAAAACAATAGAAAGGGATTGGCACTGGACGTCAATTTCCGCCATCTTTGGCTTCACTTTTTGGACATAAGTTCTCACTCCAGATATATATATATAGAGCTCACTGAGATAAATACGCTGCTGCGAAAGCTTAATACATGGCGTTTCAAACGATTGTGCACAGCTTAACATGTATTTTTGCAAACCTTTCTTTATGCACTACTGCGTTAGTTTAGCTGAAAGAGCTTTTGTTCCATTGTTCTGGCTGCGAGAGCGGATATCGAAGTTTATGAGTTGTAGATCAGCCTCGTACCCAGGCGCTTTAACGTGTATCCGTTTCTCCCCACGCGTGTTGTCCCGCGCGCTCTCACGTAACCGTGTAGCAAGCAAAGCGCCTGGGTACGAGGCTGGTTGTAGATGGTGTTCTTGAATGCCAGCCAAGGGCTTAAAATTTGCATAAAATGAGGGAAAGCAGGCTATGATCATTGACCGAATAGTTTCCAATATCTAAGCAAGGTTTCATGCACTTAGCACCATAGTGATTCTCTAAGACCAATTGTGTTTGGTGGCCATGATTATATAGAATAGACTAGAGATATACAGTCTGTAGATATACAGACTACCAATCTGTTGCCCTGTAGCGCTTCTTGAAATCCACTTATTCAGGCACATTTAAATGCATCTCATGGGGTCTTATATGATGGTCCGTAGTCGATTTAATAGAAATTGTAATATTATTGTCGGTGAGTACTGAGTGGATATTACATTTCACAATACAATTATAAAGGCTTGAAATTTACACATATTGATTCAAACGGCTTTCAAAAAAGATATATTATATAGATCACTGCCCGACCCCTGATGCAACTTTTCGTATTGCATAATTCGTCAACTCGTATTTTGGTCTTAATTCAACAATCAGAATGTTGGAAATCGAATTACACTTGCCACTACTCTCAGTATCAGTATCACTAACATTAAACCCAACCTCCCCCCTCCACACCTCGTGCCTATATACAACACCATAGCACCCTAACCCATATCCTTTTCCAACTGAATAGAAATCTAGGAGGTGCACTATGATGACTTTATTTCACATTATTCTTTTGTGAACGAAAAATGACTAATTTAACAGGTGTCATTACCCGTTTGTCATACACTATTTTATAGTCTTTTTTCATACGTTTAGCAGTCTGCAGAGTTTTTCGTACTCTGAAAAACGAAACTTCATCTGCAAAAACATTAAGCGCCATGCTCTGCACGTACGCCCTGTACGTACGCTGATGACGTCATACATACGCATTTACTTCCGGCGCCATATGTGGGTGGTTACCTACTTTGCGGCCCTGCGATTCCGGTGCAGCGCTTCACTATTTTGACTTTCGGTGTTTGGTGGGGAAATATTTAACATAATTTTCTCGCTCCCATAAGTGTTAATACATTTAAAGTTGACCACCTTATAAAATACTTGACTGGAACCCACTTATATGCAAGTTTCTTGCGCTGACTCTTCCAAAGTCCCTCGCTCGCGGAACGATCCATGCATGGTAATGCTCTGACAGAACAATGGGATGCAAAGGTCCATAGAGAATCTCCTAGAACATATCGCAGGGATGAGGGAATGGGGACGAGTCAGAGCTTATTGCATGTTTATGTATGTATGCACAATTGTAGACCTAGGGTTACACATGTTCATACACCCGTTGCAACTCAATTTACAGTTTTCGTTGCAACTCTGAATTCACATTTTTTATTTACACAATATAACGTTTTAGTTATTGATGAAATGAACAATTTAGCTGTTATTTATTGTAACTACCTATTAAATGATACTGAGCACGTTTTTGTCAGGGGAAAATAACAGACCTGGATCTTAAAAATACATAAACTAAACTAAACAAACTTTACGTTCAATTTGACACAAGTGAAATCTCATTTTAACCTCATTTTCAAGTTCATAAACAGTAAACTTTATTCTGGATAGGCAGGAATACCGCAGGACAGCTTTATGAGTTCTGTTTAAACTAAGCTAAACTAAACTCCCCAGAGGTCCAGTAGGGGACATCCGATTGAATATGATTGAACAGTTTATAATACTTCAACATGCATATTTTAAATCTTCGACTCTCGGAAATTTAAAATGCAATTTTATCCCGACATAGAACGCCTAATTTGGATGCGCATTCGACACTATGAATTGGCATTAATATTGTTTTTAATTAGAAAATAAGGACTGAGTTAAGAAAAGAACCAACTCGGCCTGATTTCTCTCTAAGTATGCCATTATATGTTATAATTGAAAACTGTTTATGCGATTTTTTACTGTATACGAATTTTTTTGCGTGAATTGTGGTAGGGGAAGGAAGTTAGTTTATTTACTTGAAGACTTTCTTGACGTCAAAGCGAAGGATTTCTGGCAAACCTACACGAAAGTATAATTCTATCAGCGCGTTGCGTTGGCTGATAAAAAAAATCTGGCAAAAAACATCCCATACCATGGGACTATGGCGCGTTTTTACGGTCAAAATTCAATAGTTACAAATCGAGCGTCAATGGTTTAAATCGATCAACACTTGCTCGAAACGAACAGAGCGATATACAAATCGAACAGTCAAATCGCCATCAATGGTTTAAATCGATCAACACTTGTTCGAAACGAACAGACCGATATACAAATCAAATCAAATCGAATCGATCAATGCATATTCAAATCGAGCATACGTTACTCGAATCGATCGTCAAACTTGCAGCGAGCAGTGTTTCCACCTTTTTGAAACGTAAGTTCCATTGCCGCTTTCCAAATGAAATTTTCGTCTAAAAATTTCCTTGAATTTCGAATTTACTTCATTTTTTCCTTACTTCTAAATTTCCTTCAAAATGGTCCACTGTCAATATACGCGTGCTCGGTCCTTTCCACAATTCTCACACGTGCGCGCGTATACAAAGTACAAAGTTATTGCATATTCTATATGTAATTTATTAACACATATATTAAAGGGGCATGCACCCAACCCAATTTTATTATTTTGCTTTGTCTCACCCCTGACAAGGAAATGAACATTTATAGGAGCCTTCCCTTGACGAGTAATTAAGCGTAAAATAACAAAGAGAGCACCAGAGCGCATCGTGGCTTAATGGTTAATATACTAGGTATTAGATTTGGGGGGCTACGGAAATACAACATAATCCATATAAAGACATTGTAACTTAAAATTCCAAGCAATGGTCTATATTATGCACCAGCCGATGTAACCCTCCCCCTCCACGCCTACCTCAACCCGGGAAAGGCGGTGACTTGGACTTTGCAGCCTTACCGAATGAGCCGTCATTTCACCCCAGGGACAATAATTGTGTTCCAATGTCACCGCATGTGCCTGGTTATATTATCTGGCACCTGTCAATAACAAATGTGATTTTCTCAGTTTCTCCGACCTGTCTGGCGAGGCAATGAAAGCAAACACATTGCCTACCCAACAGGGAAAAGCAAACCGGGGATCATTTCATTGTCCAGCTATTCCCCGCCCTTTCTTGGGTTGGGGTATATACTTGTACTTACATTTCGACTACAGCGCATTATAAAGTAATTTATATTAAAAGTCAAAATATAACCGTCTATCTTTTGCGTTGATTGAAACATTTTGGGTGTTCAAGATCTCTTTAAATTTATTCGCACTATTTTATACTTTTCATCAAGATAATTATATTTGTTAGAATATAGAATAAGTTAAAAAATATAAATAATTCATACCTTTTTGCCGACAACTTTGTTTACGCGCGTACGTGTGAGAATTGTGGAAAGGACCGAGCTCACGTATATTGACAGCGGATACCATTTTGAAGGAAATTTAGACGTAAGGAAATTCGAAATTCAAGGAAATTTTTAGACGAAAATTTCATTTGGAAAGCGGCAATGGAAGTTACGTTTCAAAGAGGTGGAAACACTGCTCGCCGCAAGTTTGACGATCGATTCGAGTAACGTATGCTCGATTTGAATATGCGTTGTTCGATTTGATTTGATTTGTATATCGGTCTGTTCGTTTCGAACAAGTGTTGATCGATTTAAACCATTGATGGCGATTTGACTGTTCGATTTGTATATCGCTCTGTTCGTTTCGAGCAAGTGTTGATCGATTTAAACCATTGAAGCTCGACTTGTAACTATTGAATTTTGACCGTAAAAACGCGCCATATGGGACTGCCCACAGGCTAACGCACGCTGGGGTGTTGAAATCTGACGCGCGCGCACTATTAAGTCTATTATATAAAGGGCAAATGCACATATTTGCTGCAAACACATCTGCACTAAAAGTGCGCAAAAGTAATTTGGATATTTTATTGGAGATTTTGGAGCTATAAAGGTTTGCGCAAAACATACGCAAAATTAACATGAACTGCGCGTGGTTATTTTTGAGCCCGTTGCTCTACCTCGCCGCGGTTGAGTACCGTGAAGTAAACGGATTGGCATTTGATGATTTGGATTTTGCGCGCTCGACAATCGAGTCCGTAGCAAAGAGCATCACCTCGAAGCCCGCGTCGGTTTCTGGCAGCCGTTTGAAGAGCATTAAAAGCACGCACGGCCTTACAGGCCTAAAAGGATGGGTCGTAACGAAACGCGTTTCTTTCGTGACGAGTACCAAAAAGATGAAAGTTCTACCGAAAGAAGCAACGACCAAGAAAATATCCACGAGTAAGCCAAGGAACTTGAATAAGTTCAATGAAGCGATGGATCAAGTTGAGCGCGCCATGGCCCAGGCGGAACTGTCCAGAAAAACAGCCAAACTGACAGACTTAAGAAAAGATATCACGAATGCGGTGAACAGAGGAAATGTTAGGTAAATTAAAGTCGTAGTAATGACTGACCGTTCGGGCGTTCCGGCCCCATTATTAGTGTATAGAACTCGCCTTTTTCTTTTTACATTTTAATCATTTATTGATTCCAGATAAATCATTCATTCATTAGTGAATTGGACTTATGGACTATCCCCGCGGACCGAAATAATAGGGCGCTAACATATGTTGGGTCATTAGGTCATATCCCATTGAATTTTAGTTATGAATTATGATAAGTATTACATTTCATTTGTCTGATGATTACTTCGAAATAAAGTCTTAAATTTACAGTCGCAAAAACTCGTCTTGTTTATGCTACTATTTGTTGAATATTAGTTTCTCATCCGAGGCTTTCTTCAAATTTCATGCGGGCGAGCGGCCATTACCATTATCTCATTTAATATTGTCCTACAACTTGTGATGTCCAAGCATGACTCAATAAAATTACTTAAATTTTCGCTGTAAGTAAGTAAAACCATGCAAAAATCCTTTTGACAACAAATAGTATGAAATACAGAAGATGGAAAATTATAATTTTGCCGAAATAGATTTAGTAAATTTTGGTTTGATAATATTTTGACAAAATCAAAACTGCCACGCAGGCTAGTGATAAACAGTTAAAATGTGAAGTGATAACATTTGAAAATTATAAATATAGGTTTCAATCTAGATTGTAGAAACTTCAGTTAGATAGTTACAATACCAGTTGTGGACTAATGTCAATTTTTATGTGAAGGAAAATGCCTGCTTCGGTTAAACATTCTTGTCATGGATTAGTTATTAGTACTGGGCAGGCATGGTTGTATTTTCAGTCCTTTTCAGTCAATCCAATCTAAAGGGTGTCGTCCGTAAAATTCCTGGGGGGAACGAGTAGTCTCCGGACTGGCAGAACCCATAAAATTTGGGACAGTCAGAAATGTATATACACTTGATAGTTGATGCTGGATCTACAATCCACGTGTACGACGAGCTCTTTTGATATGATTGTGGGACGATGTAGGCTGCTCATCGTACACGTGGATTGGTTATCCCGCGTTGAGTGCATACTGCATGTACGCATAATATTTCAATCAGAACGCTTGTACGTTAAACCAGAGACCTTGGATTCAATTCCTGACAAAGATTGGGAAATTGATTTTGAAGCAAGCGATTCAACGCCATCTTATAGACATTATATGTATTTGCCCAAAGGCTGGTGATATATTATAAGGGACTCAAGGTCCCCCTGCAGGTAATAAACATGGTATGATTAGATTATTATTGCTTAAGGGGGTTAGTTTCAACAACTTGTGGGAGAGAGCCGAGAGGAAACCGTAAAACCCACGACTTTCGGCAGAAGAGCTGCTCTTTTTTCTTTCACTCTCGAGGACTGGGTTCGAGCATTGAGAAGAGAAGACTCACTGAGACCCTGACCCGCGGGGTGATTGAAGGAGGGAACACCTTCAACACCGCCACCACCGAAGCCCCATTATATGTGTATAAATTCGTATCTTGACAGATTCACATTTCACCCTTGTTTAGATTCGCTCGACGTGCACTTGGTATAGCTCTGTACACAGCACGAAAAGCATCACAACGCCGCGGAAAGCGTTCGGCTGGTGTTGACGCTAAGAAATTCCTAGATGACATAAAGAAAGAAACGTCGCGGGAAGCGCTCGGCTGGTGTTGACGCTAAGAAATTCCTAGATGATATAAAGAAAGATCTCGGTGACGACAAGTTCTCAGATTTCCTGGCTCTTCAAGGCGAAGTTACATTGATGTTTGCACTCGATGTCACAGGCAGTATGACAGATGAAATTATATCATCCAAGGAAATCATAAAAATGATCTGTCAATATGATCGCAGTGAACCCGTTGATTTTATAATGACAACTTTTAGTGATCCCATTGGTAAGTTGTTTAGTTTAGTTTAGTTTAGTTTAGTTTAGTTTAGTTTAGTTTAGTTTAGTTTAGTTTAGTTTAGTTTAGTTTAGTTTAGTTTAGTTTAGTTTAGTTTAGTTTAGTTTTGTTTTGTTTTGTTTATTGTTTTCAATGGCATCCAGACTTGGGAGAAAGTGGGATCTCGGAATCCAGAGTAATATTTTCCATTTTTCACACATACTTTATGGCAACCTCGCAAGCCAGGATCTTAACTTTTGCTCCCCTCCCATCAAAAATGAACGCTACAGCAGGTCATAGTCCCTATAACACAGTGTCTGGAAACGCTTCTAAACCTTTTGTTCTATGTTTTTGTTCATGTTTGTGCACCTTCACGCTCAGTAAACACATAGTTCTCTTAGCATAATGAAGGAAGCAGCCAATGAAATCCGTGCAGCTGAATATTAATATTTGTAAAACAAAGAAAACGTGCACTCTCAGTACACCCTCGACATCAGCCCGTGTACCTGGCTATATACTTTCAAGTTTGCCACGTTTCCAGACACTGTATTATAGGGACTATGAGCAGGTATATATAAAGAGCCAGGCTAGAGAGATTGATTTTATGAGAGAATCGTAAGGAAGAATAATTTTAGCCTTTCAATTTTAAATTTTGGGAATATTAATACAGGATCGGAGTAACATTAGGCTGGTTTTTCACTTGCGACGCAAGCATAAGAGAAAAAGAAAAGCATGGCTTTCCTCCTCGAGCTCAGACTTGCAAAGACAAAAAGAGCATTTTATTTTGAGTTTCCTTTTGTTCGCTCCCAACTTATGCTTGAAACTTATCGGTCCCTTAACTTCACTGCAATTTTTCTTTCGCCTTTTGTCTTTTCTAGTGCTTGCGTCGTGAAAACCAGGCTTTAATCCAGTGTAGACTTCTGTTTTGCACTTTTGCCTTGCTTTCTTGCTTTGTTTTATTTTATTTTGTTTTGTTTTGTTTTCGACCTTTCTTGTTTTGTTCTGTACTGTTATGTATAAAAATAACAAATTTCCTCTCTCTATGATATAGAACTAGGAACTACAACATATTTCGCGGACGATCAAGTTAACCAGTTGGTCACACACGTAACTGGGATAAGAGCTTCGGGTGGGGCAGATTGTCCTGAGTTCAGTTTTGATGGTATGATCAATGCTCTATACGAAGACCCGAGATGGGGTTCACCCCTCTACGTTTTCACCGACGCCCCACCTAAGGACGCCGACGAGGAAAGCAAAGAGACGCTGAGGGTGTTAGCCGAGGATCTGGGGGTCACTGTCAATTTCTTCGCGGGAAAACGTGTTTGTGGAAATGAAGGCCAGCAACAACCATTTAAAGATGTAGTGGAATCATACGGCGGGCAGTACTTAAGACTTGACTCAACGGAGTTGAGAAAAATGACCAGCTTTACTGGTAGTTCTTTAGAGGGTACAACGACGGTGGTGTCTGGGAAAAGCAAAACTGCGCGGAGGAAACGTCGTGCGACCACCAACATTGGTATTCCAGTTGATGATACCGTTACAAAACTGGTCGTAACAGTCACCACAGAGAGCAGTCCGCACGGTGTTCAACTGTACACACCAACTGGTCACGTCCAGACAGCTGGTAAAACGGTCGTGTCTCGGGTGGTAGTCTTCAGTGTTGATAACCCACTCAAAGGTTTCTGGAAACTTGTGGTGCCATCGAGTGTTGGCAAGTATGAATATTCGGCGAAAGTAAACAGCCCGGAGAATATCGACTTCGAACATTATTTCAGTAAGACAGAGCGCAGGAAATTGGTGCATCTTAGAAATCCGTTAGCTGGTGAATAGCTAGAACGATTATAACTAAAGTATTAATTATATCATTTACTTGTTCGGCTTGTGCAGTCACGCGAGAATATTACGTCATGATAATAGTTGGGATGGCATTATCGTGGATTTCAGCGAAGTGCTGTTTTCGCTTATATCTTTCGAAATACTGAGAGTTATAAAACAAGCTTAGCTTATATCTCGTTAGAATCCTTGAACAACGAGGAGTATTTTTGTGTTTATACTTTGTTGTTTTAGCATGTCCAGAACTCGAGTTAAATATAGCTAGGAAAATAGACGTACGTATTAATGTCAGCCATGTTGGCTCCATTACAATTGTTTGAATCAGCGGCACAAATTTGCCACCCAAAGTTGTGACGTCACCTCCAAGGGCTGAAATTGACAACTATCTCCTCCTGCCAATGGTCGTATATAATGCTTTGTGCAAACCTGCAGCAAAAAAACTTCATTTCAATGTTAATTAAAAAAAAATGTGATATAATAAGTAACCACACATGAGACAACAAACACAAACATCTCTAACTAACATGCGTTGAAATCAGTTTTATTTGAAAGCAACTGCATATGTTTGTTCGTCGTATTATTTTTCTTTTTTAAAACTAAATTAATTAAGAATGTGTATGATTCATGGGTAACTATTCTCTCAACATTCAAACACTCATGCATTAATAATTAGGTTTTAAACCTAACAAAACACTCCTGCTCGTTTGTTAAGGGGCGGACCATTAGAAAAGTGATGGGGGGGGTGGGACTTTTTTAACTTGTACGAATATTTTTTTTTAATTTTTCCTGCTTGTGTCGATAATTTTTATTGCCGCTTAATAAAACTGATTTCAACGAATTTTTTTATTTCAAAGCAAATTCCACCTTATAGCATTGAAATCAGTTTTGTAAAGTCTGCACGCAATTTTTCAAACTTGCTCGTATTATTTTCCCGTTTTTTTAAAACTACGAAAATTACAAAGAATGTGTATGATTCATGGGTAACTATTCTCTCAACATTCAAACACTCATGCATTAATAATTAGGTTTTAAACCTAACAAAACACTCCTGCTCGTTTGTTAAACAGTACTTAATACATATTTTCCATGTATTCTTTCAGGTCAAAGTGCCAAGGTCAGCCTGACTGTATCAGGTGCGAGCAAGATTCAAAAATCTTCTCTATTAGTTGACATTATCGACATCTCTGGAAACACTCTGGTGGCGAACAAGAAGATCACAGAGGTCGGAAGGAGTGGTCTTCGCTTCACCTTCAATTTAGTTCCGCCAAAAAAAGCTTTCAAACTCATGCTTAAAGGCAAAACAAATGCTGGAAAGGATTTCCAAAGAATTTCCCGTCACGTCGATTCTTCGAAACCTTTGGTAGTCAAGGAATATTATACGCACAGGCACTACACAATCCCACAGAAAGGCAGCACGAGTATTCTATTTTACCTGTTCAATGGTTTAAGCGCAAAGAAGCAGTACGTTGTTTCGTTCAGAACTTCAAAGAAAGGTTGTACGACTTCGCTTCCCGGTTCTCAAGCACATGCTGCAAGAATGTATGTACGGGCTCGACGCAAAAAATACTTACGAGTTGATGTTCGCTGCAATGGCGGCACTCCAGGCAACGTGGGAGAGACATTGAACGTCGTTATTATTGTAAAAGGACGAGATAACAGTTTTCTCACAACAGAAGTCGTGCCTTTGATGATAATTATCTGATGATATTGAAGAATTTCAAGTTGTAACACTGAAAAATTTTGACTTTGTATCTTAAAATGTCATAGCCAACATTGACATATCTTTATGAGTGCAGTAATTTTAGTATTTAACTAATTTCTTGTAGCTATGAGTATAATACTATGATTTGTACTAAAATTGACAAAGTAAATACTTTTATATATGCAAAGATGGCAATATACTTCCTAATGATAAGTTGCAATACATTGTGTGCTGCACAAAAAATGTTGATTGTTGAAAACTTCAGTCTTTATACAGGGTTCGTACGGCCCCTGGAAATTCTGGAAAGTCCTGGATTTTTTTCTTATCCTGGAAACCCCTGGAAAAGTCCTGAAATTTCAAACTAACACCTGAAAAATAAAATGAGTATTTTTACACCACAGTCAACCGTCGTATTTGCTATACTCTACCCACACTGGCACCGCACGTGTGTTAAAAAATGTTTATCTAAGTAATATTAAACCTGCATGCAATAATGTGTTGATGTCTAGATCTTGGAAAAATTATTTTTGTCTTGCTTTAAATACCCTTGAAAAACCCTGGAAAAGGACAGACAAACGTCCTGGAAAGTCCTGGATTTTTAAAATTATGAAGGTGTACGAACCCTGTTTATAATACAGCGTGAATCCGTTGTGATCTTCGTCAACCAACAAGTATTTTAACGGCACTCCCCAACATTCTAGAGAAACAAATATAGGACATCAAATATTTCAAATAAATAAAAAAAGACTACAGAGATATACCATTTTGTTCGAAATTGCTTGATGTAAATTTTTAACTATCAATTCCAACCGTTTCATACCGACGGAAACATGTTGCATATAAGCTAATGAGGGGAAACAAAGTCAAAGAGATGCCAACGAAGTGCATGCATGGCATTAAACTTTCGCACAGATTCCTATATCTGCATATTTTAAATTAGTTTTTATTGTAACATATACTGTACATATCTATATCTTCTTATATACCGTAGATGGGTCCACAGTAATTGGCGATAGTGCTGTTGTGGTCACCCCCCTACCGTCTACTTTTTGTAAATATAGACGGTGAAGCTAATAAATACTAAAAATACTAAAAATACAGACCTCTGAGCATAACTCATAAGCTAAGCGAAACATTTTAAAAGAAAAATAAGGAAAGGGGAGAATTCCAAACACAAGTACATGCTGTCATGCATTATTCCCTCAAAATATATGTTCAAACTTACATTATAAAAAACCAGGTTGATGTTACAGCCATCATAGAACCACGGCAAGTGAATTTTTGTTGTGGACAGTCTGAAATAGAAAAAGATTCAAATGACATACAGATATAAACCAGTAAAAAAAGGAGTATAATCTAAGATAGAGGACCTCTCCCTAGAAGTTCTGTAAGGACCATCAATTCTGGTTGGGACACATGGTTACCGTAGCAATTACCATAATATATCCTATTATCCTTAATTATTGCATAAACTCTCATTGAGAGAGGAGGGTGAATTATCCCACAAGCTGCTGTGGACTAAGAGAGGCATAATCTCGTGGGCCTTCGCCCCTCGGCAAAATGCGATAGCTTGTTGCAAACATAGGCGTAGGAAGCAACTTCAAGTTGAGGGGCACTTTGTCTTAAGGGCACCTCTTCTATTAGAAAAGGGCACTCTTTCCGTTGTTTTAGCTGGAGAAAAGGGCACTTTTGTGGTCCCCCGCGGTTCAGGCCCGTAGCTGGGGGGTCCCCAGGGGGGGCAAGGCCCCCCCCCCTAGCGGGAAATTGTGCCCCCCCTGTGCCCCCCCTAGCACAAATTACAGTAACGTAAATTTTCATTTTGAAAAAGTAAATTTGTTATATATTTCATATGAAAAAGTGAATTTGTTATATATATTAACTTTAAACTATTAATTAATACATTACTAACCCAATAGTATGTGATATCCGGAAAAAATTTTCAGCCCCCCCCCCCCCCCCCCGTCGACAAGAAAAGAAAGAATTTCTGTCGGAAAAGGTTAAATATTTTGACAAATGCGGACAGACATCGAAACGTGCCCCCCCGGCCAAAGGGGGCCAGCTACGGGGCTGCCGCGGTTCCTAAGCCACTGGTTGCAAAACATTGTTTCTTATGGCTGTGCATTTTTCCTAAACGTGCACACTCGGGAGCATTATTACTTCCTGAGAAATTTTGTTTGGACAAACAGAAAACAATGGAACTGAAATATCGAAACTTTCTAATGTTATACACGAATCGTGAAATTCGGGCAAAAATCACAGTTAAAGAAAAACATGTAGCTGTGACTGGATGATTTAAAATATGCGTATTAAAGTATTCAAATGTTCAGTCATGCATTCGTGATTACATATCACAACAATAAAAACACGAATGCATGACTGAACATTTGAATACTTTAATACGCATATTTTAAATCATCCAGTCACAGCTACATGTTTTTCTTTAACTGCGATTTTTGCCCGACTCAGAACGCGTCGTTTGGATGCGCAGCCGAATTTCGCGATTCGTGTATTGCAACAATGTTTCCAAGTTTGCACAACGCTGTATATATGAATGTGAGCATGCGCAGTTGTCTAATAGAGACATATAAAACTTGTACAGTTTGTCATTATACAGCTTGTGGCTCTTATCCGCAATCATTTCATACTTGATATAAGCACAGAATAGGAAATGACCAGAAAGGCCACTCAGCAGTGCAACGTGACACCCTATTTTTATGCAGTTATCTGGCCAGAATAATGGCGGACCAGCCAGTTCAGCGTGTTTATTGGTCAGAAAATGCAATTGACTGGCTAGAATAATGGTAATGAACATGCGTAATGCGACATGCGCAACGTCAAAAACTTCAAAGGTTCGGCCTCAAGTGGCCCTTCTAGTCATTTCCTATTCTATGATATAAGCCAACCTGATGTGTCGGGGCAACAAAGCCCTTCAAGAATTCCTTGGAATGTGCCGCTTGAATTCCTTGCAACGGCCGACGATAAATCATCATGCCTAGCTTTGAATGGATTGACATCCAAGAAAAATATATATTCATCTCCGACGAAAACTTCGGATCCACACATTGACGACGATGCAAACTCCGAAGCTACAATTTGAGTTTCGTTCAATTTGCCTTTGTAAACATGGGTAACATTTAGTGTTGCGCTGTACATGAGCCAATGTATCGTTCGGTTGTCTGTTGCTACGACTTTGCCGTACAGTACAAGCGGCGCCAATTTGGTTAACTCTGCAATGGACTTCGACTCGGCGCCCACAGGTTGGCTGCATGCCTCGCAAAAGCCGGCAAACGTGAATATAGCCACAGCTACGATGAGTGATTTCATGACTACTCGAGGTTTATATTATGGAATGTAGCAAAAGATCTTGCAATTTGCATGATAATTTCCGCCCCCGTAAGGTATTGCCTTTCGGAAGTGCTTATAGTGTTTAGAAGGGTTGCTTTTAGGGGTGGTTATTGGAAGGAAAAATTTGTCTTAGTATAATATTTTACAAGAAAATGACCATGCACCACCCCAGGTCAACTGCTAATTATGCATGAAATAACTAATATACCTGGCAGAGATTAAATTTTCTTAATATTTCCTAAATTTTTTTATCATGGGTGAGAAACTATGCTTAATTTAGTATAATTATTGTAGATTTCATAAGGATTGATATTGTTTTGTTTAAATATAATACATTTTATTTCACTTATCCCCCACCAAAACACAATTTCAGCCATATTTTGCCGCCTTGTTTGCTTTTTATCGTCGAGTCTCGCAAGTATCATCCAATTGTTGTACTTTTACATAATGATAGATGGCTAAAGAAGATTTCAACCAAGTTTCGTCAAGTTTTGAAGCAGTGCAATGCCTCGCCGCTTCTCTGCCCGATAAATGTCACTTCTTCGTCTTCATATGTATCAGTTAGATTACAGTATCCAAGAGTACTTCATTGTAGAATAGTCCCAATCGAAAAATTGAAAACATTAGTTCACTTGAAAGGAAAAAACCTCCCATAACACATTTGGGATCAGAATCAAAAATACAAGTTTGAAAATAATGAAAACGTACGTTTACTAAGTGCGCGGTCGAAAACGATCCGAAAACGTTATAAGTGTGGACGCAGATATCTTTATGCGTTTTCGAAATATCACAACAAAAACTTTGCTCGAAACGTTCTACTTAACTATTGTTCTACATAGATAAATCTTGTTTGCTCGAAACGTTCTACATAACTATTGGACGTATTATAAGTTGCAATACCTCGTTTATTGTTACATGCTACATTATCAAGTTAAAATTGACAAAGTAAATACTTTCATATACGCAAAGATGGCAATATACTTCCTAATGACAAAGTTGCAATACAGTGTGTGCTGCACAAAAAATGTTGAAAACTTCAGTCTTTATATATAGGTTCGTATACGGCCCCAGGAAATCCTGGAAAGTCCTGGATGTTTTTCTTATCCTGGAAACCCCTGGAAAAGTCCTGAAATTTCAAACTAACACCTGAAAAACCCTGGAAAACTGAACTTGTGTTAAAAAATGTTTATCTAAGTAAGATTAAACCTGCAATAAACTGTTGATGTCTAGATCTTGGAAAAATTATTTTTGTCTTGCTTTAAATACCCTTGAAAAACCCTGGAAAAGGACAGAAAAACGTCCTGGAAAGTCCTGGATTTTTAAAATTATGAAGGTGTACTGTTTATAATACAGCGTGAATCCGCCGTGATTCTTCGTCAACCAACAAGTATTTTAACGGCACTCCCCAACATTCTAGAGAAACAAATATAGGACATCAAATATTTCAAATAAATAGAAAAAGACTGCAGATATACATTTTTTTTGAAATTGCTTGATGTAAATTTTTAGCTCTCAATTCCTACCGTTTCATACCGACGGAAACATGTTGCATATAAGCTGGTAAGGGGAAACAAAGTCAAAGAGATGCCCATGCAAGCCCGTAGCTGAGGGGGGTCTGGGGGGACCGCCCCCCCCAACCGGAAATAAAATTGAAATTGTGCCCCCCCCCCCCAAACACGAGCACCATCACGTAATTTTTGTTTTGAAAAAGTTCATTATTTTGTAGGTAGAAAGTAGATTATCTATGTTAACTTTAAAGTTTTAAGTAATAAAGTACAAATCTAATATTTTTTCGGAAATTGAAAAATTTGTTGACACCCAACAGTGCCCCCCCCCAGGAATTGAGAGCCAGTTACGGGCTTGTGCCCATGAAGTGCACGCAGGGCATTAAACTTTCGACATAAACATAAGCACAGACCTCTGAGCATAACTCGTAAGCTAAGCGAAACATTTTAAAAGAAAAATAAGGAAAGGCGAGAATTCCAAACACAAGTATACATGCTGTCATGCATTATTCGGTTTATTCCCTCAAAATATATGTTCAAACTTACATTATGAAAAACCAGGTTGATGTTACAGTCATCATAGAACCACGGCAAGTGAATTTTTGTTGTGGACAGTCTGAAATAGAAAAAGATTCAAATGACATACAGATATAAACTAGTAAAAAGAGGAGTATAATATAAGATAGAGGACCTCTCCCTAGAAGTTCTGTAAGGACCATCAATTCTGGTTGGGACACATGGTTACTGTAGCAATTACCATAGTGTATCCTATTATCCTTAATTATTGCATAAACTCTCATTGAGAGAGGAGGGTGAATTATCCCACAAGCTGCTGTGGACTAAGAGAGGCATAATCTCGTGGGCCTTCGCCCCTCGGCAAAATGCAATAGCTTGTTGCAAAACATTGTTTCTTATGGCTATGCATTTTTCCTAAACGTGCACACTCGGGAATTAACATTATTACTTCCTGAGAAATTTTGTTTGGACAAACAGAAAACATTGGAACTGAAATATCGAAACATTCTTTTTATTTATTTATTTATTAACTTTACAACCATACATAAATGTGAAAGAACTAAAACTATTACATTAGAGAAAAAACAACTTTGAATAAATAAATATATGGTTGAAGGTAAGGTCAACAGGACACGAGTAGTCCCATGTGAAGACCGACCTTAATGAAAACAAACATAACATACATAAAAAAAAAGACGAGAACAAATATACAATTTACAGAAGACATGACGAATTAGGAACAACAGCTGAGCCAAAGCGAGTACAACTTTGAAAAATCTCGTAGTCGCAGCCGCTCCCGCAGCCGTCGTCAAATCTAAAGTTTCCTATTGCTATCGTGCGTGTAAGTTTGTGTGCGTTTGGTTATTTCTGATGGGAAAATGGTATCACGTCGCTTTGTGCATGTGCAAGAGCTTTGTTTGAGTTTAGATGCAAATCTTTTCAAAAACAGTTGTCACGATCAATTTTATGCTATTAGGTTTTCAAAAACTTTTGAAGAAGAAATAATATACTCAATATCTACTCTACACTATACTATAATTTATATATTTCTTTCTATATAGGTGGGTTTCAGCAGTTTTGCCACAGATTAATTCTAATGTTTATACTGCAACAATGTTTCCTAGTTTGCCCAAAGCTGCATAATATGAGTGCGAGCATGCGCAGTTGTCTAATAGAGACATATAAAACTTGTACAGTTTGTCATTATAGTTTGACTGGTCTTTTGAATTTGTTTCCTGGTCAAAAAAATCAATGAACTGAGACATAGACAATAAAGAGAAGTCATAAAAATTCCTTTGAAACAGACACAAAAATCCGTAAATTTAACGATATAATACAAGGGGGGTCGTATACTTCAATCCGAATATTTGTTATTGAAGTATACGACCCCATTGGCATAGGGGGTTCGTTAACTTCAATTGATCCTACAGCTTGTAGCTCTTATCCGCAATCATTTCATACTTGATATATATAAGCCAACCTGATGTGTCAGGACAACAAAGCCCTTCGAGAATTCCCTGAAATGTCTCGCTTGTGTTTGTGGCCACAGCCGACGATATATCATCATGCCTAGCTTTGAATGGATTGACATCCAAGAAAAAGATATATTCATCTCCGACGAAAACTTCGGATCTACACGTTGACGACTGTGCAAATCCCGAAGCTACAATTTGAGTTTCGTTCAATTTGCCTTTGTAAACATGGGTAACATTTAGTGTTGCGTTGTGCTCATGTCGGTGTATTGTTCGGTTGTCTGTTGCTACGACTTTGCCATACAGTACAAGCGGCGCCAATTTGGTTAACTCTGCAATGGACTTCGACTCGTAGCCCACAGGTTGGCTACATGCCTCGCAAAAGCCGGCAAACGTAAACATAGCCACAGCTACGATGAGTGATTTCATGACTACTCGAGGTTTATATTATGGAATGTAGCAAAAGCTTATAGATTGTATTCAGATCTTGCAATTTGCATGATCATTTCCGCCCCCGTAAGGTATTGATCAGAGCATACTGATTAGATTTGCATCTCATCAGGTCGTGTCATGTTTCTTTGCCTGGAGACCGTATATTTTGTCCTAAATATAAGCAAAACCATAGGTTTTTATACCAATAATAGCTTATACATGAAACTCTTATTCATAGACATCATGGTCAAAATTTTCTCGTGTGTCGTGACTGTATTTTACAAAATGTGTTCGTCTAGTCGTGGGGGTCCAGCGTCGGCCACAAGTGCCAAAATTAATCGTATTCATGTGATGAAGAGGACGACAATGATTGATAGAACACAACTGTTATTATTACTTTGGGAATTACTGTTCCATTTATATCTATATTTCTATACTTGTATCCTTTGACCTTTTTGGTAATATATATTTTAAACTATTATATTATTTATATATTTTTGTGCCCCTCCCCTTTCATGCTCAAAAGATTTTGGGCCCCAAGCCAAGGGTCATTATTCAAAAAAATTTCATGGCCCCTCAAAATATCCTCCAGCCCCCCATCCGGCATTAATAATGACTGGTCCCTTATGAATTTAGTTCTACAGCACTGAATTTATAAAGATAAAAAATCAATCTATTAAAAGATAAAAAAACACGATCTCGACTGTTCGGACGACGGACGTGATATTTTACTGTCTTTACCTAAACGTTTATAGACTATTTGCAGAATTACTGGAGTGTTGCGCAAAACTTAACAATTCACTGGCTGTCTGGCTAGTAAAATGAACTTCAATATCAAACAGAAATGACATTAAGAAGACATTGTGTGGTATGATGGTACAATGACATGCACCTCCTCACTCATGTTCAACATGCAAATTAATCGGTTCGTGGTCATCCTAGACTGCGCCTTATACTGTTTTAATGATGATATACCTGGTTCAACGGAATGATCTGGAAATTGACAGTGATTAAATGATATTATTGATATGGCAAACAAATAAGTTCAGCAACGTCGTGAATAAACGTATTTTTAAGCATTTCTCGAACCCAAAGGGTCAAGGGTAAATGTATAAAGTAAATGTATTAATAGATAATATAAGTTGTAAATTATATTGGTTGGGCAGGGGGGGGCTATGAAAATAAAGAATATGCCTGTTGATGGACTATGAAAAATATTTTTGAATAAGAGGAGCCGTGAAAAATTTCTTACTAATTGTGAAGTCGTACTTTTTGAGGCCAAGCTAATTTTTGATTTCAAATTCGATTGAAACTTCGAGAGGGTCCAGGGCAATCGCCATTTTAGGTCATTACATAAACCTCCCGCAATTTGATCGTGCATGAGAAAAATGCAGAGGAGGTTGGACAGCAGGCCGCAAAGCATCATGGGTAATGAGCGTATGTTTCCACGTGCGGCCTCATTTATGCGTTGACTGCCGTGAAGTCAACATCTCTGGCCATAGCAAATTCTGCGAAAATAGACGCGCTATTGATACAGAGTGAGAGACTCAATGTCATCATTATGGATGTGTTTAGTGTTTTGTAATGGAGGTATAACAAGGCTCTTTGAGTCTCTCTGAGGATTTATTTGTGCAGAAATCTCAAAGGCTGCGAGTGATCGTCTGTATTTGTAATGTACATTGTGCAACTAGTGAGGAGTGCAGTACAGACAGTTAACTAAATATTTACTGGCCAGATTGATTCTGCTGGCATCAAAGGATTCGACTTTTAATATGTATTTAGTTATTTATTTATCCCAATAGCACATTGTGACTACTGTAAAGTGAAAACCCGCATATTGAGGTTGTCAAAGAACGTCTATATACTAGTGAAATGTAGACAAAACAAACTTTACAGTAATACACAGTTCCATTTTTATTGAAAATACATAGCACATGCATATTCTCTACATATATAAAGAAATATTAAAGAAAGCAAATATTCACCAAGAAGGCAAATTAACAATACAATGATAGAATTCAACCCAAAATACAAATCTGTAAATAAACAACAAATTTTACTTCAGAAAAAACGAGCAATCACTGCGTCAATTGTGGAAATTCGAGGTGTTCAACTTCAAAGATTGTTGACAGAAATGGCATCGGATTAATACAATATGACGACGTACAGCCTACAAAAAAGATCAAAATAACGTTTACCTTACAAAATACTGCTCACATAGATAGATCAATAGTTATTGAAATAGCATGGTGCATTTCAGAAAAAAAATTGAATAACAATGAAAAAATATTCGATATTTGCGAGTCGAGCGGGCCATCAGACAACAAAATTGCAGACAGAACCAGACACTAGCCCAGATATAAAATCTCTAAACAACACGCAAATAACTCCTAAATCTCCTAAAATTCATTCAAAAGTACTTTAACGCTTGTTCTAAAGAATAACGCTCTTTCTATTACTAGTAAAGAAGTTTCAAGATTCATTGGGAAAAACAAGCTTTGGTGGCTCAATATCTTCCTAAACTATTAGATGCCATTTTGGCAAACGTCGAAATGACTATGATCACTTCGATGCCTAATATCTCGAAAACTGCCAGAGGATCACCGGGATCATTTCAGCAGATTTAAAGTTTATACATTTGTCTTCATCATTATACAAAAGTTACGAAAATCGAACCATGGAAATTCTAGATACTTCAGTTTGAAAATTGTAAACAGACGCGGACTTTAGTCAACACGTCGCGAAGACACGACTAACTTCAATCATGAAAACAAACAAAAACACGTTTCATAATTTCTAAAATATCCATCAAAAACTGATCAAGCAAATGCGTTTAAACATATAATTCATTGATATTACAAAAAGTTTAAAATATTTTAATAAAGTGCAAATGATAAGAAGGGAAACTTCAAAAGTTGGAGATAGTTATTTTTAGAAAGTGCAAAATCGTATTAAAATTTCAGCAGCGAATATCTCGAAAACGGTGAGTTGGGCGGATAGGGGGGGCAGTTAAAACGAAAGATTAGGCTTTAATCTATCACATTATGCGAAAATTAGCGAAATCGAACCATGGAAATTCGATATTTTCTATTTCAAAAGTTGATAGTTGAAACAGCCTCGTATTTCCACGTGACGCATAAGTGCCTGCATTAAATATAAAAATATAGTACAAAACGACGTTTACCTTCCAAAATTCTTCGCTTGGGAGTAGATTAATATTCATTGAACGGGTATGCATCGAATTTAATTGCAAATTTGAATAACAAAGCGAAATATTTCCGTATTTATGAGACCAATGCAAATTTCAAAGTCCACTTGCTTCTTGCGAGCGCTGAGAAAATAGCGTCTCCTCATTGGTCGAAAAATGTCATGTGACAGCTGTCCACCCTCCTCTGAGAAAAATGTAAATTAGTTTTACATTCAGTGGTTTTCCGGGTTTCTTATTCGTATTTTGATTGTCGATAGTCTGGCCAGTGGCCACTTCGTATCATGGCGTTCTGTACGTGGAGTGGGAGTGAAAAATACAAGGATCATTTTGAAGTTGGTAATTATTTAAATGTTTACTTCAAAGTTCAAACATGGAGCCATCAGTGACATGTAAAATAGATGCTGTGTTGTAGAAACTACTGAGAAAGTGGCAGGAATTGGGTGAAGTCTGAAGAGCCGGCCGAGCTATTCCGACTAGCCTTTTGTATATTCAAAATATATATTATAGAATCGGAGAAAGTTAAGAGATGAGTCAGGCGTTTTAACATTTGAGGTGGCCTTTTTACTATTGGTTTTGGCGTGATGGAAGCTAAATGCGAGGCATTCAGTAACTTTTACAACATCAAAGTATCAATGACCTGCCTTGATTGCATGATTAGTTCTGATAGAAAATAAAAGCGAACAAAATTTTCTTCATGTACAACGTACTTTTGTTTCTCAATTCAGTTGTCCTAATTACGACAAAATTCAATTGAAATCCAAAGTTTTAAACGATTTTATATAGTAAATAGACGCCATTTTGAATGTAATTAAACTTGTACCGCGGGAGGCCTGGGTCATATTCTTAACAACCACAGTTTAGAATTTAGATACAGCGCTCTTGATCCAATATACTCATGGCTCTGGGTACGAGATTGCTCTTGATCATGAGGTACTTAAACTATTTCTAATCCTGGAAATCTTATCCTTAGGCTTAGCTAATAGTACCCCTACTCCTTGTAACCACAGGGAACCCGCAAAATAGGTAAGCGTAGTTTCATGGCGAACTACATCGCTTCTTATAAAATTAACCAAAAGAATTTAAACACTTGTAAAACATGCAGTATAATATTGTACTCGCTATTTCGCCATAGTGGACAATGCTTAATTCCGTTAACTGAAACTTGTAAGTGTGCCTGGATTAAAAGGAGTTAAAGGCTAAAACCCGCGATAAAAATAAGTACCAAAACAGAAAATTTATAGTCCATGCAACACAAGCTATAATGTTTCCTGCAATTTCTAAGACATAGAGGCTTGTCATTTAAAGAGTATTTGCAGTGAAATTATGTGTGCATGACCCACGCTTTTAAGTCACCGAGCATTGTTTAAATTGACAGTTTAACTGGAAAGAACTTCCAACTAAAACTTAACATAACATAACATCCTTTATAAAGTTTTTGTATTTTTCAAATATCATTAACGTGCATCTGAAATCGGCCCGACAAATCGCTGTGTGTGAACGTACCTTTACGGTGAAAGGTGAAACCACTTTGGTGAAACTGACGTTCAATATCCGCCATCTCAGAGCCTCATCTGGACGGGTGATTTCCCATATAAACGTCGCGAAATGACGTCACAATAAGTTTAGTGCAAAGGTTTACGTTTGATAGCAAGAAGAATATATCAGCAAAATAAAACGAGATTCATGCTCACAATTTTTCTGCGAGTGTCTCTCTCTCTATGTCTGAAATTGCGTTGCAAGTTGCAGTAAAAATGGCCTGGTATAACATGGCCTTTAGGATATGGGATTAGGGTTAAGATCAAAGTTTGAATTAGGGCCCCTGGGTGCTTCTCTATTTCATGTACGTTTGAAGGAGGGGTGTGTGGGTGTTGGGGGTGTTATTGGAGAGGGGGGCTTAACAGAGAGGAGGGGTTATTGATTTCACCAAAACTCAGTACTAGGTTAGCAATGCAGAAAGCTGACGTGAATTTCTTGGCCAATTATAATGTGTTTCTTTGTTGTTTCGTCCATCGTCCCAGGTATTTACAAATGTGTGAAGTGTGGCAATGAGTTATTTCATGGCAAGAGTAAATACGCACACCACACGCCATGGCCGGCATTTAGCGAGACCATTCATGAAGACAGTGTAAGAAAAGAAATCGAAACTGCTCCACAAGAAAGCAGTCAAGCCAAGGCGATGAAAGTAAGTCGACTAGTCGATAGAATGATGAGTTATTTAGTGGCGATTACACAGGATACACACGTAAAAATCTCACATCCTGTCAACAAGATTTGTTCGCAACAGACTTGTAGCAAGCTTGTCAACAATTGTAACAATGTTGTCATTTTATCAAGTTGTTACAAGGTTGTCACTCGCAACTTGTTAACAAGTTGTTGACTTGCAGGACGATAACAAGTTTGTTTAGTCAACAACCTTGTAGCAAATTGTCAACAAGCCGTTGAGAACTTGTCAACAAGCTTGGAACAAGCAGTGCGAACACATCCTGATAACAAGTTGTTGAAACAGCATTGGTACAAGTCTGCTGCAGGTTTGTTACAACCAATTCACCCGTGCCGGAGGCTCATGGCCTAAGGACGAATCATTGATTGATATCCAAACACAGCCTAGTCCCAGGCTCTTTCCCCTTCGCTGTTTGGTATTGCCGGCTTTAATATCTAGCTAATTGCTTTAGCGGTGACGTCACAACTCCATAGCATATTTTGCTTTCTCTTATATTTTCTGGTATCAAGCTTTAAAAGAAAAATTGCTACCCATTGCTTTTATATTTTATATTTGCATGCTAATTCTTTCCTAATTCTTTCTTTTACTTGTAATTATTTGTTAATATTTTACACGCCCATTGTGGAAACCAGTTCTGACAATGTTAGCGTGGTTAAATACAGTTTATCATCATCATCACAACTAGGTTCCACGTGCTCACCACTGAGCTATATATAATAACATATAGTGGTGCTTACATTCTTCAGAACGACAGGGACTAGGCTGACCAAACACGTTTATTACTTTTTTTTTGTTAAGGTTTTCTGTGGCAAGTGTGGAAACGTCTTGGGCCACGAGTTTATCGGCGACGGTCCCAATGGTGCATCAAGATTTTGAATATTTTCAAACACTTTACAATTTGTCAAAGCTGAGTAAGCTCAGTTTTAATGTAATTGTAAAGTGTCAAATCTCAACAGACAATGCTTTAATGCTTTGACTTTGGTGAATGCTTAGTTTACTGATGATCAATTTGTCCTCATCTCATTTCCTATGGAAAATAGATTCGTCGACATATTAATACACAGGCTAACCAAGCTCTGAATGTGTTTAAAAATTATATATATAATATAACGGGTAAATATTACTGCTTTTAGCCAAAGTGGTGTAAACAATAAGACTTAATAATACTTAGTCACCTTGTTATCGACGCGTTGAGTGTGTTTACTCTTGTAGATTAACAAGGTGACTAAGCTAAAAGCAGTAACATTTGCCCATTATATATATAATTTTAAACACATTCAGAGTTTGGTTAGCCTGTGATTAATAGAACTGATTATTCGATATGAAACGGCATAGTATCTTGCAGTCAAAAACGTGTAATGGTAATGATCCATCTATACTCGAGACCGGTTATATCGGTCTAGGAACGATCTGATCACCCGTATGGACGAATAGAGTTTTCTACGCATGCTTGCTTAGCAGGTCATCCATCACAAGACAAACTATCAAGCCTCCTAAATTTCCGACAAAACTCATTTACACTAAAAATCGGCTGTTTTGGCCCCTTTTAGGTCAGAATTTCCGACAAATTGTCTATTTTCCGTAAAGACAGTTGCCCCCCCCCCCCCACCCCACCGAAATTTCCGCCACTGAGCAAACTTATCATCCCATCAAGACGAACTGTGCACGTGACTACGCAGATAGTTCGTCTGGACGGATGATTCGTGTTTATGAATTTATACACAGACAAATATCAGACAAACTATCTTTTCTTTGCTTATCTTTTTGGCCGTAGTAGAATTCGTCTAGACGTTTTATACGTCTTCAAGCATAAAGATGTACAGTTTAGCAGAAATACGAAACAGTGTTAAGGTACGTTCATACGCTACGAATTGTCTGGCCGACTTCAGATGCACGTTAATGATATCTGAAAAATACGTGGTAAACGTCATCTGGCGACATCATCAACTGAAAATATTCGTCATTAACATTCAGCAAAAACTAAAATCGGCCCGACAAATCGCAGCGTGTGAACGTACCTTTAAAAGTACGTTTACACGCTGCGATTTGCCGGGCCGATTTCAGGTGCACGTTAATGATATTTGAGAAATACGTGGCAAACGTCATCACGACGACATCATTAACTGAAAATGTTCGTCATGAACATTCAGCAAAACCTAAAATCGGGCCGACAAATCGCAGCGTGTGAACGTACCTTACTAGCACCAATTAACAAAATTAATTAATCATTCGTTGACGATCACTAATTGAAGAAGAATCTTGCATTTAACATGAAATATAATGATGTATCTAGTTCAAAACCAAAACACCTGGAGGACTTGATACTGATGAAAAAATGTTGACTATTTCATGTAATCTAGCTTGTACACAGTGCGTGGGAAAATAAAGATATCTCAAGCATGGGACTCCATTGTAAACAGTATTTTTCAATTAACAATACGATGGTGTGAATTTGGTCGGAACTGTCTGGAAAAGATTAAGAAAACTTTGATGCTTTGAGCGAAGACTCTTTGACTGGAAGTTAATATATAGCCAACTTGGCCAATGAATCAATGATATCTAGGCAAAAGGTCTTCCAATTCGGCGAATTCCCTCGAAAAGTCGAAATTTTCTTATTCTATTCTCCACATTGTTCTGATCAAAAACACACCAGTTGATGGCAAAAATTCAGTGGATTGACAGATTGTTCCAACTCGACATTTTCTGGTGCTTTGAAGAGGGTTTTGTACGTCCCCTCTCTATTTAGCCCTTTCCAATAAGAGTCCCTTTCTACGTTACCTCTTCTCCAATAAGCGCTCCCCTATATTTAGCCTACTAGCTCTCCAATAAGCGCTCCCTCAGTTTACCTACTTGCCCAAAAAAGATCTGCTGCATAGCTGACAAATGATAAAACAGCAATTTTAAACTGATATATTACAAAATCTATTACTGACAGACGACAATATTGACGTGAACGTAACAAAAACATTAGCTACAAGCTCCCTTTTATAATTTCAAATTCTGTACGCGAGAGAACCTATTTTTAAACACATTTCGTACGGGTTCCCTGTACATCTTCCAGGAAATTAAAATTTTGTCGCAATGACATAAATTTGCAATCAATGAATCAATGAACTAGAAAGTTTTTGGAAGATACAAAATCTATGTATTTACAATGAGAGTTCGTTTTATCAAACGGCTCTGGTTCTATCCGAAAGCTATAGCATTCACGATATACACGCTGACTTTCAATGCATTTCAATCGAACTCGCCTCTTGTTGACTGTGCATTTGAACCTGTCATATGGCTTGTTGATCACTTTGCTGGACTGCTGGGACGGGTATGTCTTAAAAACATGTTGAACTTAACTTTCCATGTAATTTGTTGTTTAAACATTGACATTTGAACGCCATTTGCGGGGGAGGGCTTTAACTACGACTTAACCTGACAATTATGCCTAACACTTTCCCCTTGGCCCTTGACTAGTAAAATCATCTGTTGTATAACTAACAAAGTAGAGAGCGGTGCTGCTTGATGGATTAACAAGAGAGATGGGCAGATAGTCTGATTAAGCCATTATTTATGCCCAAAACTTTCCCCTAAAGTTGCAAGTAAAATCACCTGGCATTTAGGGCCTGTTCATGTGTGCCGGGCTGGCCCACTCAGCCGGGCTAGCTTGCTTTGCTGGGCCAGTTTGTCATTTGCTTCACATGAGCTGAGGCTAGCCCGGCAAGTGCTAGCAAGAAATTCCTGCATGATTTTGGCGAAAAAGCAAAATTTATTTATATTTAGAGCAACAATATTTTTATTGTCGGCAACTGCTTCAGGAGACTTAATTTCGTTAATTCCTTACTTGTTTTGACTTTTTAGACAATTTTTAGGCCGAATAATACATGCACTGTGACACAATTTCCAGCCCGGTTTACCAGGCTGGTCCGCTACGTGCATTAATTCATATGAGGCCGGGAAGGTGGGATCTCGCGTCACTCAAGCGGGTTAGCCCGGCAAACCAGGCTGGCCCAGTTCCCATGTGAATCAATTCTCAAAAACATATAAAAACAATATACGAGGCGGGATCTCGTCAAAGTCAAACAACTTGCAGCTTGATGGGTTAATATTAACAATTACCTGTCAGGAAATATTAAGACCCAAAGTACATCCCATCAGATCACATCTGATTAATTGGCACAATTCAATATCTCGTTACACTAAGCATTCTACCCTAATGCTCCCCCTTCTACAATTTTTGCCTAATTACGGCCAATTATGACTTTAGTGACTTTAGCTGTCAAAGGGAGAGTCTTGCAGCTGTTAGTAACTTAATAAGCCACAATGTGCCCATTTTACTCTATTAGACATACAGTATTTACTTGTTAAGGGGAAAGTGTTGGATATGAAATTGGCTTCACCAGATTATCTACTGTACCCATTTCTGTTGTTAATCATTGAACCACAATGTACTTTGTTATTTTAATCCATCTAACATGGGATGATTTTGCTTGTGTACAAGAAAGAGCCTTGTGCATTCAGCAATAAGGCCAAGTAAAAAAAAATACTTGTCTAATTTGTCCCGCCTGCATCCTTTTTTGCTTCCGCATCAATTTTTGTTTTTTTTATGTAACACAAACTTGGAAAGAAAAAGGATATCAATATTAAAAATGAAAATCTGGATTATATAGCTAGTTGATCGATAAACATTCGCAACTTTTCGGTACATTTTCGGTTTCTTTCGTCAATTGGGATCAGCATGCTTATTTACCCGCCATATTGTCTGTGTGTGCATTTACCCGCCAAGGTCGATAACCAATTTAATGAAGGAATTAGGAAGAAAAGGATGAAGAGCCGCATCCTCCTCTACGATAAACAAGTAATTTTTTGTACTTGGCCTAATGCATCCTAGTATATTTCCATTTTCCTCTGTCTATTCATCATGGGGTACTGTCTTACTCATAATTTGTTAACACTGATCATACTGCTAAAATATTTTTTTTTCAGGCATTGGTTATACTAGTAAGCTTCGCGATATCTGGCGTTGTGGTGGTATTTTATGTTTATGTGATGCCAATTGTTCTGGAATATGAAAATTCGGTGTTCGTTATCTGTCATTTGGTGTGTGGTCATTGGTTGTTGTTGAATGTTGCCTTTCATTATTATAAAGCTGTCTCAACTGATCCAGGTTATCCACCTTCTGTAAGTCAAAAAATGTTTAATATAAAATGATACATGTCAAGCTAAAGCTATATAGCTCTGTAAGATCTTTGAACTGTGGAGAAAAGTTCAGAAAACATATATTAGCAACAAAATAACAACAAAAGCAACAACATGACAACAGGGACAACTACAACAGCAGCAATAACAACAGCAACAACCACAACAACATTATGACAACTAATAAAAACAACAATGACTTGATGCAGATACATGTACCCTTAGCATACCAATTTAACTGAGAGTGTGATTTACACATGTAAAAACGCACAACTTGTAACAAACCTGCAGCAGACTTGTACCAATGCTGTTTCAACAAGCTGTTATCAGGATGTGCTTGTAGTGCTTGTTTCCAGCTTGTTGACAAGTTGCCATCAGCTTGTTGATAACTTGCTACAAAGTTGTTGACTCAACAGACTTGTTACAAGTTGTTCCAACAACTTGTTGTCGTCCTGCGATTCAGCAACTTGTTAACAAGCTGTGAGTGACATCATTGTAGCAACTTGATAAAATGACTGTTCATTGTTACAAGTTGTTGACAAGCTTGCTACAAGTCTGTTTGCGAACACATCTTGTTGACAAAATGTGAGAAGCTGCTACAAGTCTGTTGCGAGCACATCTTGTTGACAAGATGTGAGATTTTTACGTGTGTACAGTACATGCTTAAGTAACATGCTGAGACTTTGCAATTAAGCATTTGTTACTAAATGGTGATAATCACAAAATATATAATAAATTACAGATTGCACAGGTAATGTGAAATGTAGGTACAACTTCAAATCAACGCAACTATTAAAGCAACGTAAACAAAAACGATATCATTGCAGTTTGTAGTTTGCACAGCCACAGACAAAACAAGTGTAAACATTTACTCCTTAATTGCATTTATTAAATATCAGTTAATAAATCCCTGGCAGTCATCTAACTTTAACTCTTGTTTTTACTTTCAGGGAAAACAAGCTCTTGCCCTCAAAGACATACAAGTTTGTACAAAATGTATGAACAAAACAATTTTCTGTATACAACAATAAAATACAGTTAATATATAGAAAATGTATCAAGCCAGTTCATCGAAATGAGGCGTTCTGCATCTTAACTCTTAAGGGAATAATAAATTTTCTAATTTAAAGCAAGTACACCATGTGAAACTAATTGTTCTTCGACCAACTTTAATTTGCATATTCAAATGATGATTGAGCAGATTTAATTATTCCAGTCTCAGCTAGATGTTTAAATGATCAACTGTAATTGTTTCCTGATGCATAGCGCGTCATTTGCATGTACAGACGAAACTCCAAACTGGCTTATTAATTTGTTTCTTATAAATTCAATGTTAAGGTGTCCAACCAAAGCCACCAAGAACTCATCATTGCAGTGTTTGTAATAAGTATGGTAAATTTCTCACCTTTTTAACTCTATATTAATTTTCACTGATAATATGTGCATTTATGAGAAATATTTTTACCTAATTACACCATAAAGAAGTACGTATCAACTCGCGCCTCAATTTGACAATTACTTTGAAAATTACTTTAAATGACTGGTAATGCAATGTTTTAAAATAAGTACTAAATATTTTAAAAATAATTTGTAGGTGTATTTTAAAGATGGATCATCACTGTCGTATCCTCAATATAATTTTTTGAAATGCTGTTTACATACATGTAAAAATGCCAGAATGAGCACTGGTAGTGAGTGAGTGACTGTTGATGGCAATTTCGTTAAAATTCTAACTCGTTAGCTAACAACCAACGGTATACACACATACCAATGCACAAGTTGTAACAAACCTGCAGCAGACCTGTACCAATGCTGTTTCAACAACTTGTTATCAGGATGTGTTCGCACTGCTTATTCCCAACTTGTTGACAAGTTGTCATTGGCTTGTTGACAACATCCTACAAAATTGTTGACTCAACAGACTTGTTACAAGTGGTTCCTACAACTTTTTATCGTCCTGCAATTCAACAACTTGTTAACAAGTTGTGAGTGACAACCTTGTACCAACTTGATGAAATGGCAACATTGTTACAACTTGTTGACAAGTTTGCTACAAGTCTGTTGTGAACACATCTTTTTTAAAATATGTGAGATTTTTACGTGTGCATTTAAACAAATATAAGCTGCAGCCAGGACACTGAATATGTTAGTATCCTACAACTGTCCTGACAAAGGGCCTTCGCTCAAAACGTTCAGGCCAGTAACATCTGCTTTTACTTGTTCCAAGATCAGCATGTCATGAAATTGTAATTTCAGTGTTGAGATATGGAAATAATTATTGCACAATTGACGTCAAGGGGTGCAATATGGAATATAATATTGCATGATATGACGTCATGCTATTGGATACTGGTGCAAAGTGTAGAATTTAAAATAATATATAAAAAGATTAATAAGTAAACAAAATTCGAGAGAGCCGCTCTGAAATTCTTTTGAACAAATATTTGAATTTTTTATAATTTTTAACTTTTTTACGTCTTTGTCAAAGTAACTTTGACAGTGTAAACAACCCTATATATTCCTTAACATAATTTAGCGTGGATTAATAACTGTGTTGGACTTTACAACCATAGATATTTCTTCATGTTTTGTGTATACATGTGCCTCGGGACGATTTATGTGTCTCTTACGTTATTTCCTACGTTTTTGGATCATATAGATTTTTTCGCCAAAAATGTAAGTATAAAAATATTTAGACGCTTGCAAAGATTTCTATCGTAGTCAAATCTCTAACATAAGATTAGAAATGATTGTAAAATTGCAATGTTTCCAGAAATGTTTCTCATGTTTACTGAAGGTGGGCAGACCAGAGAACATGATGTCATTGTTACTTGGCGAAAACTGGCGAAAACAGTGGTGGCGCAGTCGTCAGAGCAAGCGCCTTTCACCTCTGAGATCATGGGTTCGATTCTCGCTGCAGACTCATGACATTTATGTGAAAAGAGGCAGTCAACGCTCCACCGAAAGTCGTGAGTTTTCTCCGGGTACTCCGGTTTCCTCCCAAGGGAATGTTGACAGGGTGGGTTGGGATAAACCCCAAACTAACCCTTCAATCTTAGGTGACTGTGCTTCCTGATCAGACATGAGTCGTACGGTGTCAGCCAGAGGCGCCTTTAATACACCTTCGACTCGATCATGTCGAGCTGCGTCCTTCGCAGCTCAGCTCAGCTCTCAGCTGCAAGTTAGAATGCTTAGCACACCAGTAGGTTTTTTTATCAAGGAACTGGCTAAGAAATGCTCCAATGCCTCTGATATTCTTCTGTTTTGTTTAGACTTTCAAAAGCTACTTTAACATTGGAGTACCTCAACCCACATCGGGATATAAAAAATATTTTATGAAACCTCAAGTAAGTTGAACATTCCAAGAGAAAACGTCAGAATGCTAAACTAAATAAATTGTTCCAAGAGAAAACATCTAAACGCAAAAGTTAACTACAGGTGTTTTTTACTGGATAGTTATATTAGTTCTGTTTAAACTGTTATCCTAGAAGTTCAGTAGGGGCTATCCCTTCCTGGTCAAGTGTTCCAAAAGAAGGGAACCTGAACATCTGGAGGAAATCTGAAGTGTTTGTTCATGCAAGTCAAACAGAAAGCAATCTTCTCACATGCAATATAGAGGGGTTTTACGTTAAATAATAAACTCTTAAAATCTAGATTATTGCGCTGATACTTTAGCAGGTTTTATCCATCATTATGAAGAACATTCCACAAAAAAATTAGGTTTGTGCAATTATTCTTTGCAAATATGACTATTTTTTCAATTAAAATATTCAAATTGAACTTACAAAAAGATATTACAAGATGTTTTTTTCTGCATCTCACTCGATTGAAATTGATGTAGAAGGTTTAGGTGGATGGATATTTCGAGTGAAATATTATATACAATATTTTAGACCTGAACGGGAACGGCTGCGAAAATATTGTATATAATATTTCACTCGAAATATCCATCCACCTAAAAAACCTTTTACAAAAAGATAAGCCACATAATTTCTGACGAATAACCAAACTTTATCGGTCCTTTTTCTAATATCATGCTGACGTCAGCAGCATATTAAAAACTCTAACTCAGGAAGGAATATTTTTATCAACCTAGAAATTTTGAATAAAACTCGGTGTAATAATGATCTACAAAACATATAAAGTAATCAGCTTTTCAGCTTTCGTTTTTAATATATAACAACTTTTGCGACGCTACATGAAATCCCTCTATTGAGACGAAATTATAGTCAGAAACTCAAAACTGCAAACTAACCACTGTGACATGTACACAGCTTATTCAATTAAGGTTGTCCTTTCAAAGTCGAAACTCAAAACCTTGACCTCTAAGCGCGAAAAGCACAATGAACGTGCATATGTAATGGCGTTATAAATGGGCATTGGGGGCATGGAAGTTGTGTTTGCTAAATGCTATGAACAAACAGGAGTATTAAACACGTCCGTTGTGCTTTTCGCGTTTTGACGTCGAGATTCTGTGGTTGTGAGTTTTGAGCTTCAGAGGACAACGTTAATTGAATTTAGCTGTATAAATACCAGCTAAATACCAGTCCTTAAACTTTGTAAAGATACCAAATCATGGCAACAATTATTACAGCGAATTTTATGCGTAGTAATCTATAGACTATAGTATACAGGTGCAGGTCGAATCAGGGCCTCTTTGAGGTTGGGGGGGGGGATGGTATGAAGAGTATAGGACCTAACTAGGAGGCGAGGAACTGGAAAAGTGTAAAGTTTCCATCATCTTTCATTTCCTGCATTTTCAAACACAATATTTTGAAAGAGTAGAGACTCAGCTTTCAGTATTAAAGCATGGTTTGGTTATGGGAATATGAAAACACTGACAAACCAGACCTTCACTGGGGGGGGTAGTTTAGTGTGGGGGCCAAAGTGGGGGCCAGGGAGGCCTTGGCGGTTAAAAGAACACCTTATAGGTTAAAAGAGGCCCTGGGTCGAGTCTATCTATTTTCCGTATCTATTTAGGATCCAATAAATAAAGAAAATAAAGAAAGCATTCACAATATTGTCGTATTTGACTTCATGTTGTGTTCGTGTGTGGCAGTGGCTGTCGGAGCGCTTGCAGCCTGGCATGCTATGTTGATAACCAGGGGGGAGACGTCCGTAGAGGTTTATATTAACAAGAGTACGAGGAAGAAAATGAAAAAAGAAGGGAAGGTAAGTTGTACTCTTTGCATATTTCCTGAACGTGAAAAATCTGGTTATGCACGGATTCGAAAAATGCTTATCAGTCTAATCACTGCAACTATTTACTAGAAATTTATCAATCCTTACAATTATGGAATCATCAGTAACTGGAAGATGGTACTAGGCCTTGGTCGTAGCAGGTTTGTAAACTTATCCTTGACCCTGCCTTGACTTACTATCCAAAATATTCTCTGTCCATCTTACTGAGTGACTGACTGACTGATTGGCTGACTAATCGAAAATTTCAAATACACGTAAGTTAGACATGGTACCCCCTTAATATGTTTTTAAGTAGGAGCGTTCTGAGGTCGGCGTTAAATCGAAAATATGAAAGCCTTCCAAACATTCTACATTTCAATCCATTTTCGTTTCTTTAGAGGACTATGGTCGATTGTCATGCCATCTTCACATCCGCCAAATGGTGATGGCATCACCTGGCCTCAGCTACAGGGGTCTGGGGAGAATAGTGTGTCCGGCATTGGGAAAGATAAAGCTGCATTTATGGCGTAAAAATGAACATTAGGTAGAATGACAATGCTATTTGGTTTCGCTGTTGAAGCTCAATAACCCTTTGTATAAACAAGAAATAGTTTTAGTTAGCTGACTTATATTACACCGAAAAGTGAGTTGAAAAAGGACATTAGCTGGGTCCTGGGCTTTTTAACATGTTTTAACTATTTAAAGTGTTTTGAAATTACTATTAATAAATCACTAATAACTGTATGATTTAGAAACAGATAGTTTTAGTTAACAAGTAATATAATTTGTTTTTTGGTTTGTGAAAGCTTTGCAATATTTGCAATATGGTAACTATACGTGGTGTTTTTCACAAACCAAAACAACTAGAATAGATTAATCCCAATGCAAATATACATTGAAAGCAATACACGATAAAAAATTCTTTCTAAAAGTGGTGATTAATTCTTTTTGACCTAATTTCCATAATTTGGATTTGACATTACGTATGTTCGCCAAATTACGTATGTTCGCCAAGAAGCAAACGGTTGGTTGTTTTAATGAGTCAAATATCAGTGAATTAAGATGATATGATATTTATTTCATTCGGTATAGAATCTCAAGCTTATATTAATAAAGGTAACAGGATAGAACCACAAAATGGATTTACGGAATTGAACAGGTATTAAGTAGAGCTGCTATGAGAAACAATCCTTCAAATTGTGATCACATTCTGAAACTTGGCACAGATACTCATTAGGACATGGCGAATATGGAATGGAAGGGTTGCCCAAAATTTGAGCAGGGGAAAGTGCCCATTTCGGCCTTCAAAATGGCGGACATTCAGTATGCTCCGTGAGGTAAATTATCGCATTTAATCATCGCATCTGCGAGAAAATGGACAGTTAAATACATGCAAGAGAAGGTTTCTGAAATTTGTATGTTTTACTTTATACTTTTTGGGGTATATTTTATCCGGGATATATCATATGAAGGGTAAAATATCACATTAAACTTGCTATCTGCTGATGCGATTTATTTCGGCAGCAAAAAACGATAATATTTTAGCAACGTATACATGACGCGAAATTGAAATTCATTATTGTCTGTGAGCGAGGTCCGCGTACGTTTGCGAGCGTTGCTGTGATTTATTTTTAACCAACGAGACCAAACATGAGTGTTTTTGGTAGCATCTAACATTTCGCTTGACGTCCACACAGTTCTGTACAATTCAACCCATTCTTTTTGCATTTGCATCTACCAGCAACGCATTTGGTGCACCCACAACGAATCAGCGCTTCGGTTACTTGGGATACGTCGGGCATGAGGCTCCAAACTGGAACAAAATCATCGCCATTCTTCATCCATCCCCAATGTGCTGGGTCCAGTTCGACTCGGTGGATTCGAGACAGTTGAACCATTTTCGTGCTTGTAAAGCAGATCGATGTTGGTGGTATATTCTCAATTGTTTTCGCCTTGCATCGTTGACCTTGTCGCCGTCAAATGTGCTACAATACAGAGCAACAACAAACTGTTCCAAAAGATCTCTGTCTGATATCACCTTCCGATGTTGCTACTCGTTCAAACACTGGCGTCAAGCTGGGCATTCTTTTCCATGTTTCGCTAAACGATTTCTTGCCTTTTCCTATGAACGAAGAGGTGGTATCACAGCCACTGAACGCGTGGAAAAACAGGAAAGCGGTGGAGGTCTGAGGTCCTAGTGAAGTTGCGATCTCGTGGATGGGAATGTACTTCAAATGCTTCCCACTCCAAACTCGAGCCATAGTTCCTGGAGACCGTGTATTCTGTGGAACAACAACATCACTGTCTACAGTTTTGACCAAGATACGTGGATTTAGTTCAGCAGCATGTTGGACATGGACGAACATACGTTCATCTGCTTCTTCGATGTTACATGGCATCAATGATTGAAGGTCCACATCTTGATTTGCCACTGCCCTGTCGTCTAGAGAACCCACGAATAGTTCAAGTGTATCAATGTTTTCAATCAGTGCTTTAACAATGAATGGAAACAGTTCTGTTTTGTTTTCGTCGCATCTGAGAAACGTGGACCAATTGTTTGGCATACTTCCGTTCGCTTTCACGAGCCTCCTAACACCAGAACCACGGTTTGATCGTGTACCCGACTTTAAACTATCTTTAAAGTACCTATCAAAACCAAGTCCAGTCGATTAGCTGACCTTAGATGATGCTCTATATACGGCTGGATGACACTTGATGCATAATCGCTGAACGTCTTGCAATCATTGGGCTTTATCATGTTAACAATCCCTGGTCCGTCAAATACTTTGGCGTCTACTGGTGGAGCTTCATGACGTTCTGTGTGCTCGGCAGCCAAAACCACATCTATGACACCTGAGATAAAAAAAAACAGTATTGTAACGAAATATATCATGATTATAAACGTGCTCAATAATATATATGTATCGTCACAGGGCTATTGAAGAAATTTTCGGAAAGCAAACCTGATTTGTTTTTTGCTGGTCTTAAATTTCCATTTTCGGACAGGCTAGGAGGTGCTCCTTGGTTCTCGTGGGAGAAAAACTGCTCGAGGTCTCCATCTCTGTTTTGGCTGGCAATATACAACCTTGAAAATAAAGCAGCATCACTTCTGGCGGCTTTCAGCTGTGCGTCTTTCTTTGATGTCTTCCTTATTTGTTGTTGTGGGTGCACCAAATGCGTTGCTGGTAGATGCAAATGCAAAAAGAATGGGTTGAATTGTACAGAACTGTGTGGACGTCAAGCGAAATGTTAGATGCTACCAAAAACACTCATGTTTGGTCTCGTTGGTTAAAAAATAAATCACAGCAACGCTCGCAAACGTACGCGGACCTCGCTCACAGACAATAATGAATTTCAATTTCGCGTCATGTATACGTTGCTAAAATATTATCGTTTTTTGCTGCCGAAATAAATCGCATCAACAGATAGCAAGTTTAATGTGATATTTTACCCTTCATATGATATATCCCGGATAAAATATACCCCCAAAAAGTAGTAAAACATACAAATTTCAGGAAAATGCTACTGCGCATGCGCACTGTCATTTTTCTCAAATTTCTTTAATTTCGTGACAATGCAACATATAGTGTTTTGCAACAACTTTCTCAAACCTTCTCTTGCATGTATTTTTACTCCAACTGTCCATTTTCCCGCAGATGCGATGATTAAATGCGATAATTTACCTCACGGAGCATACTGAATGTCCGCCATTTTGAAGGCCGAAAATTTTGGGCAACCCTTCCATTTCATATTCGCCATGTCCTAATGAGTATCTGTGCCAAGTTTCAGATTGTGATCACAATTTGAAGGATTTGCCTGAAATAGGTGCCTTAGCAGCTCTACTATATGCAAAAATAGCATTACACTACGGTGTTTAGTAAGCATAAGTTATGATAGATTATTATTCATTTCGTCGTTAATTATGGAAAAATCTTTCAGCTAAAATCAGAGCAAACAACAGACACAAGCACGTTCGTCACAACTTGTCAACAAGATGTGTTCACAACAGACTTGTAGCAAGCTTGTCAACAAGTTGTAACAATGCTGTCATTTTATCAAGTTGCTACAAGGTTGTCACTCACAACTTGTCAGTAACAAATTGTTGAATTTCAGGACGATAACAAGTTATTGGAACAACTTGTAACAAATTTGTTGAGTCAACAACCTTGTAGCAAGTCGTAAACAAGCTGGGAACAAGCAGTGCGAACACATTCTGACAACAAGTTGTTCGAAACAGCATTGGTACAAGTCTGCTGCAGGTTTGTTACAACTTGTGCGTTTTTACGTGTGCGTCAGTGTTTTTGAAAAACGTGATACAATACAATGGATCGCATGGCAATTTCGCACTGCAGGGTTACGACAGCGACAAAGCACCACATAAGACTTTACTGAAACGTACCTAATTAACGTATCGGATGGTATACTTGAAAACCAAATTAGGGTATATGTGAGCATGTAATATCTCAAACGTGGTGTCAACCTGTCCAGTGAGTAAATGTAAGCTACGTTGGTGTGTGTCCAGGGGCGCAGGAAGGTAGGCGAAGCGGCGGGGGCAGCCCCATGAAAAGGGCATGAGCGCCGAAGGCGCGAGAAATTTGTAGGGGGGTCCGGGGGAAATCTACACTCTGAAATGCCATTTCCTGCATTTTGAGTGGAGATTTTACAGGAAACCAGAAACATCTAGATAACTTATCAAGAAGACAACTAGTCAATTAACGTAATCTAATTAAACTGCACGGTCATAATCCTTATTAAACCTATGAGGACTAGTCCAGTCACAATAATAATAATTTATTCATTACAATGCACTTTATTGTTAAGAAAAATGGCAACCGGTTGCCCCCGCGTACCCCCGTACAATAAGGGCAGCGGGGGCAGCTGCCCCCGTGGCTCCAGCGCCCCTGTGTGCTAATAAACTTAGCTATAACTTTACTAGAATCAGATTTTTCAAGCAAGTTAGGGAAGTGTCCATATAGCATCATTCAGTAAGTATCTATCCACACAAAATGCCGTAAAAGTAGTTTTAAATCCAATATAGGCTCCCTTTGCTTTGACAAGTAACATTTACAGCATTAAATCATTTCAATTTTCATTTTAACTTCAAATATCATTAATTATTAGACTAAGTAGAAATTTTGCATTTTTGTTATTTTCCTAAATGAATCAAACGTTTGAAGAATAAGTATTTAAATTCAAGCTAGATTGTTCACTTTCTCAGATCCCAGAATTCTCTCAACCATAGAAAGTGCCATTTCTGGTGCATCTGCTGGTACCATGTGACCAGCCTTCAGGACAATATAGAAATGAAAATTTTCATATTCCTTGACAAATGCACCAGTATTTTTAGCCTGTTTTTGAGATGGTGCGTAGAGAGGAACCTTTGGTACTTGGGAGAATGGTTTAAGTCCAGACCAAGCAAGCTTGTTCATCCATACTTCAGCTCCTATGGTATCACATATCATATCAAGTTGACCCTCGTAGACAACGACCATCCCACCACTATTTACTAGCTGCGAAACCTCCTTAATGGTCGGTTTCATAAAATCAATGTTTTGCTTTGCAAATACCTCTGCTGACTGCCCGCCCCATGTGACATCATCGGGTATAATTCCAAGCTTCTTTCTGATTGGACCATTCATGAAATCTGAGAGGCTTTGTTGTTGCAGCCTACCAACATTTTGCCAGAACAGTCGACCTAGGTTTTGATCTTTGAACATTTTCGTGGCATTGTTTTTAAATGGTTGTTCTACATTGTGCTGTAGGACATTATAGACGTTTACATTGTCAGTTCTAGCTGCAATGGCTTGTTCAACTTCACCCCAAAGACTGGTAGACTTTGCATACTCCCCAGAATAAAATGCTTGTGCAGTTTCATTTGCATATTTATTTACCAAGTTCAAGTCAGACTGGTCTAGGAGTGAGAATGAGTACAGATAAGGACCCCAGGTTAGCACGGTGTCCACAGGGGATATCCAGGAATCGCCCAAAGCTACACCCATAAACTTAACCTCGATCTCTCCTTGCTGAACAGCCTCGTAAAGAGTCACTCCAAATGCTGAGGTCATTTTTCCACCATACGATTCGCAGAAGATGTAGAATGGGATTTTCTTAAATACTGGCAATTCATCCAAAAAGGATTTGAGCATAGTCAGCAGATCAGCTGCAATACCTGAAGAAAAAATGGATACTGGATAAAAATCATTGTTGGAATATCTTATACCACTGAGCTTCATATATCACTGAAGTAATAACTTCATACAATTGCCAAATGCAAAATGAACTCAAAGATCAGGTAGATATTGACTTCCATATGTGATTGGTGACTGCATTTTACATGGTAAAACTGAGTGAGTAACTCATCTTACCAAGTTCCTGGCATGTAATGAGATGGGCATGTAACACTTTGATCAGGTATTGCGGCAAGGCAAGCCAAGCTCAAATGTGTATGCTTTGTGTCTGGAAAATTATCAACTATGTCAAATGTATATCCATTCAGCAATGGAGGTTACATGGCGCGCTCTCAAAAAATAGAGCGCGCTCAAACAAAACTCCCTCCCCCACAATAGAACGCCTGCCACGCAGGCTAGTTCTGCCAGGGGGTGGGTTATTCGGCTAGCCGGGCAACTTGGCTTGATGTAAGCTAGCCCTAAATAGTGAATAACAGCACAGAAAGAGGGACTTGAGCAAGTCTAGCCCTAAGTGTCAACATTTCTGAAGTTGACCACCATCTGTTGTCCCTTGTTGTCCCATTGTCATTGTTAATGATAAGATGGTATTAAGCTACCAACTCTCCCCCCCTACCAACCTGTGACGTTTGTCGTATAAGCATTATCGTCAGTAACATAGCTAAACCCTGATCCAACAGGATTATCAACAAACAATACATTTGCAGCTTTCAGCCAGGTATATTCTCTCTTATTGCCATTTATATCCACCGGACCAAGTTCTTCAAAATTCCCAAATCCTGTCCCGGAACCGCCGGGCCCTCCTTGGATCCACAACACCAAAGGTTTCGACGCACGGTCATCGGGGTTGGCTGTTTGAGCGCCGTACAGCCACCAAAACATAAAGGCATTTTTACGAACGTTCACATAAGACCATTTCTCGTCCGGTATTTGTTGGGCATAGACCACAGTAAGTGTGGAAAGTACGAAAAGAAATGCTGAAAACATATTTGCTGCGTTCCTGGCGAACTGTCAAGTGCTTGTGATTGTCTCGTGTCAGGCGTGTGATCTCATGTGGATTGTGCCAATATCAATACAGGATATTTTACCCTGGTGATCTTTTGCCGATATTCAATAAGACGCCAGCTCGGGCGTTTACTCCGGCTTTAGGTAGGTTTCACTCTCATATACTGTATTGTAATAAATTAAAGAATAAACATTTTTTTGCAAAAACTTGTTATCAGGATGTGTTCGTACTGCTTGTTCCCAGCTTGTTGACAAGTTGTCATCGGCTTGTTGACTCAACAGACTTCTTACTCCAACAACTTGTTATCGCCCTGCAATTCAACAACTTGTTATAAACACGTTGTGAGTGACAACCTTGTATCAACTTGATGAAATGACAACATTGTTACAACTTGTTAGTGACAAGTTCGCTACAGAGTACAGGTCTGTTGCGAGCACATCTTGTTGACAAGATGTGAGATTTTTACGTGTGTAGTCCTCCATTTTGAGGCAAATCAATATAATCGAGAGATGTACTGAAGTTTTATGCTTTTATGCGTTATGCTTACTGAAACCCACCAACAGGCGTCAAAAAACGCACCATGTAGCCAGCGGGTGCGGTCCCCCCAATTATTACCAATGGCAATGGCAAGACAAATATATACTTGTTGACGGTGAAAGGGGTAAAACATAGCAAGATGCAATAATTGCTCCAAGTCTACGCAATAAGCACTACAAGCAAAGCTAAATATAGTTCCATGCAATAACCTTATGCCACATTACTGTCACATGGTCACAGGCCCAAAGCCCCAAACATAGAACTGCCCTTACAGTAATATTAGATAAGTTTGTATTATTTTCTAAATTTTTATAAAGAGTCAGAGCTGAAATTCTGTTTTTTCGGCAGACATAATTGTATTATGAAAATTGACAAGTTTTCCTTGACAAGTCTTCTTGTTTAAAAAGCAAAGCTTCAGTTAAAAATATAGTGATTTAGTGGCAAGACCGCACAGAGAACAGTGATATTTTCAATGAAAAGAAAATGGAACATTCCGAACACTGGATCGATTCTGGTTATGCAAAGTGCATGCCAAGCCAAAGGTCAGTGAACATATTAAAACTTGCTTGTCTGTACGACTGACTCGACAATATATATTCTAGTAAGTCTTTACATGTAATTATGACATTGACATCGTTTTGCTCTATTGCCTATAACGCTACATTTAAAAAAGGTTCAAAGATTCAAATCGGCAACGGATGATTGATCGAATAACCATTGATCTGAGTCATATCAAATATAATCCCTTTTTTCGAAAATCCACTATATTAAATCATTTTGATCTGGTGCGACAATTTCAAGCTTTCTACCATTCGTTTTCAAACGATCGTTGATCTGCCAAATATCAGTCCAGGTAATAACCCAACAATGGAACACCTCGAGGCGTTTTAAATTAGGACAACTCTCTTCGATCATGCGGATTGTTTTAACAGTGATGTTATCAAAACACGACAACACTAGTTCTTTAAGCTGGAACCCAGAAGAACTTCGGAATATCTTTATTAAACATTCCTCCTCAATGGGAACTGTTTTAAGCGAGAGTTGAAGAAGGTTGAGATGGGATGTCAACAGTTGATACAGAAGTTTTTGCTTTTGGCCGAGCAAGACGTCCTTGAAGTCAATGTTTTCTAGATGGATATACTGCAACGAACAGAAATCACTGAACTTGGTAATATCGCATCCAGTGTTGGCTAATTTGCTATGTTCCTTTGGCGATGTCTCCACACACGGAAGGAAAGGTTGAACCAGTTGACAGTCAGACATAAATAACTTCTTGAGTGAGTTACAGTAAAGGCATAACACCGACAAATTTACGCTTTGTACACGAGCCAAGTTAAGAGATTCAAGTTGGTGACCAATCTCCTTCAGGAAATTTTCAATTTGTTCGAACACCAATGGCAATGGAAAATCTTTTTGGGAACATAGTATGCCACTGGCACTGCCACTGATGTGAAAGGTTTTTAGTTTTGAAAGGTGCTTTAAGCTTTTCGAGAAGAGTTCAGGATAACCTTTTGCTTTTGTGTATAAAGGAAGACTTAGTTTGAGCTCAATAAGATTGGAGCAACTCTCAAGAATTACATCTAGTAGGTTCATCTGATGATCGAATAGAAGTGTGCCTAGCATATCCAAGTGCTGAAGTTGGAATGGGTCAATTGTATGTTTCATTATAAGCATGCAATCAGCAACAAATTCTTCTGTAGTACCTCCTAATCCAGCAAATGATAATGAAAGTAGCAGTGGTATTCTAGATAACAAGATTAATAAGCTCTTCGTCGTTACAGAGGTTGACGATACATTCAAATACAAAATCTTCAAAGGTTCTGAAGAGCTGCCAGATGGCTTGAGCAAAGATTCAATTCCGTGATCTGTTATTCCGCTACACGATTCAAGGTTTAAGTCCTTTAAGTTTGGGCAGTATTTGGCAATGTTTTCCAAAACAGAATCCAAACATCCAGAACATTGTGATAAATTGATGCATGTGAGACATGTTAGATTCTGTACTATCTGATTTAAGCATCTGGATGATGGTTGATTGCAATAATGAAGGTTCAAACTGACCAGTTTCTAGACAACAATAAAAAGAATAGATAATTTTAAACTTCGGGTCTTTTTATAGGATCAATCTACCTGAAAAATACAACAAGAACTTCGGCATTTTGAACCGAAGGTCTGGAAGTTAGTCAGATGGAAGGCCTTCGCTCAAAACGTCGAAGTTCTTGTTGTATTTTTTCAGGTGGATTGATCCTAAAGACTCGGCGTGTATTGTTACAGACACTACCTACCAGGGGCGGACTGAGTGATCGGACGCGGACCAAGACCCGGAGAATTACTGGAAAGAGGCCCGGAATTACTGGAAAGAGGACAGATTTCCTTTTGCTGAAAATTAACCTGGCTTGTAAGCTATGATTCTTAGAACACGATTGATCCCTTTCGAGTTCAAACTAGTCCTGCCGCCACTTTTGTTAGCGAAAAAATGGGAAATGAGTGAACGCGGACGAATTTTCCCCTTGACGGTTGTGAAAGCACTAGTGTGTTTGTATATTTTAGAATCAAGTATGTTGTATGTGCCAAAGAAAAGTAAAGGAGTAAAGGAAACTTTCTGATACTTACTAACTAACTTTATAATATTAAATACTACATATATTCATACACTCATACATGGGCCCGGATTCTGCTCCTGGCCGAGGCCAAAAAAGCTGCCAGTCCGCCTCTGCTACCTACACAGGCACGACACATATGGATAATTTTAGGTGCAAAATCTGTATAAATAGATGTCATACTGTATGTCAGTGATAGGAAAATACCAAGAAAACCAAAATGCAAAATCAACAAAACAGTATAGCGAGGTGAATGCTGGAACAAGAAGAAGACATGATGAAAAGGATGGATAAGGCAGATAAGGTAAGGAGTAAATAGATTAAGATGTGCAGTAGTGGAATTGTGGTCATTCCAGAAAAGATCCAGACTCCCCACACAGAAGAAATTTCTGCTGTCCGGATGGGGAGGGGGAAAATTCACCTCTGATTATACATGTAGTAAAATGTACTAGGGTTAACTAAACTTGCAACTTCCTCCATGGGGGGAGGTGTGGATGTTTTCTAGAATGACCCATTGCAAAGAATGTGATGGATGCAAGTCTGAGATGGTATGGACACATAATAAGAAGAGATGAAGGAGAGACATTTAGAGGTTGAGCCATTGAGATAAAAGGGAATTTATAGAGGAGCAGAGGAGACCAAAGAACAGATGGAAGGACTATGTAAAATATCAAAATATCAAGGTCAGGTATTATATTGCACATTAAATGTGAGGGTTTTGTACCAGTTTTGGGAGATGGTGGAATGGGCCAAAATTTTAAATGGGTCTTAGAATTTTAAGAGAAAGATGGAGAAGAAAGGGGGGATTTTCATTCTCGTACTAAGAGCATGTCTTGCGCACAGTCAACAGAGCATGACAAGGGTATAAGACTGGCTCTAGGTACGAGAATGGGGGGGGGGATTTAATATGATAATAATGGAAAATAATGTGGATAATGGCATTGGGGTTTTGAAAGTTGAAACCCACAACTGGTCGAGGCCCCTCATTTTTTAACTTTTCACTTTACATTTGACAAACCTTGCAATGTAGTTGTAGCAGTACTTGATCAGTGATCAAATCATGGTATCTACTTAAATCCAATCTCAAAACATTCTGATGAACGAGCAATGCAAAATATTCCGGGGACAAAATTTCCTTTGAAAAGGCAATATACAAAATTTCTTGTATGGCTCTGTCACCTACAGAAGAATGTGATCATCATAATGATTTATGCATTTCAGGTGCATTTGAGGGAAGAGGAAGGGGGCTTATCGGAGAGGGGGCTTATCAGAGAGGCCAAGGGGGGGGGGGCTTATTGATTTATTTTATGTTCTGAGAGTAAGAACATAGTACACTAATGTGAACTTCCAGGCGAAATTATAGCAAATTTAATCAATGGACTTGTTGTGAAGGGGAGGATGCTGTAAGGGGGGGGGGGCTTATTAATAGTATAGGACCAGTAAATTTCATACAAAACAGGGTTTCTTGCAACCCCGAGCCTGCGATCCTTAAGTCATCCTACTTTCTTGGATTCTCAAATTCACTAGATTACTACATTACTCACTTAATTGAGAGAAAGCAATATGAGGATATATGAAACCATCATTTAGTGTTACATCTTTACAACACAATGCAATATTTTCTGCTACAGACTCCAGACAAAGTCTTGCCAATGAAATTCCAGCCATGTTTCCTCTGTGAAATTTAGGGATAAAGGGGACACTGCATGATATAGCCCATACTTTAAGCAAGAAAATAACAAATTACCAAATTAGAACGTATTTTTTATATATCTGTATTTTAATATTTTTAATTCATTTCAATGGAAATTGTTAGTTTGTCAAGACTTTGTCTCGAATCTGTTGCAGACAATATGGCAGTGTGGTGTCAAAGCGCCTTAAAAGAGGATTTTTACAAGTATTTGTATGCCATTGGACCTTTTAATGATTTGAGTAAGTTGTCTAAATATGGCCAGTGACTTAGGGCACAGTATAGGTATTGAGCAGTAAGCTCACTCAGGTCGGAACCTTTGAAGTTTTTGTCCTTGCGCATGTCATGCCGCGCATGTTTGGCCGCCATGTTGGCAGTAAGGAAAGAGGAGTGAAGATGTTTAGAATTGTACTACAGAAACTTGGTTTTTACACTTAAATGGCAATATTTTTCCGTTTTCTTTCGCCGATCGGCTTCAGATGGATAAAATAACAAATAGAGGAGGATACTGCTTAGTTTTAGACGCGTTTGGAGTAAAATAAACAAGCAAAAAGGCAGAAAATCGCGACGAAATATGTCAGCTGTTAGGAGTACGTGCGGGATATTGGGCAAAGCTAATTTATTATTACCATTGGTCTTAACAAGTGAGACAAAGGTTTCAATCATGTTGAAAACGGCGTGTATAAGAAGAAAGTCGAAGTTGTTCTCACAAACATTTGAAGTATTCCTGCAGGAACAGATTGTTCTTATTGCTGTCTAGAGAATACACTGATGGAACATGTACAACTTTACTGAGGGGCAGTTTATATGATCCCTCTTACCCGAGATTAAACGAAGCATGCAATGACTTTGAGGTATTGAAATAAGTCATTTGTTAATGATTCGGAAAAATAACATGATCCTGATGGCTTTGGATTTTGTTCTGTGGAAAAATCAAATGGCAAAATGTTGTTGAGCACTAATTCTTGCGAATATATATTTTTGCATTGATCTATATTTAAATTCTTGTTAGCATGTGCTTGTCTGGTTTCATAAGGACTTATTTCAATACCTCAAAGTACGCTTTGTTTAATCTCGGGTAAGCGGGATCGTATAAACTGCCCCTGAGAGAGACAACTGTAACTATTGTTTGGAAGTAATGATATTCAAGATACATTTGTATTGCAAAATATTAAAACTAGCATGAAGCTACTGTGTACACATCTAGGGAGAGGTTTATAAATCCTTGCTCTCAGTGTTAACCCATTGACTGGCAATGCCCCCAAATGTCAGACAATTTTACGCTTTAAGGGGAGAGTATTTGCCACCCACAGTGCATTCTGTGTACAAAAGTGCGAAGATCTCCAGCATGGATTTTCAAAATTCACAACACAATTTATAATAAAAGTCAAGGTAAAACTGCTGATCTTCTGCGTTAACTTCACACAGAATGCACCTATGCTTGCCACTTATGTGTTGATATTAGCAGGTGATAATTATGTGTTCCATCACCCTTGCAGATTTGTATGGCCAAAGGTCAGTAGCTAGTGGTTCAGCACCCTGGTTTTATTAATGCCAGTGGCATATTGAATAAATTATCAACTTGATGTTTGTTGTGTTCTGTTCTGTTCTTGTTATATTTAATGCTCAATCATTCAATCTCTTTAAATTGTTTCATCATTTAACTTAATGACATTTAGGATTAACTTGTCAACATACACCACATTACAGTAAAATAACAAAATAGGTTGCATCAATCAGGGTGTATTTCAACCTAGTGGTTAACAAGAGACTTGGCATGGTGTATTGTGCAAGAGCAAGAGTTTCCCTTGACTAGTTTACTTTATTGCTTAACTTTGTTACATTTCTGACAAAACTTACACAAATGTGCTCTTCTCAAATTTGGCAAATGTCACATTGACTGCTACATACAATATCAATTGAAATATATTTCTTTATTATATAAAATTCATTTCATTATTTGTTTCTTTTGCATAATTTAACATTAGGGTATCTTTGGCTACAGATTACAATGTTTACCATATTTCATTGTGAACACAACACATGTAGTACTGTAGGAGTAGTACACTCCCACCAAAAAACCTGCAAGTGGTCAACACCCTTTTCTTTTGCCTTCATGTGGATTTCTCTAAATCAACAGTCAAGCAATGCATTTGTCTGTAGTCTTTGGTTTAAATTGTAACTTAGTTTGGCAAGTGCTTTTTTTATTCTGCCCGATAATGGCAGATGTAGTCATGTAGAGGACTTAGTTTCAAACCGAAAATAAATCTAACACTAAAAGAAAACGCGTGGTGTTCAGCAGTTAACTGTTCGAAGAGTGATAGTTCAAGTTCAGAAATCAGCTTCTTTCGATTTCCATCTGAGCCAGAAAAGTACGTTTTACTTCGTCATATTTGTAATTATTCTAAAACTATTCCTCAGCCTCCTCAGCTGTAAATTGTGCTGCAGATTTTGATGACCTCATCGCTCAGTGTACAGAAACTACCAAGAAGTCAACATCAGTGCTGGCTACAATACCTCAACCTCAAACCTTGGCGATTGGACCCACCGACTACAAAGATCCAAATTGTCGTTTCCAACATGGTCGAGGAGAATACTATCACATATGTTGCTGGCTATCTGCTCCATAAGTGTTCACAAAAACACAGCTGCTCAACCTGCAAAGAAGCCCAAGAGTCCAATGATCTGGATGACAATAGGAAATTACTTTCAATTGTTACTTCAAGGCATATGAGCAAGTCAAATCACAATTTGGAGGTCTGCATGCGCCTTCAGCTAGATTCCTGGAGTATGTCGTTCAACTTGAAGCAATCTTTTTCAAAAACTTCTTCATTTATACAAAGAGTTCTTCTGTTGGAGGTGATATCCTCAAGTTACTCAAGAAAGAACCTGTGCCGTTCCAGTACTGTGAAGAATTCCTGCTGGAATATCTGCAGAAGCTGTTCTTGAGAATGAGAATATATTACTGGTTGAAATTGGCCAACCGTGATTTTCGGACAACTTAGAACAAAAAGGACAGCAAATATTTGAAGGTGTCACATCTTTAACCGACATGACTTCAGTCATTATAATCGTTCATATTTTTATTAACGTTTGACATTTATATTGACAATTTAGAACTTTAGAAGTGCCTATACAGTGGTCTAGCTACTGCCATAATTTGTTCAGGCCTTCAGGGAGCCTCTTAGAAGAGAGAACAAAAACCGATCAACTTTGTTTGGCACAGAGCTGAGAGGACCATAGTTAATCATACTGAAAATATTATAAAAATAAACACAGAAAAACAAGCTATAGACCAAAATATATAGCATACTGCCACGGCTGCTATTTAGTAGAGTCTAGCAGCCTTATAGTTATAACAAGTTAGAGCACAATTTGTCATTGAAATAGTTTTTCTATTTTACTAAAATTTGACAACTTACCTTTCTTTTACAAGTACTAGGCATAGAAAGAAAAATTCGTCCACAAAACCTTGAAATAGCGCCAATTTAAGTTTCAATCATGAAAGTAAACATTCAGCCCACTCCTAACAGCTGACATTCGTCGCGATTTTCTGCCTTTTTGCTTGTTTATTTTACTCCAAACGCGTCTAAAACTAAGCAGTATTCTCCTCTATTTGTTATCTTATCCATCTGAAGCCGATCGGCGCAAGAAAACGGAAAATTATTGCCATTTAAGTGCAAAAACCATGTTTCTGTAGTACAATTCCAAACAATCTTCACTCCTCTTTCCTTACTGCCAACATGGCGGCCAAACCGGAAGTCGGATGACTTCGGTTGGACACTTTGAACCCCGAGTGAGGTTACTGCTCAATACCTATACTGTGCTTAGGGGCTGTTTATATGAAAGCCGGGCTAGTTCGCTGACCGGGCCAGCCTGGTAAGCGGGATGAATTTGTCTTGTGTTTATATGAGAAAATTTCATCCCGGCAAGCGGGATGATTTTGTTGTTTTGACCTTTGACATTGTTTTGACAGTTCTTAAAAATAGCTCGCAGACAAATTGGCGGCGGCGTCTCTTTGAACTTTCATCCCGCCAACCGGGCTGGCCTGGTTCGTGAGTGTTTACATGGGGAAATTTTCATCCCGGTAAGCGAGATCTTGCCTTTTTCAAGCGAGATCTCGGGAACCGGGCCAGCCCGCTTGTCCATGTAAACGCACAGTAGTTTTTACTATAAAATCAATTACACGGCGAGATCTCGCTAAGCTGGCTGGCCCGGCTGAACAGAACTGAATGCGTAATTAGTGTATGTATAATGTACGAGTCAAATCCAACCTCGATTATGCCCCCTCCCCCCCTCGGGCAAACTCCGGGCAATTTGACTTTTGAAAAAATAAATAGTCAAATGGCCATCCGGCTGGGCGAAAAATTAACAGAGCCAGTGGGACAGTCGTGGTTCTCGAAATTTTGTTAAAAATGAAATTTAACAAGTTCATCCGATTAAGTAATAAAAAATGTGGTGTACTGCAACAAAACCCCAAATAATGACAATTACAAGTTTTTTGTCAAGACAGAATTTTGCTCATAGATGATCAGGAAAACAACCACGAGGGAATTAAAGTGCTACAGCATACACATTCTTTATGAGCGACCGGCGACCGCTGACCAATTTTGTTGTACATGGTCAATTGCCGGGGGGGGGGACATGATCACAGTTGGATGTGACAAGTGCATAATTTATGCATGATAGACCTGTTTCCTTGTTTACATTTTGCTGCCAGGCAAATTCCAATTATACAAAAGATTATTAGTTCGCCATTGTATTTCAACAATGCATATCACAATAACGAAGCTCTCTTGGGAGCTGTAAAAAACCTTTGCTTGCTTGAGAAATGTAAACAAGGCAAGGGATCAAAATATGACTTGATATGCTGGAACTTAGGTATGCAATCTCCGAGTACCCTCTAGTTTTGCTCTGTCTTACACCACTCTGATGATGTTATCCATCAAGGGAAATTATGAGACATTAGTAATTAATTGGTATTTATGTACTGTAAATCCTCTGTTTAGTATCCCCTCCCAAATAAGACCCACCCTCTCTAATATCCTCCCTTAGAGGAATAAATTTATTATGCCCTCTCCTCTCTATTAACCCATTAACTGGCAGTACCCTACCACTTTAGTAAAATACTAAAGTAGGGTAGGGATGAGTCGATTAATCGGAAAATAATCGGCAACGCTGATTAATCGGTGATTTTTAAATAATCGGTAATCGGCCGATTATTGTTTGATAATAGGCAAAATAACTGGTCTTAAGATTTTTTGCACAGTTGCCAAGCACATGCTAAAATACTAAATACACTGACAAGTAAAATCGTCTCACGTTAGATAGAGTAAAATGCTAAAGTGGGGCGCATCTGGGCGCATTGCCAGCTAATGGGTTAAGTTCTGGCACATTTACAACTAAGAAACAATTAGGTGCTGCTTGGATTTATCAATTGGCATGGAATTTCATGTTAGTTTACTGTGTTCCTTGCCTACTTCATTTCAGATAAATCAATATGCCCCCCTCTCTATTAAACCCCCTCTTTTATCCAATAACACCTCCCCCGTCCCGTTTCAAACATGGCTGAAATAAATAGGTCGCCGAGACAGCGGTATCACAAATTGTAACATCACTTTTTCATGTCGTCATGCAGATTCAACACTCATTCAAGAACTTCTTGATATATCTAATGACAAGCAATTGTTAAAGGTTTCATACTTCCCTTTGCTTTTTCACGAGAACTTTACAAAGTTAGATCTCAGCAGATGTCATTCCATGATCACTGACCAAGTTCTAAAGCTTGTTTGTCTTCGTTGTAAGGTAATTATAGCAAACATTTTGGTACAACAGCATCTTTAATATGCTACAGTAACTGCTTAATACTTTTTTCTCTTTATTCTGCAGTATTTAGAGGGAACTGGTGCATCCCCAATTGCCCATTTTCTATGCCCTCAAATTGCACTGTCGTGTAACAATGCTATTACAGTACCTAATAAATAACTAAATAACATATTATAAATAGTAATTAATATGTACCGTCAGAACGTTAAAGTTCTTACCTCCACCAGGAGCCGGTTGTTCAAAAGCCGGTTAACTTAACCCTGGGTTAGTGGTAACTTTCATACAAGTTTCCCGACATCGGTTATATTAATATGAATACTGTTTTCTATCAACCTTGTACTGGGCGATATAAGTTTTTGTTTATAAAGTTTTGAAATATTTTATAAACAAACATGTAGAAGTATACAAACCAGAACAGCAGATTAAATTTAACCCGGGGTTAACGTTAACCGGCTTTTGAACAACCGGCCCCAGGAGGTTATGTTTTCACCCAGGTTTTTTTGTACGTATGTTTGTTTCTGAGCACGACAGCTAAAAAAGATCAAATATTTTAATACGAAAATTTGTGGAGCTTTAAAACGACCAATCGATTAAATTTGGATGAAAGTTGAATGAGAAATTTACAACAGTTTGTCTTGCTTTCCCGGGCTGAAGGGCCGAAAAGGATTGATGTGTTGGCTAAATTTGCTGAAGGAGGTGTGCAGTCTCCGATTGCACTCTAGTTGTTAGCATTTGTTAGTCCCCTTATGTTTTCACCTGGGTTTGTTTGTATGTCACAGTGTTTGTCTGTGAGCACGATAACTAAAAAATCAAATATTTTAATACGAAAGTTTGTGGAGATAATGCCACTGACCAAGGACAAATCAATTCAGTAAATTTTGGTTCAACAAATGAATGCATTTCACAATAACGAAGCTCTCTCTTGCGAGCTTTAGAAAACTTTTGCCCCCCAGAAAAACGTAAATAAGGCAATGGGTATGTAAACATGGCAAGGGGTTAATTTGCTGGCGGAAGTATTCAGTCTGAGTACCCTCTAGTTAAAATATTTTCATTTTCAACCATCAGAGACTGACACACTTAAACCTGAACGGCTGCTCACGGTTGTCAAATTCTTGCCTAAACGAAACCTTACCAACTTTACAATCCCTAAGAAGTTTGCAATTATCGAATTGCCGAGGCTGTACAGATCGGTTGTTACACAACCTTGCGAAACATTGTCGCAACTTACAAGAATTGGTCGTTAACTTGTGTCCAAAGGTTACAGATGTTGGAATCGAGGCCCTTCTTACAAAAGATAACCCTGGTGAAGTTGGCTGCTTTGATATCATTCATTTGAACGTGTCTGCAACTTCTGTTACAACAAAAAGTTTGCCGGTAATCCTTGTAAGACTTCCAAAACTTAGAAAACTTTGCTTTTCTGATCTCCCTGGAGCAAATAATCTGGGATTGGTTGGCTTGCCTTTCTTGAACATTGAACATTTGGATATTTTTGCTACCTTCCTCGTAGATTCAGATCTGAAACTCCTTGTTGAGCATTGTCCGAAGCTCGCTGTACTAAGGCTGAACTTGAGTAGCAATTTAAGTAAGATGGTGGCAAATCATTTGACGAGCTTATCACATTTAAAGTCACTCGATCTTGGCGGGGCGTCTGAAGAAGAAATTCTCTTTGAAGATGTTGAAAAGTTCCTCAAGAAACGGGGTGGTCAATTGGAATCTTTAAACCTATCTGGAATGCATAATGTTCGTATATCCGTCTTATGTATCTATTGTAAATCACTTAAAGAACTAACCCTGGCACATTGTCAAAATGTTGATCCAATGCTTCCTTCGTTAGACGATTTAACCAAAGAACAGAGGGATAGTCCAGCACATGGGAGTCGCCTTAGTGATTTTTGTCCTCAACTATCTTGTATCGATCTTAATTTTACCACCTTTCGTGATAATGGTCAACCCGAGTTGTACCCAATTTGGATATCTTGCATTCTTAGCGATCATGCTAACCTCAGTAAACTTTCATTGAAGAACGCGGACATTAATGATGAATTTTTAGCGGAGCAAGTCTGTGGAAGTTCATCGAGTTTGGCTCTAAGAATTCTTGACTTGACCAATTGTAATGCCATCACAGTACAGTCCGTTCGTGGTATCGTTGAGAAGTGTCGCAATCTACGCTTGCTAGATTTATCTCATTGTAAACAGATCGATTTAGGCTCTGTTTCAAAGATTAAGAAGAACTTGAAGGAAACTCGTAATCCACTTCAAATCGTTTGGGTTTAAAAGTACGTTTACAAATTACGATTTGTCGAGTTGTTTTAAGGTGCACTAGTACTTACGGACACCTCTCTATTACGGACCGTTTCCATTGTCTCGACATGTACAATTCTCATGCATGTATTTTCTTCTATAAAATCTCTAGAAAACGGACACTCACATCTTGTCAACAAGATATGTTCGCAACAGGCTTGTACCAAGCTTGTCAACAAGTTGAAACAATGTTGTCATTTTATCAAGTTGCTACAAGGTTGTTACTCACAACTAATTGTCAGTAACAAATTGTTGAATTGCAGGACGATCACAAGTTGTTGGAACAACTTGTAACAAGTCTGTTGAGTCAACAACCTTGTAGCAAGTTGTCAACAAGCCGTTGACAACTTGTCAAAAAGCTTGGAACAAGTTGTTGGAACAGTATTGGTACAAGTCTGCTGCAGGTTTGTTATATACAACTTGTGCGTTTTTACGTGTGTATATAAGAGCTGCGTTGCGACCTTAGATCACCCATAAGGAAGACACTAGACCAGTGTGTCAAAACGTTGGCTCGTGAATGCAATTCGACCGGGCTTTGTATTCTTTTAGCTAGCCAGAATAGTGAGCAAAAACATGTCTGATATTAAACCTGGTTGCCGGCGCCGTGAACGAATGAACTTGAAATCGTATTGTGTCAACGTACTAAGGCTAAGAGGTGAAGAACTACTCACAATCAACTGGGATTTGACGAGTTTTTATCTGAAATTTTCTTAATTTAATTGTACTCCAAATTTGCAAGTTTTGTTTTTAATTGGTACAGTAACAGTAAGTTGCAATTAGTAGGAATTTATAAGATGCTGACCGGCAATTATAGATTATAATCATATTATCACTTACAGCGGATTCTGGTTGACTGCAAAACAACTACAGTTACGAACGTGCGTTGAGTCGTTATATTTTGACTTTTCCATGGTAATTTCTAATGGTTTCCAAGGGGAGTGCCCAACGTTTGATGTGTTTATTTTACATGTTTCATTGTTTAGTGGTAATTGTTTTGAAATGCAACAAAGTTTGAAACATGTCAAACAAACATATCGAACGTTGGGCGCCCCCTTGGATTGGAAACCATTGAAAATGATCCTGGAAACGTCTAAATTTAAACGACTCAACGCGCGTTCCAGCCTCCTCCGCAGGCATCTCTTGGATTCCCGGGGTAGGTTGCGTCCACTGAGGGTTGCGTCGGGTAGAAAGTCGGAATTTTTTCCAGCAAATAGTTTCTGCCCGCCAATTTTAAGGCGATGCCTGCGGAGAAGGCTACGCGCGTTCGTAAATGTTGTTGTTTTGCATTCAACCGGACTCCGCTGTACATTGATCATATTGTATACCGCATTGTATTAGCCTCCTCCGCTGGCATCTCTTGGATCCCCGCAAGGTGCTCCATTTACTGTTCGGAGTACTCCGAATTCTAAGAACACTAATGGAATGGAATGGAACACGGTCACATGACTGTTCTGCACTGTTCTGACTACCCCGATTTTCGAGTCGGGGCAGCCAGAACAGAACAGGTAACCGCGTGATTTGTGACGTTAATGAATGAATTTTAATGAGTTTGGAATGAATTTTGGAGGATCTGTTTCACGCATGTGACTGTACCAGATCGTCAGACCATAAGTAGCCCAGACACTCTTGTGTGATTCATATTTAAATCATCCCTCGGTATATTTTTCTCGGCATCTCGTTCGATTGGACTAATAGTAGAAGGTGTTCGTAGATGGAATATACGAACGAAAATTTATATACAATTTTAGACCTAGCCAGGAGCAGTTGCGAAAAATGCAACTTTAGGCCCTCTGGCAGGAATCGAATCTGCGGCCCTGCGATTCCAGTTCAGCGCAGCTCTGAGCTACAGAGTCCAGTTGCTGAGCAATCGTCGCCCTCAATGTCAGGAATTTGGATTAAAAATCAGAATATCATTGCAATGTTCAGCTAATCATTAAATACCGCAGGGGGTAATTAAATATACCGAGGGAGGGTTTAAATATGAATGACACTGCAGTGTGGTAAGACGTCAAGTTTCATATAGGGTGAGACCGACGGCAACGAAGATTTTGAGGTAAGTCTACCTGTTCAATACTATATAATTATGGTATTCAGCACTCTCTGACATTTCGTGAACCAACACACACTAATGAGATTATGAATATCAAGGACAAATAGCTTAGGAAGTTCTCGGCTTCAGGCGTTTAACTTGGAGCTAGGAGCTTCCCATCTTGTTTTCTCGCTCCATGACCATGTCATAGAATAGGAAATGACTAGAAGGGCCACTTGAGGCCGAACCTTTGAAGTTTGCATGTCGCATTACGCATGTTCATTACCATTATTCTAGCCAGTCAATTGCATTTTCTGACATATAAACACGCTGAACTGGCTGGTCCGCCATTATTCTGGCCAGATAACTGCATAAAAATAGAATACTGGGTTTGGTGGATAATCCAAGTGAGTAGATATATACACAATTTAAGACCTAACCAGGAACGGTTGCGAAAAATGCAACACTAGGTCCTCTGGCAGGAATTGAACCCACGGCCCTGCGATTACGGTGCAGCGCTCTAACCAACTGAGCTACAGAGGCCAGTTGCTGAGCTGTAACCGTAAGTTCTGTATATATAGGTTATCGGGTGTTAGGTCTTAAATTGTGTAGATATCTACTCACTTGGATTATCCACCAAACCCCGCCAGTATTCTAGTTCAACCAAGTGAAGTGCAAATTAAAATCTTTGAAGTTTGCTTATCTGCGCACACACGATAACCTATATATACAGAACTACGGTTACAGCTCAGCAACTGGCCTCTGTAGCTCACTTGGTTAGAGCGCTGCACCGGGAATCAGGCCGTGGGTTCAATTCCTCCTACCAAGGACCCCTAGTTGCATTTTTCTTCGCAACCGTTCCTGGTTAGGTCTTAAATTGTGTATATATCTACTCACTTGGATTATCCACCAAACCCAGTATTCTAGTTCAACCAAGTGAAGTGCAAATTAAAATCTTTGCATAAAAATAGGGTGTCACGTTGCACTGCTGAGTGGCCTTTCTGGTCATTTCCTATTCTGTGACCATGTCTTCATTTACTGTTTTAGCGCAACGTCCACTCGAGCCAAATTTCTTTCGTGATCAATTTTGTGAGATGATAAATCAAACGGTTGGGGGCTCCAGTTCTACATTAAGCTGCCGTGATTGGTGTATGAGCTGCCTTAAAAACACTTCGACCGGTCGACGTTTCGAGCGAAGGTCCTTCGTTGGGTGGTTAGTAGCGCTACTAACCATCTCCTCACTGACACTGTCATCCGGACCTACAGTATAAGGCCTTCGCTGGAAATTTTTATCAAGTAGTTACTGTAGTTCAAACACAAAGGCAAAGCTTATACATACAGTATCAGTCCATATTTTGGATTTTCAAGATGTTTTCAGACGTGGGGTTCCACCGTAGGTGGTATTCTACAACAATAAACCGTCGTGGTTGGTGTCTGAACTGCCTGAAAATGATTAAAAGTAAACACTTCGACCTTTCGACTCGAGCCAAACCCTTTCTCAGAATCTCAGGAGGTCGAAGAGCCTTCACTTGAAAAGAAACATCGAAGTTTCGAACCGTCTTTTCTTTCAAATTTTTATCTTTTCCAGGTATTTCAGACAACAAACCACAGCAGCTTATCAGTAGTTGGACAATTTATATGCATATACTATAGTATATAAAACATTAAAATAATGTTTAATTGACAGCACTTTGTGAGAATGGGTATCTGGCTTTGTTTTACCCTAGCTTTCGTATTAACAAAGCTTTTTTTATGATTTAGATTACAATTCGTCTGAAGTTGTTCCGGATAAATACGCCAGCTCTTAGATGACATTTTGTGTTTGAATTGACTTGTTTAAAGTCGGATTTTACGTGTACCCCTTGACATATGGTCTCGAATTCCGACCCCTTATTGGTTTACGTACGTAAATATTACATAAATTAATTGCCAAACACGAAATTATTTGTCTTGCTGTGGCTCATTGTATAGAAGAAACTCAAGGAAGCTTTTCGCTTCGAATTTCGTAGCTTTGGACAGCTCAATTTCGTCGAAAGCTTTGGGTTCTTGTCTATAAACACAGAAGGTATCGTGTATTTATATTTTATGGTTTTATAAGGTAGTCCTAGCGACGACATTTGTGACAAATACTATGTTTATGCAACCTGTCGCAACCATGGCTAGTAGAAATATTATCGTCGAATCGAGTGCACAAGCTGTCAAGATAGTGTCAAAATTTGTCATGGAATTCCCTACCGAATGCTGGCCATTATTTAAAAATCTGTCCCTAGTTTAGTTGGCAATTTTTAATTGGTTATCTAACTCATTTTAAATCCAGCTGAAGTCTAATGAATGCTCAATTAGCTAGCTGAAGGATATTAATGATAAAGAAACTGATTATTAACCAATATATCGGTGTTTAATAAATGGTTTGGTACAGCATGTGTTAAATTATTCAGCCTGTGGTAAATTAGTTCGCGTTTTATTGGTATTTTGCTTTCGCCGATATTTGGCTTGAATTTAACGTGTTGTGATGTGTTTATGTCGTATGTGAGCCACCCCTTATGAACTCGTGTCATGTATAAACTCGTGTTTTGTTTTAATACTTGACGTGTAAAACCACTTAATATTGTGAGCTCTCAGGCAAGTTCACATAAAGCCGCTAAACTTTCTTTGTAAGTTAATTTGCATTCGTGTAACCTTCAAAAAGAGCAACGAAAATTAACTATATTTTATTGGCAAATATCTCGCCTAAGAGTAGATCGTTTTGCGTCAGAATAAGCCGCCTGTTTCCACTTCAACCGTATCGTACCCAGACGTAGCTTATCTTTTTGTTTCCTGAGCATTATATGAACACTAGAATGAAACTAATGACTTGGACACAAAACAAACGTTAGGATACTTTTGAAATGAAAACAGGCTTAAATGAAAATAGTATAGACCACTTTCATGCATGAAATTGAGTAGAATTTATTAACCTGAACGAGGTCAATGAGGCTTATTAAGATGCACATAAAAGAATATTTAAACTCATCTGAATTATGACAGTGGTCTATAGCATGGCGCATTGGTCCTTTTATATATACAGTCAAGTTGACTGTGCCACACTGCGCTCAACATTTGGCATGAGTGTAACGTACCTCTTAAGTCATGTCCTGGTACTTTCAATACTATACTTCGTGAATAAACTCGTAACGAGAAACTCCGTATCTATTTCTGGACGTTTCGAGCAAAGGCCTTTCGTCTTTAGGCAGTTTTCCTTTACAGCCGCTTTTCCCACGCGGGACGAACGAACATGTTTCAACTTGCGCTGTAGGTGTCTAGCGTGAGTGTTTTCTGTCCGCTTTACTGCTCGCGGACACGAATGAAAATTGAACTACAAAGTGACTCGAGTAGGTCGCTTCGCCTGCGCGGATAAAACGACCGTAATGGAAACGGCCTTTTGTGAGTTTTAGGACACTGTAGTAAACACTCGTTATTGAGAATTTAACCTTTATCGTTTGGCCTTACTGACAGAGACATGTACAAAATAATGTACAATGCAAACATTTTGTCGCTTTTTCAAAAGAATCGGTTTCGACCGTCCGCACACAATACGATTTCCATTACAGCCGCTTTGCCCGCGCGGGCGGAGCGACCATGTTTCAACTTTCGCTGTAGGTATCTAGCATGAGATTTTTTTGTCCGCTTTACACCTCGCGGACACGCCTGAAAGTTGAACTACATTCAACTTTCTTGGCGTGCCCGCGCGACTAATTATTCACGTGATTCGAATCGGTCGCTTCGCCCGCGCGGGCAAAACGACCGTAATGGAAAATGGCCTTTACGGGGTTAGGAGTTCAGGCGCGGCTCCCGCCTCATTCCGTAAGGTATGCGAGTAACGCAGAGGGCATTCACTAATTACTCGCACGCCTTACATTTTGCGGACATGTTGCACGCGTTTTAACAAAAACGCTTGTGCGGAGAAGAGAGCGAATACGCTAGAATTGATTACTGAGAATGTGCTGACGAATAATATGAACCAATCAATATCTATGGTAACGACAAACTTGGGTGAACTGCTCCGTCATCGTCTTCAAAATGTTCCGTTTCCAACATTCCATGTGCCCACACGAATACGCCGCCGTTGTTGCATTTTCTAAAGTTTCCATTCCGCTGAAGACCGTTTGCAAAACGGATAAGTGTGGACGGAATGTGAATCCACAACAGAATGTTTGCGTACTCAAACGAATCAGTATACGTGTGGAAGGGGCCAAAGTACTAAAACATGGCGCATTACGGCTCAGTGGGTTAACAATAGACATGACAGGAGTGTAGTTAACCAGTTTTTTACGTCCAACTAGTTTAACTGTAGAAAAGACACGACAGATAAGCTGATCAACCAACGCCCAAAGCTTTCATTTTACGAACTCTCCTTCTCAGAGGCGTTTTAGCTTAACACGCGGGCGACATACCCGGAAAATGTAAGTCATGCGGGGATCCAGGGAAGACGGCGAGCATTCACCTTAGCTCAATGGCATTAACCAAGATTACCCGCATGCCTTACATTGCAAGTTGCAGCAAAAATTGCCCGGTGTAACATGGCCTTTTAGCCTCCCCCACAGGCAACTCTCTGGCAAACGGAAGAATTACACAGCAATATTTTATCGGGCAAAAGCCGTTTACAAGATAGTTGCCTGCGGAGGAGGCTATCCCGACATTAACCTGAGGATGCATTCTCAAACGTGGGGGTTGCCAGACAGACATGAGACAGTGTAGACCGTTTTCTACAATAAGCTCCTGTGGTCTGTGGTCTGGGTCAAACCGCCTGAAAAAGATTTATTTATTTACTTTTGTCGTTTTAACACAACTATTAATGTTATATACAAACATGAAAACGACAAGGAACACTAACACAGCGTCAGCCAATTACGTTAGTGACCTTTTACAAAACACATGTAAACTTCATGTATAATTAACAATTAGATTATGAGCTCAATCTATCGACAATTAGATAGCGAGTAGCGTAGCCAATCAAATTACAGCATTTGCAATAGTATACTAGTATGATTCTACAAATATAATATTAGACAAGATTGCAGCATAGTCCATCTTATATCGAAAAACCAGCAAGAAAAACAGTATATTCAAAACGTTTTTCATAATTTATTAAATTCGTTAAAAATCGAGGAGATGGTATCGTACTCTAATATTTGTAATTAGATAGCGCGCAATCAATATCAAATTACAACATTTGCATAGTATACTAGCATGATTCTACAATAATATAATTAGACAAGCAGCATAGTCATTCCATCTTATATCGAAGGGAGCGCATACCTGTCCATACCATGTAGGCCAAAAAATATATATATCTGGATATGGATTAATAAGTACTAAACTATGTCTATACCGATTTTCAACTAAAGCTGCGCTCTATGATTCTCTATTGAAAAACTGCGACGTTACGGGCGAATATCCTTTGCATGGCTTTGCCTTAACTAATTTCTCCAGGTAATTCGTACATGACAATAAAATTTGACCAGCTTTGTCAATCCTGTATGTAAATTTCGTCGCGGTTTATTCGAGTACATCAGCTGTTTAAACGACTCTATGACAGCAATAAGAATAGTATGAAAAATGTAATCATATAAAGCTTTCCCATAATCCCTATATATTTATATGTTGCTAGGTTGCTGACCGGCTGCTGTATATTGTCAGTTTCGTGACTTGACATCTTTCACAGGTGTTTGGATAAGTGGCAAAACGTTTTTGAGCCCAAAAATTTCAACGACTCAAGCTTCGACAAAAGCTAGCTTCGTCCACTGAAAATCTAATCTCATCATGTAAGTTTATAAATTTAATTGTCTTTTAATCCAATCATATCATGGTGCGTCTCTGTTTCGGGTTCAATTCCGGGTTCAATCTCACGTATATTTAATATATTGATACAGGGTGTAATTTTATGTGTTAAGTCAGAGAACCTATTGTCAGTAGAACCCCGTTATCCTGAACTCGGCTAATTTTGCTTTCCATGGCCGAAATTTTCCCGTTTCTCTCGAACTTTAAAGACTTCAGTTTGTTGTGTTTATTCGTTAGGTGTCCGGTCAAAACGTCCCCGACTCCGCTGGTCATTGTATATTTTGTATAATTATGTAGTATCTTAAATGTTAAATTATTTCATTTTCTTAGATTTCCAAATAAATACTAATATCTATATATACTTTTTGTTTCTTTTACATTTTTAACAGTGCCCTCAAATGACTAGTGAGGGCAATATTCTTAGACTTAAGCCCCGTATACAGACGAGCAAGTTTTCCTTGACAAGTTCCTTGTCGAGTTTACTTGTTCGTGTGTACGGCAAACAAGTTTTTTCGATCAATTTTTCATTGACAAGTTTTACGAGCCCGTGTATTAACGACATAATGCCAATGGCCGCTCAACTAGATCGAACATAAGTGTGCAGTGGCGTACAACGCATTTCCTTGTCAAGTTTTCCTTGTCGGACGTACACACGAACAATTTTCCTTGTTCAAAGCAAGCTGGCATTGAACTTCAGCAAACTTGTCAATTTTTTGCCGTACACACGGGCAAATAAAACTTGTCAAGGAAAACTTGCTCGTCTGTACGGGGCTTTAGTCTTGGAATCGTAAAATTTAGCATTGAAGCCTCAACCTCTAATATAGATTTTGGAAATGGCCTACTGAGTATTCAAGATGTTGGTTTATACCAAAAACAATTAGACAACACCTGGTTCTTTGATAGTTTAAATATATTTTGCAATGAGTTCAACCAAGAGATGTTTGACTTGGGTTGGGTTGGGGACGTTTTGACCTGGGGACGTTTTGACTGGTAAGCCTGCGTTATACATGCACGCATTTGATTTTGCAGCGTAGGCATGATGCATGCATGATGTAAAACGAACTATAACAAAGAATTCACTCTTTCAGTTTAAGATACCTACAGCACAATTGAGTGTTAAATAAACTGTGTTTATTGTATATTTCACAAAGTACAGTCGTATCAATAGGTCATTGGATCAGCCACGTTAATTTGATTTTATTTAATAATTATTCTAATTATTTTTTTGTAATTTGACTTATTCCGTTATCTGCATGAGAACCCCGCTATATAGTCGAACTTTTTGTTTTTTGTTATTATCTGTCCTAATCCTTGGTAACCTATAGACGTTCTTCTCTCTCAAATTATATTCAGAAGTGTTATATCACGAGGCGGTTAAATATCTCAAAGTTTGTGTTCCTATAATCATTGTCATTATACTTGCTTCGTTTTGCGAGAAAGGTTTTTCATATAGCATTTCTCTTCTTTCAAATAAACTTCCTATACTTGGCAAGAGTATTCTATACCACAGATCTATTACAGGAACAATAGAATCTAACAAGTGCACAGGGCTCTACTTTTTCCAGCTGTCTTAAAAGATAAATACGTTTATAGATGCTTTTTGAAGAATATCCTCAATATGAACGTTCCATCTTTGATCTTACGTATAATAGTGACTCCCAAACCCTGGCTTGGCCTGGGATACCGGACTCAAACGGTTGGTCATCAGCATTGATTGCGTCCTGTTCACATGGGTGCTTAGAATTAATCATCAGCTTCTTACATTTTGATGGGTTTGACCACTGATGGTTTAACTAGAACTTATTATTCCTCGCCGAAAATTCTGACCGCAAATTACTGGATATGTTTCCACTATATTATCACTATTATAGCCCGATATTGGACGTGTTAAATGTATATATATATCAGGCAGAAATTAGCATCACAATTATACTAAATTATATTTCCAGTAAATAAAATCGAAGGCAAAAGAAGCACACAGCCACACTGAAAGCGTGTTAGGTTCAGTGGTGGCACAAGGAATTTTGCGTCTCATACCGTTTCATATTAGATAGATAGATTTAGATAGATTGTTTTATTGAGTTCAAAAATTTGCAGCCTCATGCATGTCAGCTGAACAATATTCGAACTATGTGACATTTTAACCAGTTATAGACTGAAGAAATGTACTATGGCTATATATACAATAATTTACTTAAAAGTATTAAGAAGGTATTAAGCACTTAAATATTTGTTATTAGCATTTGCTGTCAAAAATCTCCGAGGGTAAGTCTTGGCCCTACACTCCAAGTGAAACCGTATATACGGTTTACCGGAATAACGAAAAAATTGGGAATTCACTTCAAACTTCAATTATGAACTACCTGTGAAAACAAAATGTCACTCCGTTCCAGATACAGCAACATTTGTCATTTCGTTCCGAAATAGACCTTATGCATATTAAGACGTTTCCTTGCGATGCGTGATTACTACCACCTGTTCTAATGCTTCGCAAGAATGTTAATAGAAAAAGATAGCAAATACTCGCAAAGCATTCTGGCAGTGATATAGTCACGCATCACAAGGAGACGTCATCATGCTTAAGGTCTATTTGCCAGTAATTATTTCAAGGGAGTTTTTACTATGTTTTTCAATGTATATTATTATCCTCTTGCAGCAAAATGCTTCATGTTCTGTAATACCAGGTAGACATAATGACCTTATATTATAGGCTCTACGACTACGTAATATTCTGTAGGCAAATTTTGCGCCCACATTAAATTTTGGCGCCCACCTTTGGCGCCGATTGTCGCCTGTGACACAGGTTATATAATTGCGCAACTAACAAAAAGTTTTACAGTAGAATAGAAGATCATTAATAACTGAAAGAATTCGACGATTTCCAGTATTCAAAGTATTTAAGGTTTGTTTGGGCCGATTTCAGATGCACGTTAATGATATTTGAAAAATATGTGGCATACGTCATCTGACAACATCACGTTTCAGCTGAAAATACTTGGCATTCAAGTCAAGCGCTCTTTGTATATGAGCTTAGTTAGATCTCACCTTGGTTATGCTAGCGAAGTGTGGTCACCACTCTCTGGTAAAGATTTACGTATGGTTGAAGGGATTCAAAGACGTGCCACTAAATTTATCCTTGGCTATTCTAATCACAATCTCAATTACAAAGACAGACTTTTAACCCTTAAACTCTTACCAATTTCTTATTGGCATGAACTCAAAGACCTTGTTTTCTTTTTTAAACTGGTCTACGGCATCTATGATATTGATATATCCCAATTTGTCACGCCTAAAATCGTAATTAAAGCAATTAGGAACAGCTCACCCTTGGACTACATTGTCCCGAAGTGCAAAACATCCCAATTTCAAAAAAGTTACTTCGTTAAAACTGCATGTGAAACTCTGGAACAATCTACCTCATTCTACGCGGTCATGTCAATCAGTTAGTGCTTTCAAATCTGCTCTGTATAACCATTACAATACTGCTTTCAACTGTAACTTTGATCCTGATAATACTTCAACTTGGAAATCTATTTGTTTCAAATGCTCGAACACTCGAAATCTGGCTTCATCGTCCTTTCGTCAGTGCTGCCCTTAATAATTTTATTGATATTATATCTAATGTTTTACTGTCTGTATGTGTGTGTATATCTGTTTTTGTTTGTTCATATAAGACGTAAATAGTGTATTTGTAAATAGTGTATTTGAATACTAGACGTTTTTTTCTTCTTTTTCTTTTTGGCAGTTTACCTTGTTGGGTGTAAAACCTGTCGTAAACTTGCCCCATTGTACGTGAACTTTACATATATATATTTTTTTTTTCAAACATTGTACAATGAAAGCTTAATAAATAAATAAATAAATAAATAAACTGAAAGAATTCGACGATTTCCAGTATTCAAAGTATTTAAGGTTTGTTTGGGCCGATTTCAGATGCACGTTAATGATATTTGAAAAATATGTGGCAAACGTCATCTGACAACATCACCAGCTGAAAATACTCGTCATTAACATTCAGCAAAACCTAAAATCGGCCCCACAAATCGCATCGTCAGCGTGTAAACGTACCTTAATTAAGTTTGTTCAATATATAAATTAACATAATCTATGTATGACGTCACGGGGTTATAATTATAAAATACCATATAACTATATTTAGACAGGGTTATAACTTTAAAATACTGCAAAATCTTGTCAACATAAAACTTGTCCAAAACCAAAACAACTTTTCAGATAAAAAAGTAAATATGTATATAAATATGAGAATATGAAACGAGAAAGTCAAAGTATATACACTTATCAAGTTTGGTCGTGAAACTTATTAGCCTGTCAATGACATCATCATATATAAATAACATGGCCACAGATTGAAAAATTCTCCAGTTTTAAAAGTTCTTTCTTACTAAATGGATAAACTCCTTAGTTTTCTCACCGATATGCACTTTAAGAACATACATAAGGAAAAAATACTTTTAGGGCTGTTCATAGACCTCCTGCTTCGATGCAAATTGCCCAACAGTCTTTTCTTTAAAATCACTATTAATTGAAATTCCAGTGAGTATGAAAGCAATGGAAAGGAACAATCCTAAAAATACCACATGCAAACATATATGGTAGATATAGATTGTAGTCAGTTGAACTCAAGGGGAAGAAAATGAAATTTAAGGTTTTCAAAGAACTATATATGCAATGCTGCAACAGAATATAAAAGAATGCAATACATGACAATTAAAAGTCTTAACATATAGTAAATCACTATTTATAATTAATTATAGTAATTCCTATATAAATCATGACTCCTGTTTCACAAGGCAAGCTGAGCCATGAGTGAGTGAGTGAATGAAACCTTTTTAAACATTGAATTTCAACAAAAATACATTTTGCTTCCATACTGAATTATGTAGACTAACTATGGTGTATTACTATATTTACAAAAATCCTTTACATATTATTAATGATACTATTATACAATGGAAGTCCATTATATATTAAATTATTTAACCACCTACGTAACGTAATTTACGTTGAATTTGAGTCACGAATATCCTCTTGCCCTTCTTTTCGAAGTAATAGAAAGCCTTTGTTTTCTGACATGAGTAAAATGAGGAATAGTTGCAATATGAAAAAAAAATGGGAAGAAATTGCTGAACGCGCATACCAATCGATTGAATACTACGTAATTGCTGTCTAATTGCGGTTCAAGTATATGCAACAAAACCCTTAAAAATTAGCATATCTAAAAAGAGAGTTCTTTGAAGCATTGCTGCACTAAAGAAGAGCTCTTACACGTAAATTATATAAGACGTCTCCTCTTGGCGTTGGTCGGGCTAATTCACTGGAAATTCTAAGACTAGTTTCTCACCAAGCTATTTAGCAAGAGTAAAGACTTATTCCAGATATTTAACTAACTACAGTGGACTATAGATTTCAAAGGTATGGGTTAAACTCCGTTTATATGAAGTAAACCAGGCATGTTAATGATCCATGAAATGTTGATTTTTCTCGTGTCATAACTTTTTAAGAAAGATTGAATTTATACCTCAACTTGTCATTGAGTTCATAAGCTCAACTGGCAGAGTACCATGCGCAGACTAGCAATTTAGAGCTGACGGTTCAAGCCCAGTGGATAGGACTCAGAATTATTATAGTTATTTTGAAATTAGATCGGCGTATCCCCACTTTTATACGTTATCTTTTCAATGCAAAGAGGAGCATTAGAAATTGATCTGCCTTTAAAACAATTGTGATGAACATTGAGGGTTTCTGTGTGTGCACTATAAAAACGGGTTGGTTAAAATAACCAATTATTACAGTGTTTTATGACGCGGTACATGGTGCATTGTCAACGTCAGATCTGTTGACAATATTGTTTAGGAGCAAGCCAATTAAGACTACGTTTACATTATATCGGACAGATTCTGGGACGTTTCAAAAATCTATCCAGATAGTGTAAACACCTAAGTTTTGTACCGTTGCAAAATGCTATTCGATATAGTGTAAACACGAGATAATTATAACCCACATATCGAATATTAACTTTTCCTTAGTTCGTTCGTACAAAAAGCCAACAACCAAACTAAATGATAAAATACTATTATAACTGACGGCTATATCATGATACTATAATAGTAAATATAATTGGAACTAGATCCGATATAATAACTTATCCCGATATGCAACGTACCACTTTGAGAAGTGGAGCGGAGCAATGTGTCTCCGTTGCAAACACCACTCCGAAAATAGTGTTCTTAATGTAAACGCGGAACGCATATCCGATGTGGTTCCCGCGTCGCTACGGAAAGCTATCCGATATAATGTAACATAGCCTAAACTATACATGCATCTCTCAATTCTATATATTTCCAACCGAATACAAGACAAAACATATATAGACCCCTTTACCTTGTGTCTATTTTGCCGATAAGTACCTTCCTAATATTAACATGTTTTGTGATTAGTCTTCTGAAACAAAAATGATCAGTGTTTATGACTCGTTCTTTAGAGAGACGATTTCTATAGTTTATTGTATTTTATTGTCATGCCAACCAATCACAAAGCTTGTTGATATAGGTACGTACCGACCCTATTTTGCTGGCAGGCAAATTCCGATTATACCAAAGATTTCTCCTGCGTTCTCCATTGTGATTCAACAATGCCGATATAGGAAAAGAGGTCTAGCGTAGCTATAAGCATGGTTATGTTGTTAACTTCATGTGTGTCTTCTTAGTTTTAGAACATCTTCCTTTAACAAATATTTGGCTCTTAGATTGAATTATTAATCTTGTGTTATGTGCAAATGGATTTGAGTAACTATGATTTAATTAACCCTGCATGCAGTCATATTTACTTTAAGCTATCATTGTTATTCTAATCTCTTTGTGATGTTTTTAACTTATCTACAGGGTGTCCCAAAAAAAAGTGACACTACAGGTGTAATAAATTAACATTATATTAGGCAGAATGAGATCATACATTAGAATTTCAATGGTTGTGCAATAATTACATAATGCTGGGATTAATATTGCCTAATGTACTATCAAAATAAGCACAATAAAGTAATTAAAACTTAAAATTAAACGAATTACGAAGCTAACAACAGAGCAAAGAGCATTGCAACAGAGCATACCCTGGGAAAACGTATTTTCAAATCCCAGAAGCGTAATTATTTGCACAGCCATTGAACTTAATGTATGATCTCGCACAAATTATGGTATTAAAGTTTTTTTTTGATTTTTTGGATATAGAAATTATCTCATTGTTCTTAAACTGCTAAAAACGCGCGATTACACCTGGGAATTTAATGAAATTGTATTTACAAGAATTTATTTTTTAAACGTTTCGCTTCGCCCAACATTTAACGTTTCGAGTTTAGCAAACCGATTAAACTAATAAACGGTTTGCGCTTTTTAAATTGCCACGTAACAACAATTGGATAATTACGCTTAGTTAAATTAATGTTTATTAACATCCCCATTTCTTCGGAGACAAAGAATGGTTCGCCTGGTATCTCGCGCTCTGTGAATTCCGCGCATTAGGCTTCCGCTCATCAGCGTTGAATTTCGATTATTGCACCGTGAGCGATCGCGGTATTAGGTAAATTTCGTTGCAACAAATACTCGTTGCTCTGTAGTCACTGAACCATTATTTTTACTCCAACTGGTCAAGGATTTACTCCTAATTTGATTTAGTATTATATGTAATTTTATTTTAAATTCCAGATTTGGAGTTTTATGCACTTCCAGGTATAGTGCTCAGGCATTCAAATGTGGTTTAGATACCTGCTCAGTCACTTTTTTTTGGGACACCCTGTATATGTATACAAACAACTGTATTCTCTGACGATTGGAAATTAGCCAAGGTCATGCACGTACGCCAATATAGCTGACTCTTCCATGCATGCACGTACGCCAATAGCATAGAGTAAATATTATATAGAGGGTTCACTCTCTTGGGAACCTTTGAATTTTTTGGGGTCGCGCATTACGCATGTTGGTCGCCATTTCTCGCCAGTCAATTGCTTTTTCTGGCCAACAAGCACGCTGAACTGGCTGATCCGCCATTTCTCTGGCCAGTAAACTGCATATTTTTGCATAAAAAACCGAGGACACGTTGCACCGCTGAATGGCCCTTCTGTATACATCTTTATTATGTGCCAATAGCACGCACGGCATGCACGTACGCCAATAGCTGACTGAAGGCTGATTTCCATTCAGTGCAAAATGTCGCGCGATCGACCTTTGCGATCGTTTTCTTTTGAATTATGAACCCTCGACTGGAACGGATCCGGTCGAGGGCTCATAATTCAAAAGAAAACGATCGCAAAAGGTCGATCGCGCGACATTTTGCACTGAATGGAAATCAGCCTTGAGGACGACTCAGCGCCAATAGACAAAGTCAAAGGTGATGCGAAAGACATGCATTAATGCCCAATGACAATGTCAGCAATTATAGACCAATTTTTGTTTTCGAGTGTTTTTTCTAAAGTCTTTGAGCGTATTGTTTTCGATCAGCTCTAATTTAAGCACGTTGTATGCACACAATTGAATGCAACAATATATTTACACTTAAACTTAAAGTGCCAGTCTGGAAAGAGCCTATCTAAGTTTAGCAAATTGCAGTTTTTGGTTTAAGAAATGTCGTAAATATAGCGCTGTGAAGTTTGTAAATTTTCTATATTTTTGTATTACGTGCGGAAAACGGTTACCGTTTTGCGTGCGTAATAACAAAAATATAGAAAATTTACCAACTTCGCAGGGCTATATTTTCCACATTTTCCAACATTTCACAACCAAACTTTGAAAATTTAGGAGGATAATTTTCCAGATTGTATACAATTCTAATTCAAAAGTTAATGTTTAATATAATGTCTTGAATGTCGTCATGTCGAAAATCCATCTATCTAATTTTGCGTTGAGCCATTGCCACTGTAAACACGAAGTATTCACTTGTGTCGTTAATACTGCAGGGACTCGTAAAACTTGTCAAGGAAATATTGATCGAAAAAATCTTGTTTGTCGTACACACGAACAAGTTGAACTCGACAAGAAACTTGTCAAGGAAAACTTGCTCGTCTGTATACGGGGCTTTAATAATGAAACATCATTTCGAACTATTATGACGTTTCCCGTTTCTCGATATCTTGTTCTCGTTTTCGAATTTTGGGATAAAAATGGAGTTAAAAAGTGTTAGAAGGGATAAAAAAGAGCCAGAGTTCTGTCTATGTAACTTACAAATATATATAATTATATACCATTTTCTATATATATATTTTGCATGTTCTATACTATAGTATAGTGTATTATCGCCTTTCGGTAGCTCGGTCAGTGAAGAGAGTTGGGAATTCCACTTCTTTGTTGCAACTATATAAGGCAAAGCTCAAGTACTGGCTCGTCTTAAATCTAATATAATAATCAGTATTTATTATTTAAACTAATTTAGTAATTAAATGGAATCTTGAAGTCATGAAGAAGTTTTGAATTGTGTGCATTTTGTGGAGCCGCGATTAGGTTGCTAGTATTCTATATTCAATAACACACTCATTCATAGTCAGTTAAAATAAGGTATGGAAGTAAATATTGCTGATCAGCATAGTCGAAGACAAGCTGGAAAAGCTTGGGTTGTACGGCGCGACAGCCTGAGTACGACCCACGCAAAGGGGTGGGTTTCTGGGTGGGCCGTACTTATATAATTTATAAAGTATTAAAATTTCAGGTAAAATTATAGTTTGATAGTCAGGTCCCCAATATATAGTGTCATGCAGCTACTCCAACATAACAATAGACATCCGCTCAATACTTAGTGATGGTACGTGTCTAAAATTGGTCAAACAAAGGTCGTTTTTAAAATTATGTGACATTTATATCGTTTGGTATATTGTACCGGTCAAGGAAGTGGCTTTGTGTCAACGAACAAGCTCTCCTGAGTGGCATGACCCAATTTGGCAAATATATAAACATTACATGGGTTCTTAAATACATACATACATACATTCATTATTCAGCTCACTCCCAGTTGGGGCTTTTCAGTGACCGATTACATCCAGTATCTCGCTTACTTATGTTATGTACGTAGCCTACATTATCTATTTTTACAACAATTGTGATATTACTTTCCTAATCTGTATATCCTAACCCACCCAGTCAACTTTCCCTGTGGGAGGAAACCGGAGTGCCCGGAGAAAACCCACGACTTTCGGCAGAGCGTTCACTTAACTTATGTGATGAGCATATAGTCCTCAGCGAGAATCGAACTCAAGACTCAGAGGTGAAAGACGCTTGCTCTGACGACTGCGCCATAGAACGTGCATGGGCATTGAACTATATTAAGTGGCTCGTTTAGTGAAGTAACTGTATTTATTTATACAGTGTTATACTAAAGAAGCAGCAATCCTTAACTTTTACTAAACTAAGATTTAAAAGGTAAGTGTATTTATAATGAATATGAATTATGGCTATTAAAAAACTGTCTTTCTATAGTGGTCCAATAAGAGCCGTCTCCTAATTGGTCTATATAGTGTTACAAGAGAAGGAAACAGAATTATATGGAGAAAATCTGAGGATTTTGGTTGAATGAAATTGGAAGCTCACTAAGTGACCGGCAGGTTGAATTTTGACCGGCAGTCAGATTGTTGTCTGCAATCGGACATCGATAGTGACGAAGAAGAAAGCGAGCAAGAGGTGGATGAACATGACTCCGATTAAACTTTCCGCAGTACTAACTATAGCTTAACTTTGTCTGTTATGCACACTTATTACTTATAGTATATTTACATTATATATCTGAACAGTTTGTTTTGTACAAGTATACATTACATTAACCAATATTTTTCACGTTTTACACTTTATATTTCAACCTAAGGAGATGAAAGTATGAAAATAAATATTGAGAAACGTGTCTGTTAGTCAGACAACCTTAAAATGTAGTGATTTAATATGAGAAAGAGTACATCATACTGACATAGTTGTACCGTATCTTTTATCTCTGAAATGGCATTTCAGAGCTAAAAATTTCGAAAAAGGCCTTCCCCCCGACCCTCCTAGCTTGATGGTCGTCCGGACCATGCTGGACCTTCGGGCCAGATTCTCCGAGTCATCAATAATATTTTCCACAATTTCACCTCAGTCACGTAGCCCCTAAATCATGTGCTTACTGTCTACTGGACCTCTAGGAAGAACAGCTTAGCCTAAGAACTGATAGAGCTATCCGGTAACACATTTGCAGGGCAGGGGATGGTTGTATCAGTAGCGTAGGAACCGGGAGGGCACAGTGGGCACGTCTTCAAAGTGCCATTTTCTCCAGCTAAAACAATGGAAAAAGTGCCCTTTTCTAATAGAAGAGGTGCCCTTAAGACAAAGTGCCCCCCCAACTTGAAGTTGCTTCCTACGCCTATGGGTTGTATATACAAAAGTCTTAACTACATTTTAACTGCCCGTTTTGTAGTAAAATATTTACTTTATTAGGCTCGGTCCAGCCGGTAAGTGTCGGACACGAATAGGGGTCCTCCCCCACACACTCATAGGGAAGGGAACGGCTGGACCAAGCCTACTCTAAAATATGCAATTCTGATTGCTTAACCTTCGCACTAACTATAATTAAGTTCAACTATTTTTTAATACAACCGGCCCAGTACGCAAACCTGTAGCGTTGTTATTAGTTAACGAGTTTCAAACGAGTTGTTGATCTATCTTGAAACCTCCCTAAAGAACATTTTAATGAAAACACATTTCCGATGCCGGCGATGGTAGGATTATCAACCGTGGGAAGAAATTAAATGAAATTAAATATTGCAATTACTGCCGCATATGGCCTATTACAATTACAATTACATGTTATATAATGTACTTCTTTCGGTGAGATTATCTAGAGCTTTCGAATTTGAGTTCTTGACTTGATAAAGAAAGACTCACTAGCGCCGTAGCGGTAATTTTTGTTAAATCTATTGAGAAATTTTAAATGAAACAATCATTAAATTAGATATTACAACTACACATATGACCGTTATACAATGTACCTCTTTATGGATGTGTTTATTTTGAATTGCTTTCGTATTTGAGTTCATCATAGAGGACGAGGCACTATATAGCGCCAATAGCGGTAACTTTTGTTAAATCTATTGAGAACTTTTAAATACAACACTCGTTAAAACAATTACATGTTGGCTGCCTCGACCTTGTCGTGTGTACTCAAGCACATTCGGGAAGTGTCGTATAAAAGCACCATTTGACTATTTTACCTTTCCTTGTTTTCGTCGACAAGTTAAATAAAGTTGTTCTTCATGCGAGTGACTAAAAAATACAAGGTACTTATGCAGGACGTAATGACCCTTGTAAGGTAAACCTCTTCTCTATAAACTATACACCCGTAAAAATCTCACATGTTGTCAACAAGACGTGTTCGCAACAAACGTAATTCTAGCAAGCTTTAATTGTCAACAAGTTGTAACATTTTATCAAGTTGTTACAAGGTTCGGTCACTCACAACTTGTTGACAAGTTGTTGAATTGTTTAAACAACTCAACAAGTCTGTCGAGTCAACAACCTTGTGGCGAGTTGTCAAGAGATTGACGGGTTCCTATTTGACAACTAGTCCCAGCGGACCTTTTCCGTGTTAGCAGATGATATACAGTTAATCAGGAAATTTGAAAAATATTACTTGTGATACAAAATTAATAGAGCTATCTTGTATATATAAAATGAAGTTCGTTCATTTTAGCCTGTTGCGGAACACATTTGTCAGTATACGGCCACCTTGTAGACGTAGTTATTAATTAACGAGTTGCCGATCTACCTTCAACTTCCCGTACTAATAGCAATGAAAGAACATTTTGATGAAAACTTATTTCCGACGGCAGCGATGGCACGGCCATTTTGCGTGGGAAATGCGCGAAAATTAAAACCGACACTCGAGAGAAAGTGACCACACAAAGCGAAATCACTTTGCTTTTCCTGTTATTTTTACTGAAACAAAGAATGGAGCTTCCAATCACTGGATCAATGCTAAATATAGCGCTATTGTTATGCTAACTGTATACAAAGAGTTCAGTTTACATCGTACAAGAGTTCCATAGGCATAGACGTGGTCGTCGACGTTTTTCAAAAATAACTTTGTTCAACAAGTTTGTTTTGCCGCCGTCCTTACATTGCCGTCCTCCGTGTTTAGACATCTTCTTAGACATATTTGCCGACTTAACATGGAATCAGCACTGAAATAACCACAAATAGCGGAAGTGGGCGATTAATAATCCTGTTATTTCAACTCCACTCTTTCCGTTGTAGCTCTTTGAGATGGGACAAAAAAGGCCTTATCACCACATTCAATTTTAGGGAACTAAATGTGAAGAATAGGCGATTAATGAATAATGATGCTTTTATTTCGTACAATCGATAGTTTGGGTATTTTATTTTACTCCCCCACTCTTTCCGTTTTAGCCCTTTGAGATTGGTATAAATAACAGCTCGTTTACATGCGTCTTTATATAAACACATAACCCTCGGAGTTGACGAGCTCGACAAGGCGAAAATTCAGCATAATTTTAGGTGGGCTGACATAAAGGTTTGCGAAATTGGTATAATAAATCTATGCAAGATGGCCACAAACATGGGGACAGAATTATATATTTTACATTATTTGCAAGAAACAAGTTTTGAGATGTTTTTTTCCTCCTTTTTGTAGCCAGGGTAAGAAAGTTTGAAGGAATATAGAATTCGACGACATCATGCATTCATTTCAAGAGTGTACAGCCATTGTTATTCTGGGTAAGTTTGTATTATATTTGTGATTTGATCTGACAGTCTTATATATTTTTCTATATCATGACTAGTACACAGTATGTTAACGCGTTTTTACCCATCCCTGAGTTAGGCATGAGATAGAATTGGTTAGATTATTCAGAGGTACAGGTGTATGTACCACAGAATACCACGGTACCACAGAATACCAGTCTTATTTATTGATCTTATAAAATTTAGAGGAAACATACTATATTCTTTATTTTTGTGAATATATACATTAGTTTTAGTTTTAATTGACATATAAAAAACAAAAAATGAATATTTTTGATACTATATTTTTGATACTTTTTTCCCGCATAATGCCTGTAAAATTCGAAAGTATAAAAATAAGTTTGCAAACCAGTATAATTTATGTTGATCACTCCTTTTTCTATGCAACACAACATTACTATACAGGCATCACACCGGGGAATCAATTTTACCATTGAAAAACTGAATTCTTCAAAATTATTGATAAACCTGGTATTCTTTGGTTACACCACTGGTATGCTGTACTGATTTTAGTATTTACCTTTCACTAAATTAAGTTAGCAATATCCTACAGTATTATCACACAACATGACACACCAAATCCTGGTACAATTTGATAAACCATTGCTTGCTTATGTCTGCATTGGTATTCTGTGGTACATTAGAGTTTGTTCCACAGAATGTTCAATTAAAAAAAATATTTAAGTCTATGAAATCTAGCCCCAAAACCCCCAGGAAGAAAAAATATATCGATAAACTACACTAAAAAATATTAAGAAGCCACATTATATATATTTGACAAAAGATATGGAACATGTAAATTTTTGTGGTATTCTGTGGTACATACACCTGTAGTACATATTCTTGGATGTGGCCGGGTTACCCTGAAGTGCTCAGATGTTGTGCATGACTCGCTACCAGTACATGTTTTGTAATATGGGTTACCCTAAAGTGATCTGATGTTGTATAGAACTCACTGCTGCGATAGGCCTGGTTAGATTAAGCAAGGGTGGTAGTCTAGTGTTGTTTTAGTATGGTGATTTGAATTTAGTTTTAGTTTAGTTTTAGTTTGCAACAGGAATTTCATTTTAGTTCTAGTTTAGTTCTAGTTTGAAACAGGAAATTCATTTTAGTTTTAGTTTAGTTCTAGTTTGAAAGAGAAATTTCATTTTAGTTTTAGTTTAGTTCTAGTTTGAAAGCGAAATTTCATTTTAATTTTAGTTCCAGTGAACTGTGTTTTTTTGTTTTGTTTTGGTTAAGTTCTAGTTTAAGCCAACAACTACTGTAGTTTTAGTTTTCTATGGTTCAAATTCAGTATGTATTGTACACAAATGCTCGTGTGAGGGAAAGGCATCAGAAATTTTATATTTGAGATTCAAAATTCCTAAATTGGAAATTGCAATTAATGGTGGGAAGCGACGGCTACAGTTTATGATCGTACACGAATATTTCCGAAGTACGTCATCTCAAAAATTTCAAAAATAATTCATACATAAGAAATAATCTGTTGAATAAATTCGAGTTTTAGTCCCAGTTATAAATATTTAGTTTCTGTTTAGTTTTAGTTCTCAGCTGAATAATTTTAGTCTTGTTTAGTTTTAGTTGTTGATGTTGATTTTGCTTTAGTTCAAGTTTTGTTTTAGTATTTATCTCTAAAATTGCTTTAGTTCTAGTTTAGTTTTCAGTTGACTAATTTATTTAGGCATGACTAAAATAGGGTTTTAGTTTTAGTTCTAGACTTCTAGTTGACTAAAACAACACTAGGTGGTACAGCTTTTCTTGAATGTGGGTTACCATAAATGATCTCACCAGATGTTATACATGCAGATTCACTAATATAATACTTGTTCTTTGATGTGGGTGACCCTAAATGATCTAATATTGTACAGAACTCACTGCTGAGATAAACTTGGTTACATTATGCAGTGTAGTATATGTGGTTTAGCCTAAATGATCTAGTCGGTTGTACATAACTCGCTACAAGTACATGTTCTTAATAATGGGTTACCCTAAAGTGATTTGATGTTGTATAGAACTCATTGCTGAGATAGGCATGGTTAGATTATGCCAGGGCACAGGGTGCAGAGGAGTCAATTTCGATTAGAAAAATAACCTATTACCTTGTTGATTATAATCTTTGATAGCAGAGTACGATAAAATTCCAATACATTCAGTAAACATGTCTTAAAGTCGTGAAAATCAACAAAAAAAACCCAAAATAATAAAAAATATTTCTAAAATGAAGTAACATGAAGTACGATTTACCATTTCGACGACAAGTGTATATTTTATGTGTTTTTATATAGGCCTGCTCTGGGACGGTAACTCGCCTTAACTCGCCGCGAGATAATGCGAGTTAAGGCGATTTAAGGCGATTTAAGGAAAAATTGCGACTTTAAGCAATGCGAGTTAAGGCGATTTAAGGCGATTTAAGGCGATTTAAGGCGATTTAAGGCGATATTGCGAGTTAAGGCGAGTTAAGGCGATTTAAGGCGATTTAAGGAAAATTGGGACTTTTAACCGATGCGATTTAAGGCGATTTAAGGCGATTTAAGGCGAGTTAAGGCGAGTTGAGTTCCCAGAGCAGGCCTTTATATGATAATATGGATTATATTTCACTAATTTTGTAACGACTATCAAAGATTATAATCAACAAGGTAATGGGTTATTTTTCTAATCGAAATTGACTCCTCTGCACCCTGTGGTCAGGGTAGCACATGTTCCTGAATATGGATTTTCCTAAAGTGATCTGACGTACAGATGAACTCGCTACTAGTACATGTTCTTGAAAATAAGTTACCCTAAAGAGATCTGACGTTGTACAGAACTCACTTCGGAGTGCGCATCGGGTGGTACTTGTTTTGAATGTAGATTATTCCCTAACTTATTGATCTGATATTGTACAAGACTGGCATCTAGTTCATGTTCTTTATACTCACTACTATATAGCACATGTTTCTAAAGTGATCTGATGTTGTACTGAACTCGCTGCTTAGTTGGGCATGTGATATATCATACACGAGAAGGAGTTTATTATAGTGATTTGAAACACCGAAAAGTGTGTTGAAAAACAAGGCGCTAGCCGAGTTTTTTTAACATACTTTGAGGTGTTTTTAAATCACTATAATAAACGACTTCGAGTGTATGATATAGCTTCTCAAACAAACCAGTATTTAAAGAGAAATTCAACGCGAAAGTTGAATGGTATCAAGACAACGATACGGTGGTGATTTCTTTTGTGTTTTGCTCATGAATTATTAATGATTTGAGAAAGTGATTTGAAACACCGAAAAGTGTGTTGAAAAACAAGACGCTAGCCGAGTTTTTAAACCTACTTTGAGGTGTTTTTAAATCACTATAATAAACGACTTCGAGTGTATGATATAGCTTCTCAAACAAACCAGTATTTAAAGAGAAATTCAACGCGAAAGTTGAATGGTATCAAGACAACGATACGGTGGTGATTTCCTTTGTAATGAGTTTGAGAAGGTTAGATAATGCAGGGGTAGTTCGTGTTCTTTAACGGGACTCACTACTAGTACATATTCTTGATTGTTGTAAGTTGTGGGCTAACCTAAACGGCCTAAAGTGATCTGATGTTGCACAGAACTCACTGAGGCATGGTACATGTTCTTTATATGGGCTACCCTAAGATGTTTGTGCAGAATTTATGTGAATAGTTAACTCTTTCCTGTGTTGTCTCCCAGTTTACTGAAGTGTTTCATCTAGAGGTATAGTTATTGAATCTGACAGCGTCAGAACAACATTATTTAGTAAGTCCAACAGAGAAAAATGCATTTCCTGAGCTTGTTAGTATGGCTATCGAGCAATACCTTTCGCTGTATTCTATAATAAATGTAAATTTTCTCTCTTTAGTTTTCACAATTGCATCAATCCCTGGTGTCAATTCTGCACATCTCCGTGCTGTGTTCGACATGAGTGACATAAGGGGTGAAATAGGGTTCACACAGGGTGCAAATGGCCACACTCGTATCTCGCCGAACCTGACTGGTATAGCCTCTGATTTGTCTTGGAAAATCCACAAATACCCAGTCGTGTACCGTGGTAACCGCATGCATACCTGCCAGGACTTTTATACCGGTGGGATGTTTGACCCTACCGGAAAACGTTCCGGTGAGAACTACACCACTCGTTGTAGTGACGCAATGCAGGATATGTGTGCAGTTGGGGACCTCAGTGGTAAACATGGTCACTTAAATTCATCAACTGATATCCTACTCGATCCAAATCTACCCCTAAATGGTCCTAACAGTATATTCGGTCGCTCAATTGTCCTCTACGCCAACGGTTCAACGCCCTGGGCATGTGCGTTGATAGATTATGATGACGTCATTGCGGCAGTGACAACTTTTCGGGGTGCTAATTCCGGGGTCACAGGCACGGTGAGACTTCGGCAATCCCGGGGAAATGTGTCTTTGGATACCAGTGTTGAAATTGATCTGTTTTATTCAAACGATGCGACAATGGGATCTTATAATTTGACCCTGGAGATTGCGGATAAAACCCTGCCTGAAGATGGAAGGCCTTCGTTCGAAGAGGACGTCTATTGTAATATAGCAACCAGCCGTGTGTTATCTAACCATATTAACGTTCCTCTAGCCCGCAATGGCCCGTCTAGTGAGAGATTACATTTTAGCATAAACGACCTTCATTTGGCTGGTTCCATGACTGTGATGAGCAAGACTTTAGTTTTAAAGCACAACGGCAAACCGATCATCTGTGGCTCGGTGTACGAAGTAGTTCCGATCGAAGCCGAGGCTTGGTTTGATGTCGATGGCGTCAATGGGTCATTCCATTTTAAGCAAGACTCCGAACTCGCCCCGACCGTGGTCACTGCTGATATAGAAGGCCTGGACGCTAAAGCAAACACATACCATGTGCACGTGTACAGAGTGTTAGATATAGCAATGCAGAAGCATGAAAATTCACGTGGTATGTGTGCAAATGATTACGTGGCTGGACATTGGAGACCGTACAATACTACGTCTGCCTCGCCGGGGACTGGTAAGAAATTTGAATTTTCCTTCTCCAATTAGTTATTTATAACAGAAAAACAAAATAAATCAATATCCGACTATCTGAAAAGAATATCCCTCCGAGTCGGGATATAAACGTGTGTATTAACACGAATATTTAACAAGATGGCGATCAGAGACTGCACACCAGCATACCTCCACACCCAGTGTATACATGCACTGATTACGCATTCAGTTCTTTTCAGCCCGCCAAAGCAAGACAAACTTTTGTACATCCAATTTTTATCTAAATTGAACCAAAATTTGATCGTTTTGTCCTTGGCCTATATAGCCGTTAGCTTATTATAGCTTCACAAATTTTCGTATTAAAATGAGATATACCATCTTTTATGCTTAATAATTTTCAAAATATTGATCCTTAAGAAATGATTTTAGTCTTGTTTTAAAGCTCGTTCATTTCTCTTTCTAACAAGTGGTTATTTGTCTTTAGCACAAGTATAATAACGGCAGAAGAGAAAATTTAGTAGAACACATAATTTTTTGATGCGGTCTAATTATGCAATTTTACTTTGTTATTTCATAGTCGAGTTTGAAACTCTTGAATTTTCTTGTTTAAACTTTAATACTGTCGTTGTCACACAAAGGAAAGTACCAAGAAGTATTTTAAAAACGTTTTAAAAGATATTGAACTGTGTAATCGATCTGTTTTATACCCCTAAATCGATCCCAAAAAATACTAAAAACAGTCTTCGTGCATTGCCTGTCGAACAGCGCCGCAAGTTAATCATAATGTAACAGAAATTAGCAAGTTGGTGGCTATTGAAGCTTAGACTGTTTGGTTGTGAATAGGAAGCCGTGGTAACTTGATTTTGATCGGCTATCTGCGAAAAGCTTCAATATTTTCGGGGGGTTTTTTACGCAATGAGTTTACTTATTTCATGGACGAATCTCGAATTTTTAATTCTCCAATCTCAGTCGCTTAAAATACCAATCGTTTAAATTATAAAAGTAACCCACCGTTGGAAAGCTGAATGGCTAAGCTTTCAAATGAATGTAAACATATAGGCTTTACTGCTATATATATATTGTTTTCAAAATGTACATTTGAATCGGGAAATCCGGGTTTTTTTATACACCCTGTACTCCTGTAGTTTTAACAGATGCAAACAAACCCAGGGCCAGGGAACTAAAGCCCCGTACAGACGAGCAAGTTTTCCTTGACAAGTTTTATTTGCCTGTGTGTACGGCAAAAAATTGACAAGTTTTCCTTGACAAGGAGCCTTGTTCAAAAGCTAGTAATGCCAGCTTTTGAACAAGGAAAATTGTTCGTGTTTACGGCCGACAAGGAAAACTGTACAAGGAAATGTGCAGTACGCACGCACACACTTGTCAAGGAACTTGTCAAGGAAAACCTGCTCGTCTGTACGAGGCTTAACTCCTGGTGGAGGTAAATTGCAAGGTTTACTCCAAAATTATGCACTTTAAATATGTATTTTGCTCCACAGAGAAGAAAGAGTATGCTAGTATAAAATTAGTCCAACTGACAATTCTTTTGTGGCTATATTTGTAAAACACGAATGATCATTCAATCATTTTAAGATTATATACGCTGTTCTTTTAGCCACTGTCGATAAATACGAGGTTGGAGACCTGAGCGGCAAATTCGGCACTATAGGCGCCAAGGACACTCTCTCGTTGGTCCGTAAAGATTATAATCTACCACTATTTGGAGGGAATAGCATTCTGTTTCGTTCTATGGTCATACATCTCGATAATGGTAGTCGGTGGGTGTGCTCGAACATCAACCCAAAAAATGCAACATTCGAATTCAAAGTGAAAACAGAATTCACTGGACCTGAGTTTAATGGTACCGTTGTTGTGGTAAGTTGAATCGAAGATTTTTTTTACTTGTACCGGATCAGATGGAGTTGAAAGGTCGAAAACACTTGCTCAAACTATAATTTCCGAATCTCCCATCCGAGAATAGAACCCATCAATTCAAGACGAAGGTCTATGGTGTAATGTACTAGTGCGTCAATGTGTCAAACGAGAGATTTTGAATTTCATTTCTGGATTGGGACACGGAAAAATTAATTTTTCTGAAAGTGATTTGACTCCATTTTGGACACCCCAAGTTACTATTCCTGCACTGCTGATACGAGGTCACAAACAATATACATTTTGGGATGTCTGTCAACATCGTCCCACAATCATAATTATCATATACATATGAAGCTGGACGGGGTGTAGGATTTTTGGACCGTGCATGTAGGATTTCCCAGCCAGGACTGACTGACTGACCTCAGTATTGTAGAAATAATAACTTGTGGTGTCCAAGTGAAGTGATGGAATTGAAAAACTGATTTTTGCATGTCACAACCGGGACATTTGGATGTTCATCGCTGGCCGCGGTATTGATATATATATATATATCAGGAAACCATTAGATGTTATAAACTATAAACAATCATCGTATAAGGACGCACGGGTGGCAGATGCGGTTAGCGCGCTGCCCCTTACCTCAGAGTTAAGCCGGCTATACAGCAGGTCGAGGGCATGGATTTACTCAGGTTGGGTAACGTCAGTGCGCTTGATAAACTCATGTAAGTTGAGGTTGGTTGGTTCGAGGGTTTTTCTCCGGGTACTCCGGTTTTCCTCCCTCGCTAAAAACTAACCCTTAGGCACTAACCACTAACTAACCCTCGAAACCTTTGTCAATTGGGCTGCAAAACCTGTTAAGGCTTTCCCTCCACCTCAGAGTAGTGGTAAACACAATAAACTAGATTAAATGAACTAAACTTTCTGTTATAGGAACAAGCAAGCTTTGTGAAGACGCATGGTGCAAGTCATATCACGACATTCTTCTTGGATCTACAGTACATGAACGGCACTCGCGTTGTAAGTTTTCCATATACATAATTGTTGTTTCTCTGATACACTGCATGACTAACTTCAAGTATTGATGATGTTAATGCAAGTTTTCATCATTCAGGAAACTGACAATCATAAATGGCACGTTCACGATGAGGATATTGTCCAAGATCAAATGTGGAAAATGGGCAAGAGGTGCAAGTCTGCTAAGGGTCATTATAATCCTTACAAAGTCAGCTTAAAGGTAAGGGAAATGGCCATCCTGCGCTACTAAAATTCAACATTTTCTGGAGGAGCATGCCTTCTATCCCCCACTCCAATGCAAGACCCATACAGTGAGTATGCAATTGGGCTCACCAAGTTTACATAGATCCTGACACATCTTGAGCAAGACATTTACAACATAGTTACAACTTGTTCTATTTGTTTATAGGTATAACTTGAAAACATATTAACAGTAGTAAAAGTCAGCCAATGATCACAAAACGAGTTTTTAAGGTTACATGTGCTTAGGTTAGGAGTTTTTAGGAGAGAAGGTTGGGGGGGCATCTCAAAAAATATCATTTTTAGGGGTGGGCCACTGGGGAACACTTGGGCATGGAGGGGTGAGCCATGCGAAAGATTTAAGCCCCCCCTCCCAGATAAAGGGTCCCTAAGTGTGCATACAGTTTATCTTTTTGGAGATATATTCAAATTAATCTTCCTAAGTTTGTAGTAATTCAATTAATTACCATTAATTTATCAATTAAGTACTTAATTCTCCTATATCTAGGACTTAATTGAATGAAATAAACTATAATTTGAATGAATGAATGAATATCAAAAATGAGAAAATAATAGTGATAATCATTAGTTACAATTAATATTAATCATATAGTTACAATTCATACGAATATGTTCTAATTCCATACACGTGATTTCATATATGAAACTAGAGGGCATTCAGAGACTGCATTAGGTATGCCCTACTGCCATAGCCAGCTGGTTGTTTTAATCTAAATTTTCCATCCAATTTTCATCCCAGTTCAACCAAAATTTGATTGATTTTTATAGCATATAGTCTTTAGCCTACGACCATCAGCACCAGAAATTGTTCCTAAATTTAAGTTTTGAGACCTCTACATCAATGCTGGTCTTGGTGACAGAGTGGTTTCTGCATATTTTTTTCCTATCGGCAGTTCGATCAGTCCTACAATGTGCAGTTCCCTGAGTGGAGTGCTAGCAGTTTCATTGACCAAACACCGCAGACTTTCTCCGGTGTCTCCTGTAGCAACACTATATAAAGCCATTAGGGATGGATATTACTGGACTTCGAGGGAAAGTGTTTAGTGCTTATAGAGCTGTCCAGTTGGTTTATAATATAGTTCAGTTCAGTTTAGTTAGTTTTTGTTTTTTAGTCGAGACATCTTAACGATTCTGTAGTCATGGAAACGTTGAGTAACTTTTGCATTGGTTTTAATTGATTTCTCTGACTATTTTCTATTGACTATTTTCTCTGAATTTCAGGCCAACTATTCTAAGACATGTGGTCCCAAGAACCTGTTACGTTGTGAGCTTGGAGACATTTCCAGTAAAGTGGGAAAATATAACATTGGTGGCGGGAAAAATCGTTTTACTGAGTCAGAAAATTTCTTTGCTGGTGTTAACACAAGTAAGCATTGCTTATTGCTATGAAAATCTCATTTTCTACTGACAAAATAATACTTTTGCATTTTCCAGTGACAGTTATTTCGTGTTGTATAAAACATGAATGCTGAGTAAGGTTAACTCACTGTGCTGTCTTCGGTTGTCTCAACTAATGAATCATTATACCAGCTTTTACTCAGTGACGGACGCTATATGGAGGGTAAAGGGGGCGCTCTAGAGTAATTTTACATCCTTTGAACGATGCCCAATTAACCGAGTAACTAAGTAATAACAGTTTTGTTTTCAAATACGAAAGCCTTATTCGGCATGTGCAAGTGACGTCACAACTCTAAAGTGTGTGGCTTCCTGTTTTTTGGGAGGGGGGGGGGGCAAATTCCACCATTTTCATTGGATAAATTCAAACGAATTAAAATCAAATTCAACATGGCTGACAATTTTTTACATCAATACGTACGCCAACTTTCCTGAATAACTCAAGTTCTAGACATGCTGAAGCAACAAACTATACACCAGGTGTAAAGGTATAGATTATCTTATAACTCTCTGTATTTCGCAAGATATAAACGAAAACGGCACTTCGATGAAATCCACGATATGCCACCCAAGTTGCTGGTTATATATAGCATGACGTAATATTCTCGCGTGAATGCACAAGCCGAATAGGTTTATACAGACAAATTTGCTTTACGTTTGCGCAATAAAAATTCTAAAACTGAAATTTCCCGCAACAGATGAGGGGGAATATACAGCAAAACTAAAAATCGCAAAACCTCGATGTCTAAGCGCGCAAAGCACAATAGACGTGCATATGTAATCGAGTATGAATGGGGGCATGGAAGTTGTGTTATGCCAAATGCTACGAACAATAACAAACACGTTACTTTTTGCGCTTAGAGGTCGAGGTTTTGTGGTTGTGAGTTTTGATCTTCACAGAACAACGCTAATTGAATTAGTTGTATTTGGCAACCTAAATTCGCACCCGCAATATTTGACGACATGTCGCCTATTACTACTACTGTGGATGAACATGCCAATGGACTGTGCAGGGGGCACGTTTCCGCATCCACTCAATATCAAAGTGTCACTGTCATGCACAAATTATCTGTCTATTTCTTCCCATTGTTAGTATTTAACCGTTTCAATCAGTGGTGTAGAAGAGTGGGGCGCTAGGGGACGGAGCCCACCTTCCTGAAGCTATGGGGGGGGGGGGGGGGCTGAGCCCCCCTTCTTTTTTTGCAAGAATGCTTGAAAATATTTTTTTTATAGTTTTCATTCTCCAAGCATCACTTATGACTATTTCAGGCATGAATATAGTAAAGAAATGCTATCATGGGATTGGACGGTTACTTATGACGTCATCCATTCCCAAATGTTTTCACCCTTGGTAACATGCTCGTCTAGAGAGCCCCCCTAGTTATGAATTTAGTTCTACAGCACTGGTTTTAATTTCATTATGCAAATTAACTAGTTTGTGACGTTATTTCATTCGCGGTCAGAAATTTCATGCGAAATGGTTAGTATCTTTGCAAGTAATAGGCAAAATTCATTTACACTTAATTTACACAAGCATTGGCATAGCAACGCAACGCACAAAAACTCTTTGACCAAATTTTCCATATCAATGATATCATACTTGCAAAGATGTTTACCATTTATTCATTGGTGAAAGTGTCACTAAAATTGACGTGTAATTTCTCGACAGTTCTTGGTCGTTCCATTGTTGTCCATGCCAAAGATAGCGGAGCACCTCGAGTGGGCTGTGCCAACATGGAGTTGATCAGCAAAAGTTTTGTCAGGAAAGAAATGATGTTCAAGAAAACAACAGCAAGGTAACAACAGCAATGAGTTGAGAAGTGTTTAAAATAGACTGATGGTGACAAGCTAACTTAAATAACCATGACTGCAGAGGTTAATCTTGACAGTTAGCTTGTCAGATGTTTAACAATTATTGGATGGGGTTGAGCAGGATATCCAGAATTATTCCTGAATTATTCCTATCGACGGAGGTCAATGTCTCATTATTCATTCTGTGACTCCAACGAATAAGACAAATAAAAATAAAAAAATAAAAAAATTTCGGGCTCCGTCCAATAACCTCTATACAGATATCTGTTTCCGCTGAAAAATAGCGCGGGCACCTGCAAATAGCTAAGTACAAAACGGTTGAATGACGTATTATGAAATTTAGAATTAATTATACGTACAATATATCGCCATGCCACCCTACAAGAAATTTATTAGACAATGTATTGATGCAAATAGGCTCAAATGTGAGAATTTGACCAATAAACAGTTGTAAGTAAAATTTATTTGTTAAATATAATGAATAATTTGATTATTTGTTTATAAATTTATTTAGAGATTTCAACAAACCACTGGCCACAGCACTTGAGATCAACCATTGGCGAGTGATCCACGATACAAACATTACTGACTATAAGCAGAAGTGTCAAAAAACGAGTTTTATCCTCATTGGTAAGAAAACGTTTTAACGTTGTCCAAAATTTTGGATTCTTGAAATAAGATGTTCATATCAAACTTTGACTTTGCTATGAAATATGGTCTTGATAATTTATGGCGTATTGTGACGAAGTGGCGGAGGGGGGTAAGTCGACGTGGGGACAACCGCCCCAGTAATCTCTGAAACCTTTTGAATGATTTCTTAAGAAGGCTGTATACAACCTTGAATGTCTTGATAGGCTATTATTTATGCGAATGTGTATGGAATTTAAGCCAAAAAGGTTTTATGAACTGAGATTTGCAGCAACATGGCGGGCGGTCAGAATATGGGTTGGCTACCTAAATTCGCCAAGGATAATTAACAATAAATTATAACATGACTCATGAGCTCGAGTCGTATATGGGCTGGTAGCCATATACGACGAGAGCGAATGGTATAATTGTTTTATAATGTAGACATCCACTGTACTCTGTAGTCGTAGACTCTTCTTTTTGGTAATATTTTGACACTTTGTTCAGCCGCAATCCACGCAACTTGCCGAAAACATTGCTTTTTGTATAAATGACTAATGTTTTTGTTTTTCTAAAACGTAAAGCCGGTGAACTAGTACTAAAGACTTTTTGGGGGAAAAACAAGTGCTTGTTGACTGCAAATATATATCGTTTTTGCTTACGACTTTTCCGAAGAATTTATATTCTGATCATGTTTTTATCCCAGCTCTTTCAACTTATTTTTAAACTAGTTTCTAAATTATGAAACTCGGGTAGTTTTCTTGCTGCCATTTTGTTTTCGCCACTCGCCATATATGAGCTGATATACGGCGAGTAGCTCAACCAACCAGATTGCAGAATAGCTCCTATACAATGGAGGATATATTATAATACGCTGTATCTTGCATCATTGGCCATCAGTGTCGTTCACATGACCTTTAAGGCTTTATCAGATAACAGGACATCTATTTATGCACGGTCACCATACGCTAATGCATACTTTGCCATTTTTTATGATTTTTTTGCGAGTTATTCTGTTGTTGTCTATTTAGACGATACAAGTTCTGATCTTGGCAAATATTACGAAAATTTAAAGAAAAACTGGCCAGATAGTTTGGAAGAATTTAAACCTGTGTCTGAAGACGAATGTAATGAGTCCACTCAGCCCACTCAGTCCACTCAGCCCAATCACGGTATGTATTGCGCATGAGCACTGATGTTGATATAAAAGCATGGTAGATTCTCTATAGGTGGGTTTCACTAAGCACTATCGTACAGAAAATTGTGGTCAACCAGCCGTTATCAGAGTGAGAAAACAATAGGACCAATTTGGCTACTGTGCTTGTTTGTACCCAATTCTCAAACTCATTAATAATTCATTAGCAATTTACTCAATCAGACAGCTCCATTCCGTCACGTGAATGGGCTTTCATACCCGGTAAAACACTGCATCAAACACTAGTGTTTCATTCATCGTAATTTAACAAAAAATCAATGCGATTGTCCTAAAACGGCGCCTGATTGGTTCACTGCCTTTCGTTTTGAGAAGCCATTTCAAAAACTCGTTCTGCGTGTTTGATCACGGTAACAAAACACTCGAAGGCTAATGAATCTCTCGGGGCTTCGCCCCTCGAGATTCATTAGCATTCTCGTGTTTTGATACCGTGATCAAACACTCAAACTCGTTTTTGAAATAGTACTTCACAACATTGGATAACTCACATGCCTAGTTACTGTTGTTCTAGTTTGCGAAAACATAAAATAGAACAAAGGTAAGTAAGCATTAGAATGATCTACACGAGTGAATAATAAACAAGTATTGGGTGAGGCTAAGCTATTCAGACTGAGGTCAATGTTATCTGCCGAGGCGATAACATTGACCGACAATCGTGGACATAACAGTTGATAAAATTGCTTAAATTTTCCGGAACACACATTCGACTAACTTCATTAGGCTTTCGCCCCCCTCTCCCCCTACCAATGTTGCTATTATTATCCCCAGACTTAAAACGCAACATAACAACATTGTCTAGGGGGAAGGGGGGATATCCAAGGTCAAATACAGAAATTATAGTACAATTTATACTCTGACAGATGCACCTTGGAATTTTATTAACAAGTTATGTCCAGGATTGTCTGAGAACGGACCTTAAAATAGCGAGAATATGTTGGGTTATATTGACGATTTAACGTCTGAATTACTCTGCTACGCATTAGATTGTTATAAAACAGACCGTGTTTTAAAGATTTAAAAGGGATTGTGCGATTATTTCTTTCTTAAGTGTTGCATAAACATATAATACGCGAAATTGACTGTTGCAATTAATAGCGCGCGTAACAATTATACTGTCAAGGTAATGAGCGTGCAGGGTAACTATTGCCAATATCGTACATAGAACGTATGATCTGTCCTTATTTGGCTACTATCATCTTGCAGTGTAAGCCACTCTAATTTAAAGTCAATTTTAGCCAATTTTACCGACATTGCTGACGGAAACTGAAGTAATTTGCATTATAGGCCTGTTAAATCTTGGTCGAAATCACCATGTCTTAGTTTATACCGTTATATACAGTGTTTATAATAAGCATATAAGGAGAGTTTAAAAGCATTTATAGGATATAAAACAGAACTTGCTATGTACTAGTGCATTATAAATTCGAATAACTTAGGTTATATGAGTGTGTGCGAACATATATCCGTAGCAAAAGTCGAATGTAATATGATGCGCACTTGATTGAGACTCAATGGTAACAACTCGACGGTTAACCGCACGGTTAACCATTGCTAAATCTTAATTATATTTAAAGCAATGCTATAAATTTATACCTTTTGGGACTTGATTCTTTTATTAGATATAAAGGAACCCTTAAGAAACGTTTTAGGAGCAATTACTGTTACCATTGGCGTATTCAACGGTTAACCACGGTTAACCACTATTTTGTATATATAATTGAGTCTTTAGTATATTTAAATTACAGTGGTTAACCGTGGTTAACCGTCGTAGTTTTGAACAATTCATTGTTGTGAACACTTGATTCTTTTCGATGGTTAACACTATGTTTAGAAACAGCACAATATGCTAAAATGCAGGCACATTTATCGCCACAAAGTCCAAATTTCTCATTATTGCTTATGGTTAACCGTGGTTAACCGTTCGGCGCCACTGGATACCAGTAGGTCTTATTCGCCCCAAAATGCGATTTATGTCCACTTTATATTTACAAAGCATCCCAATTAACGGCAAAACACAGATATTAAATTCTCCTGATACATTTCTTACAAAGTATTTTAAAACTTTAGGTTCATGTACTGCATACGCATGTACTTGCACTAAAGACGCTCGTGAGCAATATTTTGTCCAACTCACATATATAGTCTTTATCAGCATTGCCTTTGCTTAAACATTAAAAATGGTTCAAAAAACTTAAAGGTTAGCATCATTTGAAAGCTTAGTGGTCTGTACTTAAACAAATGTGTAAAATGGGCCTTTACGATTATCGGTAACTGATTGCGTGTCACTTCGAAAACTGCAATGTATCACAGACAATCGTGGACATAACAGTTGATAAAATTGCTTAAATTTTCCGGAACACACATTCGACTAACTTCATTAGGCTTTCGCCCCCCTCGCCCCCTACCAATGTTGCTATTATTATCCCCAGACTTAAAACGCAACATAACAACATTGTCTAGGGGGAAGGGGATATCAAGGTCAAATACAGAAATTATAGTACAATTTATACTCTGACAGATGCACCTTGGAATTTTATTAACAAGTTATGTCCAGGATTGTCTGAGAACGGACCTTAAAATAGCGAGAATATGTTGGGTTATATTGACGATTTAACGTCTGAATTACTCTGCTACGCATTAGATTGTTATAAAACAGACCGTGTTTTAAAGATTTAAAAGTGATTGTTCGATTATTTCTTTCTTAAGTGTTGCATAAACATATAATACGCGAAATTGACTGTTGCAATTAATAGCGCGCGTAACAATTATACTGTCAAGGTAATGAGCGTGCAGGGTAACTATTGCCAATATCGTACATAGAACGTATGATCTGTCCTTATTTGGCTACTATCATCTTGCAGTGTAAGCCACTCTAATTTAAAGTCAATTTTAGCCAATTTTACCGACATTGCTGACGGGAAACTGAAGTAATTTGCATTATAGGCCTGTTAAATCTTGGTCGAAATCACCATGTCTTAGTTTATACCGTTATATACAGTGTTTATAATAAGCATATAAGGAGAGTTTAAAAGCATTTATAGGATATAAAACAGAACTTGCTATGTACTAGTGCATTATAAATTCGAATAACTTAGGTTATATGAGTGTGTGCGAACATATATCCGTAGCAAAAGTCGAATGTAATATGATGCGCACTTGATTGAGACTCAATGGTAACAACTCGACGGTTAACCGCACGGTTAACCATTGCTAAATCTTAATTATATTTAAAGCAATGCTATAAATTTATACCTTTTGGGACTTGATTCTTTTATTAGATATAAAGGAACCCTTAAGAAACGTTTTAGGAGCAATTACTGTTACCATTGGCGTATTCCAACGGTTAACCACGGTTAACCACTATTTTGTATATATAATTGAGTCTTTAGTATATTTAAATTACAGTGGTTAACCGTGGTTAACCGTCGTAGTTTTGAACAATTCATTGTTGTGAACACTTGATTCTTTTCGATGGTTAACACTATGTTTAGAAACAGCACAATATGCTAAAATGCAGGCACATTTATCGCCACAAAGTCCAAATTTCTCATTATTGCTTATGGTTAACCGTGGTTAACCGTTCGGCGCCACTGGATACCAGTAGGTCTTATTCGCCCCAAAATGCGATTTATGTCCACTTTATATTTACAAAGCATCCCAATTAACGGCAAAACACAGATATTAAATTCTCCTGATACATTTCTTACAAAGTATTTTAAAACTTTAGGTTCATGTACTGCATACGCATGTACTTGCACTAAAGACGCTCGTGAGCAATATTTTGTCAAACTCACATATATAGTCTTTATCAGCATTGCCTTTGCTTAAACATTAAAAATGGTTCAAAAAACTTAAAGGTTAGCATCATTTGAAAGCTTAGTGGTCTGTACTTAAACAAATGTGTAAAATGGGCCTTTACGATTATCGGTAACTGATTGCGTGTCACTTCGAAAACTGCAATGTATCACAGACAATCGTGGACATAACAGTTGATAAAATTGCTTAAATTTTCCGGAACACACATTCGACTAACTTCATTAGGCTTTCGCCCCCCTCTCCCCCTACCAATGTTGCTATTATTATCCCCAGACTTAAAACGCAACATAACAACATTGTCTAGGGAAGGGGATATCAAGTCAAATACAGAAATTATAGTACAATTTATACTCTGACAGATGCACCTTGGAATTTTATTAACAAGTTATGTCCAGGATTGTCTGAGAACGGACCTTAAAATAGCGAGAATATGTTGGGTTATATTGACGATTTAACGTCTGAATTACTCTGCTACGCATTAGATTGTTATAAAACAGACCGTGTTTTAAAGATTTAAAAGGGATTGTGCGATTATTTCTTTCTTAAGTGTTGCATAAACATATAATACGCGAAATTGACTGTTGCAATTAATAGCGCGCGTAACAATTATACTGTCAAGGTAATGAGCGTGCAGGGTAACTATTGCCAATATCGTACATAGAACGTATGATCTGTCCTTATTTGGCTACTATCATCTTGCAGTGTAAGCCACTCTAATTTAAAGTCAATTTTAGCCAATTTTACCGACATTGCTGACGGGAAACTGAAGTAATTTGCATTATAGGCCTGTTAAATCTTGGTCAGAAATCACCATGTCTTAGTTTATACCGTTATATACAGTGTTTATAATAAGCATATAAGGAGAGTTTAAAAGCATTTATAGGATATAAAACAGAACTTGCTATGTACTAGTGCATTATAAATTCGAATAACTTAGGTTATATGAGTGTGTGCGAACATATATCCGTAGCAAAAGTCGAATGTAATATGATGCGCACTTGATTGAGACTCAATGGTAACAACTCGACGGTTAACCGCACGGTTAACCATTGCTAAATCTTAATTATATTTAAAGCAATGCTATAAATTTATACCTTTTGGGACTTGATTCTTTTATTAGATATAAAGGAACCCTTAAGAAACGTTTTAGGAGCAATTACTGTTACCATTGGCGTATTCCAACGGTTAACCACGGTTAACCACTATTTTGTATATATAATTGAGTCTTTAGTATATTTAAATTACAGTGGTTAACCGTGGTTAACCGTCGTAATTTGAACAATTCATTGTTGTGAACACTTGATTCTTTTCGATGGTTAACACTATGTTTAGAAACAGCACAATATGCTAAAATGCAGGCACATTTATCGCCACAAAGTCCAAATTTCTCATTATTGCTTATGGTTAACCGTGGTTAACCGTTCGGCGCCACTGGATACCAGTAGGTCTTATTCGCCCCAAAATGCGATTTATGTCCACTTTATATTTACAAAGCATCCCAATTAACGGCAAAACACAGATATTAAATTCTCCTGATACATTTCTTACAAAGTATTTTAAAACTTTAGGTTCATGTACTGCATACGCATGTACTTGCACTAAAGACGCTCGTGAGCAATATTTTGTCAACTCACATATATAGTCTTTATCAGCATTGCCTTTGCTTAAACATTAAAAATGGTTCAAAAAACTTAAAGGTTAGCATCATTTGAAAGCTTAGTGGTCTGTACTTAAACAAATGTGTAAAATGGGCCTTTACGATTATCGGTAACTGATTGCGTGTCACTTCGAAAACTGCAATGTATCACAGACAATCGTGGACATAACAGTTGATAAAATTGCTTAAATTTTCCGGAACACACATTCGACTAACTTCATTAGGCTTTCGCCCCCTCTCCCCCTACCAACCTACCAATGTTGCTATTATTATCCCCAGACTTAAAACGCAACATAACAACATTGTCTAGGGGAAGGGGATATCAAGTCAAATACAGAAATTATAGTACAATTTATACTCTGACAGATGCACCTTGGAATTTTATTAACAAGTTATGTCCAGGATTGTCTGAGAACGGACCTTAAAATAGCGAGAATATGTTGGGTTATATTGACGATTTAACGTCTGAATTACTCTGCTACGCATTAGATTGTTATAAAACAGACCGTGTTTTAAAGATTTAAAAGGGATTGTGCGATTATTTCTTTCTTAAGTGTTGCATAAACATATAATACGCGAAATTGACTGTTGCAATTAATAGCGCGCGTAACAATTATACTGTCAAGGTAATGAGCGTGCAGGGTAACTATTGCCAATATCGTACATAGAACGTATGATCTGTCCTTATTTGGCTACTATCATCTTGCAGTGTAAGCCACTCTAATTTAAAGTCAATTTTAGCCAATTTTACCGACATTGCTGACGGGAAACTGAAGTAATTTGCATTATAGGCCTGTTAAATCTTGGTCAGAAATCACCATGTCTTAGTTTATACCGTTATATACAGTGTTTATAATAAGCATATAAGGAGAGTTTAAAAGCATTTATAGGATATAAAACAGAACTTGCTATGTACTAGTGCATTATAAATTCGAATAACTTAGGTTATATGAGTGTGTGCGAACATATATCCGTAGCAAAAGTCGAATGTAATATGATGCGCACTTGATTGAGACTCAATGGTAACAACTCGACGGTTAACCGCACGGTTAACCATTGCTAAATCTTAATTATATTTAAAGCAATGCTATAAATTTATACCTTTTGGGACTTGATTCTTTTATTAGATATAAAGGAACCCTTAAGAAACGTTTTAGGAGCAATTACTGTTACCATTGGCGTATTCAACGGTTAACCACGGTTAACCACTATTTTGTATATATAATTGAGTCTTTAGTATATTTAAATTACAGTGGTTAACCGTGGTTAACCGTCGTAGTTTTGAACAATTCATTGTTGTGAACACTTGATTCTTTTCGATGGTTAACACTATGTTTAGAAACAGCACAATATGCTAAAATGCAGGCACATTTATCGCCACAAAGTCCAAATTTCTCATTATTGCTTATGGTTAACCGTGGTTAACCGTTCGGCGCCACTGGATACCAGTAGGTCTTATTCGCCCCAAAATGCGATTTATGTCCACTTTATATTTACAAAGCATCCCAATTAACGGCAAAACACAGATATTAAATTCTCCTGATACATTTCTTACAAAGTATTTTAAAACTTTAGGTTCATGTACTGCATACGCATGTACTTGCACTAAAGACGCTCGTGAGCAATATTTTGTCCAACTCACATATATAGTCTTTATCAGCATTGCCTTTGCTTAAACATTAAAAATGGTTCAAAAAACTTAAAGGTTAGCATCATTTGAAAGCTTAGTGGTCTGTACTTAAACAAATGTGTAAAATGGGCCTTTACGATTATCGGTAACTGATTGCGTGTCACTTCGAAAACTGCAATGTATCACAGACAATCGTGGACATAACAGTTGATAAAATTGCTTAAATTTTCCGGAACACACATTCGACTAACTTCATTAGGCTTTCGCCCCCCTCTCCCCCTACCAATGTTGCTATTATTATCCCCAGACTTAAAACGCAACATAACAACATTGTCTAGGGGAAGGGGATATCAAGTCAAATACAGAAATTATAGTACAATTTATACTCTGACAGATGCACCTTGGAATTTTATTAACAAGTTATGTCCAGGATTGTCTGAGAACGGACCTTAAAATAGCGAGAATATGTTGGGTTATATTGACGATTTAACGTCTGAATTACTCTGCTACGCATTAGATTGTTATAAAACAGACCGTGTTTTAAAGATTTAAAAGGGATTGTGCGATTATTTCTTTCTTAAGTGTTGCATAAACATATAATACGCGAAATTGACTGTTGCAATTAATAGCGCGCGTAACAATTATACTGTCAAGGTAATGAGCGTGCAGGGTAACTATTGCCAATATCGTACATAGAACGTATGATCTGTCCTTATTTGGCTACTATCATCTTGCAGTGTAAGCCACTCTAATTTAAAGTCAATTTTAGCCAATTTTACCGACATTGCTGACGGGAAACTGAAGTAATTTGCATTATAGGCCTGTTAAATCTTGGTCGAAATCACCATGTCTTAGTTTATACCGTTATATACAGTGTTTATAATAAGCATATAAGGAGAGTTTAAAAGCATTTATAGGATATAAAACAGAACTTGCTATGTACTAGTGCATTATAAATTCGAATAACTTAGGTTATATGAGTGTGTGCGAACATATATCCGTAGCAAAAGTCGAATGTAATATGATGCGCACTTGATTGAGACTCAATGGTAACAACTCGACGGTTAACCGCACGGTTAACCATTGCTAAATCTTAATTATATTTAAAGCAATGCTATAAATTTATACCTTTTGGGACTTGATTCTTTTATTAGATATAAAGGAACCCTTAAGAAACGTTTTAGGAGCAATTACTGTTACCATTGGCGTATTCCAACGGTTAACCACGGTTAACCACTATTTTGTATATATAATTGAGTCTTTAGTATATTTAAATTACAGTGGTTAACCGTGGTTAACCGTCGTAGTTTTGAACAATTCATTGTTGTGAACACTTGATTCTTTTCGATGGTTAACACTATGTTTAGAAACAGCACAATATGCTAAAATGCAGGCACATTTATCGCCACAAAGTCCAAATTTCTCATTATTGCTTATGGTTAACCGTGGTTAACCGTTCGGCGCCACTGGATACCAGTAGGTCTTATTCGCCCCAAAATGCGATTTATGTCCACTTTATATTTACAAAGCATCCCAATTAACGGCAAAACACAGATATTAAATTCTCCTGATACATTTCTTACAAAGTATTTTAAAACTTTAGGTTCATGTACTGCATACGCATGTACTTGCACTAAAGACGCTCGTGAGCAATATTTTGTCAACACACATATATAGTCTTTATCAGCATTGCCTTTGCTTAAACATTAAAAATGGTTCAAAAAACTTAAAGGTTAGCATCATTTGAAAGCTTAGTGGTCTGTACTTAAACAAATGTGTAAAATGGGCCTTTACGATTATCGGTAACTGATTGCGTGTCACTTCGAAAACTGCAATGTATCACAGACAATCGTGGACATAACAGTTGATAAAATTGCTTAAATTTTCCGGAACACACATTCGACTAACTTCATTAGGCTTTCGCCTCCCTCTCCCCTACCAATGTTGCTATTATTATCCCCAGACTTAAAACGCAACATAACAACATTGTCTAGGGAAGGGGATATCAAGGTCAAATACAGAAATTATAGTACAATTTATACTCTGACAGATGCACCTTGGAATTTTATTAACAAGTTATGTCCAGGATTGTCTGAGAACGGACCTTAAAATAGCGAGAATATGTTGGGTTATATTGACGATTTAACGTCTGAATTACTCTGCTACGCATTAGATTGTTATAAAACAGACCGTGTTTTAAAGATTTAAAAGGATTGTGCGATTATTTCTTTCTTAAGTGTTGCATAAACATATAATACGCGAAATTGACTGTTGCAATTAATAGCGCGCGTAACAATTATACTGTCAAGGTAATGAGCGTGCAGGGTAACTATTGCCAATATCGTACATAGAACGTATGATCTGTCCTTATTTGGCTACTATCATCTTGCAGTGTAAGCCACTCTAATTTAAAGTCAATTTTAGCCAATTTTACCGACATTGCTGACGGGAAACTGAAGTAATTTGCATTATAGGCCTGTTAAATCTTGGTCGAAATCACCATGTCTTAGTTTATACCGTTATATACAGTGTTTATAATAAGCATATAAGGAGAGTTTAAAAGCATTTATAGGATATAAAACAGAACTTGCTATGTACTAGTGCATTATAAATTCGAATAACTTAGGTTATATGAGTGTGTGCGAACATATATCCGTAGCAAAAGTCGAATGTAATATGATGCGCACTTGATTGAGACTCAATGGTAACAACTCGACGGTTAACCGCACGGTTAACCATTGCTAAATCTTAATTATATTTAAAGCAATGCTATAAATTTATACCTTTTGGGACTTGATTCTTTTATTAGATATAAAGGAACCCTTAAGAAACGTTTTAGGAGCAATTACTGTTACCATTGGCGTATTCCAACGGTTAACCACGGTTAACCACTATTTTGTATATATAATTGAGTCTTTAGTATATTTAAATTACAGTGGTTAACCGTGGTTAACCGTCGTAGTTTTGAACAATTCATTGTTGTGAACACTTGATTCTTTTCGATGGTTAACACTATGTTTAGAAACAGCACAATATGCTAAAATGCAGGCACATTTATCGCCACAAAGTCCAAATTTCTCATTATTGCTTATGGTTAACCGTGGTTAACCGTTCGGCGCCACTGGATACCAGTAGGTCTTATTCGCCCCAAAATGCGATTTATGTCCACTTTATATTTACAAAGCATCCCAATTAACGGCAAAACACAGATATTAAATTCTCCTGATACATTTCTTACAAAGTATTTTAAAACTTTAGGTTCATGTACTGCATACGCATGTACTTGCACTAAAGACGCTCGTGAGCAATATTTTGTCCAACTCACATATATAGTCTTTATCAGCATTGCCTTTGCTTAAACATTAAAAATGGTTCAAAAAACTTAAAGGTTAGCATCATTTGAAAGCTTAGTGGTCTGTACTTAAACAAATGTGTAAAATGGGCCTTTACGATTATCGGTAACTGATTGCGTGTCACTTCGAAAACTGCAATGTATCACAGACAATCGTGGACATAACAGTTGATAAAATTGCTTAAATTTTCCGGAACACACATTCGACTAACTTCATTAGGCTTTCGCCCCCCTCTCCCCCTACCAATGTTGCTATTCTTATCCCCAGACTTAAAACGCAACATAACAACATTGTCTAGGGGAAGGGGATATCAAGTCAAATACAGAAATTATAGTACAATTTATACTCTGACAGATGCACCTTGGAATTTTATTAACAAGTTATGTCCAGGATTGTCTGAGAACGGACCTTAAAATAGCGAGAATATGTTGGGTTATATTGACGATTTAACGTCTGAATTACTCTGCTACGCATTAGATTGTTATAAAACAGACCGTGTTTTAAAGATTTAAAAGGATTGTGCGATTATTTCTTTCTTAAGTGTTGCATAAACATATAATACATGAAATTGACTGTTGCAATTAATAGCGCGCGTAACAATTATACTGTCAAGGTAATGAGCGTGCAGGGTAACTATTGCCAATATCGTACATAGAACGTATGATCTGTCCTTATTTGGCTACTATCATCTTGCAGTGTAAGCCACTCTAATTTAAAGTCAATTTTAGCCAATTTTACCGACATTGCTGACGGGAAACTGAAGTAATTTGCATTATAGGCCTGTTAAATCTTGGTCGAAATCACCATGTCTTAGTTTATACCGTTATATACAGTGTTTATAATAAGCATATAAGGAGAGTTTAAAAGCATTTATAGGATATAAAACAGAACTTGCTATGTACTAGTGCATTATAAATTCGAATAACTTAGGTTATATGAGTGTGTGCGAACATATATCCGTAGCAAAAGTCGAATGTAATATGATGCGCACTTGATTGAGACTCAATGGTAACAACTCGACGGTTAACCGCACGGTTAACCATTGCTAAATCTTAATTATATTTAAAGCAATGCTATAAATTTATACCTTTTGGGACTTGATTCTTTTATTAGATATAAAGGAACCCTTAAGAAACGTTTTAGGAGCAATTACTGTTACCATTGGCGTATTCAACGGTTAACCACGGTTAACCACTATTTTGTATATATAATTGAGTCTTTAGTATATTTAAATTACAGTGGTTAACCGTGGTTAACCGTCGTAATTTGAACAATTCATTGTTGTGAACACTTGATTCTTTTCGATGGTTAACACTATGTTTAGAAACAGCACAATATGCTAAAATGCAGGCACATTTATCGCCACAAAGTCCAAATTTCTCATTATTGCTTATGGTTAACCGTGGTTAACCGTTCGGCGCCACTGGATACCAGTAGGTCTTATTCGCCCCAAAATGCGATTTATGTCCACTTTATATTTACAAAGCATCCCAATTAACGGCAAAACACAGATATTAAATTCTCCTGATACATTTCTTACAAAGTATTTTAAAACTTTAGGTTCATGTACTGCATACGCATGTACTTGCACTAAAGACGCTCGTGAGCAATATTTTGTCAACTCACATATATAGTCTTTATCAGCATTGCCTTTGCTTAAACATTAAAAATGGTTCAAAAAACTTAAAGGTTAGCATCATTTGAAAGCTTAGTGGTCTGTACTTAAACAAATGTGTAAAATGGGCCTTTACGATTATCGGTAACTGATTGCGTGTCACTTCGAAAACTGCAATGTATCACAGACAATCGTGGACATAACAGTTGATAAAATTGCTTAAATTTTCCGGAACACACATTCGACTAACTTCATTAGGCTTTTGCCCTCTCCCCTACCAATGTTGCTATTATTATCCCCAGACTTAAAACGCAACATAACAACATTGTCTAGGGGAAGGGGATATCAAGTCAAATACAGAAATTATAGTACAATTTATACTCTGACAGATGCACCTTGGAATTTTATTAACAAGTTATGTCCAGGATTGTCTGAGAACGGACCTTAAAATAGCGAGAATATGTTGGGTTATATTGACGATTTAACGTCTGAATTACTCTGCTACGCATTAGATTGTTATAAAACAGACCGTGTTTTAAAGATTTAAAGGATTGTGCGATTATTTCTTTCTTAAGTGTTGCATAAACATATAATACGCGAAATTGACTGTTGCAATTAATAGCGCGCGTAACAATTATACTGTCAAGGTAATGAGCGTGCAGGGTAACTATTGCCAATATCGTACATAGAACGTATGATCTGTCCTTATTTGGCTACTATCATCTTGCAGTGTAAGCCACTCTAATTTAAAGTCAATTTTAGCCAATTTTACCGACATTGCTGACGGGAAACTGAAGTAATTTGCATTATAGGCCTGTTAAATCTTGGTCGAAATCACCATGTCTTAGTTTATACCGTTATATACAGTGTTTATAATAAGCATATAAGGAGAGTTTAAAAGCATTTATAGGATATAAAACAGAACTTGCTATGTACTAGTGCATTATAAATTCGAATAACTTAGGTTATATGAGTGTGTGCGAACATATATCCGTAGCAAAAGTCGAATGTAATATGATGCGCACTTGATTGAGACTCAATGGTAACAACTCGACGGTTAACCGCACGGTTAACCATTGCTAAATCTTAATTATATTTAAAGCAATGCTATAAATTTATACCTTTTGGGACTTGATTCTTTTATTAGATATAAAGGAACCCTTAAGAAACGTTTTAGGAGCAATTACTGTTACCATTGGCGTATTCAACGGTTAACCACGGTTAACCACTATTTTGTATATATAATTGAGTCTTTAGTATATTTAAATTACAGTGGTTAACCGTGGTTAACCGTCGTAGTTTTGAACAATTCATTGTTGTGAACACTTGATTCTTTTCGATGGTTAACACTATGTTTAGAAACAGCACAATATGCTAAAATGCAGGCACATTTATCGCCACAAAGTCCAAATTTCTCATTATTGCTTATGGTTAACCGTGGTTAACCGTTCGGCGCCACTGGATACCAGTAGGTCTTATTCGCCCCAAAATGCGATTTATGTCCACTTTATATTTACAAAGCATCCCAATTAACGGCAAAACACAGATATTAAATTCTCCTGATACATTTCTTACAAAGTATTTTAAAACTTTAGGTTCATGTACTGCATACGCATGTACTTGCACTAAAGACGCTCGTGAGCAATATTTTGTCCAACTCACATATATAGTCTTTATCAGCATTGCCTTTGCTTAAACATTAAAAATGGTTCAAAAAACTTAAAGGTTAGCATCATTTGAAAGCTTAGTGGTCTGTACTTAAACAAATGTGTAAAATGGGCCTTTACGATTATCGGTAACTGATTGCGTGTCACTTCGAAAACTGCAATGTATCACAGACAATCGTGGACATAACAGTTGATAAAATTGCTTAAATTTTCCGGAACACACATTCGACTAACTTCATTAGGCTTTCGCCCCCCTCTCCCTACCAATGTTGCTATTATTATCCCCAGACTTAAAACGCAACATAACAACATTGTCTAGGGGAAGGGGATATCAAGTCAAATACAGAAATTATAGTACAATTTATACTCTGACAGATGCACCTTGGAATTTTATTAACAAGTTATGTCCAGGATTGTCTGAGAACGGACCTTAAAATAGCGAGAATATGTTGGGTTATATTGACGATTTAACGTCTGAATTACTCTGCTACGCATTAGATTGTTATAAAACAGACCGTGTTTTAAAGATTTAAAAGGGATTGTGCGATTATTTCTTTCTTAAGTGTTGCATAAACATATAATACGCGAAATTGACTGTTGCAATTAATAGCGCGCGTAACAATTATACTGTCAAAATGTGAGCGTGCAGGGTAACTATTTATAATTATCGTACATAAGAACGTATGATCTGTCCTTATTTGGCTACTATCATCTTGCAGTGTAAGCCACTCTAATTTAAAGTCAATTTTAGCCAATTTTACCGACATTGCTGACGGGAAACTGAAGTAATTTGCATTATAGGCCTGTTAAATCTTGGTCGAAATCACCATGTCTTAGTTTATACCGTTATATACAGTGTTTATAATAAGCATATAAGGAGAGTTTAAAAGCATTTATAGGATATAAAACAGAACTTGCTATGTACTAGTGCATTATAAATTCGAATAACTTAGGTTATATGAGTGTGTGCGAACATATATCCGTAGCAAAGTCGAATGTAATATGATGCGCACTTGATTGAGACTCAATGGTAACAACTCGACGGTTAACCGCACGGTTAACCATTGCTAAATCTTAATTATATTTAAAGCAATGCTATAAATTTATACCTTTGGGACTTGATTCTTTTATTAGATATAAAGGAACCCTTAAGAAACGTTTTAGGAGCAATTACTGTTACCATTGGCGTATTCAACGGTTAACCACGGTTAACCACTATTTTGTATATATAATTGAGTCTTTAGTATATTTAAATTACAGTGGTTAACCGTGGTTAACCGTCGTAGTTTTGAACAATTCATTGTTGTGAACACTTGATTCTTTTCGATGGTTAACACTATGTTTAGAAACAGCACAATATGCTAAAATGCAGGCACATTTATCGCCACAAAGTCCAAATTTCTCATTATTGCTTATGGTTAACCGTGGTTAACCGTTCGGCGCCACTGGATACCAGTAGGTCTTATTCGCCCCAAAATGCGATTTATGTCCACTTTATATTTACAAAGCATCCCAATTAACGGCAAAACACAGATATTAAATTCTCCTGATACATTTCTTACAAAGTATTTTAAAACTTTAGGTTCATGTACTGCATACGCATGTACTTGCACTAAAGACGCTCGTGAGCAATATTTTGTCCAACTCACATATATAGTCTTTATCAGCATTGCCTTTGCTTAAACATTAAAAATGGTTCAAAACTTAAAGGTTAGCATCATTTGAAAGCTTAGTGGTCTGTACTTAAACAAATGTGTAAAATGGGCCTTTACGATTATCGGTAACTGATTGCGTGTCACTTCGAAAACTGCAATGTATCACAGACAATCGTGGACATAACAGTTGATAAAATTGCTTAAATTTTCCGGAACACACATTCGACTAACTTCATTAGGCTTTCGCCCCCCTCTCCCCCTACCAATGTTGCTATTATTATCCCCAGACTTAAAACGCAACATAACAACATTGTCTAGGGAAGGGGATATCAAGGTCAAATACAGAAATTATAGTACAATTTATACTCTGACAGATGCACCTTGGAATTTTATTAACAAGTTATGTCCAGGATTGTCTGAGAACGGACCTTAAAATAGCGAGAATATGTTGGGTTATATTGACGATTTAACGTCTGAATTACTCTGCTACGCATTAGATTGTTATAAAACAGACCGTGTTTTAAAGATTTAAAAGGGATTGTGCGATTATTTCTTTCTTAAGTGTTGCATAAACATATAATACGCGAAATTGACTGTTGCAATTAATAGCGCGCGTAACAATTATACTGTCAAGGTAATGAGCGTGCAGGGTAACTATTGCCAATATCGTACATAGAACGTATGATCTGTCCTTATTTGGCTACTATCATCTTGCAGTGTAAGCCACTCTAATTTAAAGTCAATTTTAGCCAATTTTACCGACATTGCTGACGGGAAACTGAAGTAATTTGCATTATAGGCCTGTTAAATCTTGGTCGAAATCACCATGTCTTAGTTTATACCGTTATATACAGTGTTTATAATAAGCATATAAGGAGAGTTTAAAAGCATTTATAGGATATAAAACAGAACTTGCTATGTACTAGTGCATTATAAATTCGAATAACTTAGGTTATATGAGTGTGTGCGAACATATATCCGTAGCAAAAGTCGAATGTAATATGATGCGCACTTGATTGAGACTCAATGGTAACAACTCGACGGTTAACCGCACGGTTAACCATTGCTAAATCTTAATTATATTTAAAGCAATGCTATAAATTTATACCTTTTGGGACTTGATTCTTTTATTAGATATAAAGGAACCCTTAAGAAACGTTTTAGGAGCAATTACTGTTACCATTGGCGTATTCCAACGGTTAACCACGGTTAACCACTATTTTGTATATATAATTGAGTCTTTAGTATATTTAAATTACAGTGGTTAACCGTGGTTAACCGTCGTAGTTTTGAACAATTCATTGTTGTGAACACTTGATTCTTTTCGATGGTTAACACTATGTTTAGAAACAGCACAATATGCTAAAATGCAGGCACATTTATCGCCACAAAGTCCAAATTTCTCATTATTGCTTATGGTTAACCGTGGTTAACCGTTCGGCGCCACTGGATACCAGTAGGTCTTATTCGCCCCAAAATGCGATTTATGTCCACTTTATATTTACAAAGCATCCCAATTAACGGCAAAACACAGATATTAAATTCTCCTGATACATTTCTTACAAAGTATTTTAAAACTTTAGGTTCATGTACTGCATACGCATGTACTTGCACTAAAGACGCTCGTGAGCAATATTTTGTCCAACTCACATATATAGTCTTTATCAGCATTGCCTTTGCTTAAACATTAAAAATGGTTCAAAAAACTTAAAGGTTAGCATCATTTGAAAGCTTAGTGGTCTGTACTTAAACAAATGTGTAAAATGGGCCTTTACGATTATCGGTAACTGATTGCGTGTCACTTCGAAAACTGCAATGTATCACAGACAATCGTGGACATAACAGTTGATAAAATTGCTTAAATTTTCCGGAACACACATTCGACTAACTTCATTAGGCTTTCGCCCCACTCTCCACCTACCAATGTTGCTAGTATTATCACAAGACTTAAAACGCTCCATAACAACCTTGTCTAGGGGAAGGGGATATCAAGTCAAATACAGAAATTATAGTACAATTTATACTCTGACAGATGCACCTTGGAATTTTATTAACAAGTTATGTCCAGGATTGTCTGAGAACGGACCTTAAAATAGCGAGAATATGTTGGGTTATATTGACGATTTAACGTCTGAATTACTCTGCTACGCATTAGATTGTTATAAAACAGACCGTGTTTTAAAGATTTAAAAGGATTGTGCGATTATTTCTTTCTTAAGTGTTGCATAAACATATAATACGCGAAATTGACTGTTGCAATTAATAGCGCGCGTAACAATTATACTGTCAAGGTAATGAGCGTGCAGGGTAACTATTGCCAATATCGTACATAGAACGTATGATCTGTCCTTATTTGGCTACTATCATCTTGCAGTGTAAGCCACTCTAATTTAAAGTCAATTTTAGCCAATTTTACCGACATTGCTGACGGGAAACTGAAGTAATTTGCATTATAGGCCTGTTAAATCTTGGTCGAAATCACCATGTCTTAGTTTATACCGTTATATACAGTGTTTATAATAAGCATATAAGGAGAGTTTAAAAGCATTTATAGGATATAAAACAGAACTTGCTATGTACTAGTGCATTATAAATTCGAATAACTTAGGTTATATGAGTGTGTGCGAACATATATCCGTAGCAAAAGTCGAATGTAATATGATGCGCACTTGATTGAGACTCAATGGTAACAACTCGACGGTTAACCGCACGGTTAACCATTGCTAAATCTTAATTATATTTAAAGCAATGCTATAAATTTATACCTTTTGGGACTTGATTCTTTTATTAGATATAAAGGAACCCTTAAGAAACGTTTTAGGAGCAATTACTGTTACCATTGGCGTATTCAACGGTTAACCACGGTTAACCACTATTTTGTATATATAATTGAGTCTTTAGTATATTTAAATTACAGTGGTTAACCGTGGTTAACCGTCGTAGTTTTGAACAATTCATTGTTGTGAACACTTGATTCTTTTCGATGGTTAACACTATGTTTAGAAACAGCACAATATGCTAAAATGCAGGCACATTTATCGCCACAAAGTCCAAATTTCTCATTATTGCTTATGGTTAACCGTGGTTAACCGTTCGGCGCCACTGGATACCAGTAGGTCTTATTCGCCCCAAAATGCGATTTATGTCCACTTTATATTTACAAAGCATCCCAATTAACGGCAAAACACAGATATTAAATTCTCCTGATACATTTCTTACAAAGTATTTTAAAACTTTAGGTTCATGTACTGCATACGCATGTACTTGCACTAAAGACGCTCGTGAGCAATATTTTGTCCAACTCACATATATAGTCTTTATCAGCATTGCCTTTGCTTAAACATTAAAAATGGTTCAAAAAACTTAAAGGTTAGCATCATTTGAAAGCTTAGTGGTCTGTACTTAAACAAATGTGTAAAATGGGCCTTTACGATTATCGGTAACTGATTGCGTGTCACTTCGAAAACTGCAATGTATCACAGACAATCGTGGACATAACAGTTGATAAAATTGCTTAAATTTTCCGGAACACACATTCGACTAACTTCATTAGGCTTTCGCCCCCCTCTCCCCCTACCAATGTTGCTATTATTATCCCCAGACTTAAAACGCAACATAACAACATTGTCTAGGGGGAAGGGGGGATATCCAAGGTCAAATACAGAAATTATAGTACAATTTATACTCTGACAGATGCACCTTGGAATTTTATTAACAAGTTATGTCCAGGATTGGAGGTCTGCATAATTCTTGATATCATGCGTAAGCCGAATCCAATAATTGTTTTATTATACATTCAAAAGACAAAAACCAGACAAGTATAAAGCCAAGACTTGAGGCTAGTGGGAAAGAAAACACATAAGTTAACATTTAATAAAACAATAAATACTTGTTGAAGGTGGTTTTGTATTGTTTCGTGGCCTTTTTGGTGCAGTCACTGTCTTTTTGTGACAATAATTTGAACATTTTCTCTTCGTTTAAAAATGCAAATTTACAAGAAGCCATTTCGTTTTGGCTTTCAAAATTTCGAGGGGTTTTTATACAAGCTGCCGACCGCGCAGGGGCTTGGGCTCTACAGCGTGCAATAAAAGTTTTTTTGGATCGAACTTCGATGGCACTGGTATACGGCGTCCCCCTGAAAGAAATTCAACCGATTAACGCCTAAGAGTCTTATACCTTTGACATGTGAAGTTTCCTGGCGTCGGAGTATTATAGCAAAGTACAGGAATGGATCCAGCCTGATCTGGTAGAGAGGGGGGAGGGGGTGCGACCGCCAACCGAGTGTATTATCACTGAGAAAGCTATCGGGAAACACGCTCAGCAGTGTCTATAAGGTTGCCTAGATGGTCAGCTAGAGGTGAGGGAAGGCCCCAAACACCCAATATATTATATTTGTTTGATAATTTCGTTACCAGATCCAAAATCTGCACCACGTTGTCCAAAGCCGGGTAGGGTGCGCACCCTCCTGCACCGCCAGTAAATCCATCCCTAACAAAGTATGGTGAATTACTCTGTCATCTGGCGTTAGACAGAGTAAAGTAATAAATTGTTGAGGTTGTGTCAAACTACCTGAAGTCGAAAAAGGTAACTTTATTATAAATCAAGTAGTTAAGCAATACCTCAACAATTTATTGAAGAATACTACCTGTACTGAACCCCTAATGTTACAAATTAAAGATAGAGCAGAACGTATTTCTGTAAAATGGGTTAAATAATCCTTGTGCCGACATTTTTACAATTTTGACAGAAAGTCTTAATAGATAAATAATATATAACTTAACATATAATTTTTGTTTAAATTTCAGCTTTAAGTCTACAAGCAACAAGCCTTGCATTGATCATCGGATTTCTGCTGACGCGCCTGTTGGTTTTAGATAACAACTAAAGAATAAGGATAAGAATAGGAGTTTACACATTGCGATATGTCGGGCAAATTTCAGGTTTTACTGAATGTTAATAACGATTAAATTGGGTTTCATTTCACTAAAAGTAAATATTCTAAATCAGTTTTTGCCATCTCGCTCGATAGAACTGAATGTTGGCGAATTAAATTATATACATGTTTGAGACCTAACCAAGAGCAGTTGCGAAAAATGCAACTATAGGCCCTCTGGCAGGAATCGCATGCAGGCCTATGGCTATAGTCGCATTTTTCGCAACTGCTCCTGGCTAAGGCCACATAAAATATATTCCTTGATTCTCATCACTGCCGGACGGCGTTTGGAGTCCCGCGTTGATATAGTTTTGTGCTTTGTTATAAAATATAAAGTGGTGAATTTCTTCCAAACGAAATTATTTTGCGACACATCGCACTGCGACTGTTGAAGACAGAATACGAAATGTTTCATTTGACTATTCTTGCGTAATGATACGTTCGTGATATCAAATGAAATTAGAAAACTGGGTTCCGTGTGTTCATTTCAGCTTGTGACAGCGTTCTTCTTTCAGGCCAAACATATAAATATCAAAATACCTCCCTCTCCAATTTTTAAATTTGATCGAAAACCTCCCGCCTCCTGGACATCTTAAAAATTTGGTGATGAGAATCAAGGAATATATTTTATGTGGCCTAAGTCTCGAAATACTCGAATATATATTTTCGCTCGAAATTTCCATCTACAAAAAAACCCTTCAACTTTCATTTCACTAACTTTATCGCACAGCAAATAGTGGTCAATAGGCATTTATGCACTAGTCAATTGAACCCCCGGCCCACCCCATACACATGAATAATATATACGAAAAGTGGAGTTTGTAGGTTGGAAAATAGTAAAAGTAACGCAAAATTACTTTCTGCAAAACATTACTCGTTACTTTCAAAAAGTAATTAATTACGTTACAAAATTACTTTCGTACTAAAAGTGATTAATTACCGAGAAATTACTCCAAAAGTAATTAGTAACGCGTTACTTTAGTAACGAGTATTTACAACACTGAATTTAACCTGAGTATATTGGGCCTTGTTTTTCTTTTGTCGAGAGGAGAGGGGATGTATAGACTGATACTCAGGTTACAGTTAATTTAGATTAGGCAGTTTTGTGGTATTGTTCATTTACAATCAACGATATGTTCCGCCGATGCCATAGGCATAGACATAATTTATATATAATTCACCAACTGTAATTATTAATTGTTAATATTTAGTTTTAGAATAGACGTAAACTACGTAGGCGTAGCTAATATTAATTACGTTGAGTTATTAAAGACTCGAAACACGAAATGGTTGAATCTTAATTAAAAGAAGCAGCTTTAGTCCCTGTTTATATGAGCCCTACGTTATGTGCTGCCCCTCCTAGGCGAGACCCGCGTACTAATAGAAATCCCTATATTAAAAATTGTTTTTTTATTTAAGAGGAGAGCCAGCCCTCCTAGGCGAGATCTCGCTATTGTTTACCCAAGATCTCGCCTGTACTATAGTAGGGCTGGAAATTTCCCATATCTGTGTCAAACTATGCTTTTCGAAGTCATTTTCGATTTGAATATCTAATTTAGAACAAATTCAATTGTCTGCTGGGTTTTATTCGAAAATTTGCTCGGCAAAATATGGTTTTTGGACTTCGTAAGAAAATAAATTAGTTGTAGGGAAGCCATTTAATGCTGTAAACACGACGTGAGAACCAGCCCTCTGATAGGGTTAGCCCTTCACGAAGGGTCACGTAAATAGGGGCTTAGTGATTTGAAAATCGTGATTTTTGAATGGAAAAAATGCGTGGCAGTGTTAAGCTATATTTCCACACATCACACATTTTTTTTCAGACGCGAGACATCAAAGTTTGATGTCGCCAAAGAAAGCACCATGGTCCTGGAGGGAACCAGCCTAGATCTAGGGCCTTTACTCGGCAGGTGGCGCTTGGTTTGCAGGTTAATCAACTTCGAATCAGTGACTTCAACTTAACGCTGAAATAGAAGGTCTAGGCCCAGGGGCGCACATTAGGGGGGGTGTGGGGGGGTGTGACACCCCCCCATAATTTGTGAATTTTTCAAAAAAGTCGGTCCCAAATTGTAAAATTACACTACTAATTCTGTCCGAGTTGGTCCGAAATATCTTCTCTAAAAAACGTATAATAAACGATACAAAAATTGTCAATAAAAGAAATCAACATTGCAAAACCCAGAGCTTCCTCTTAAAGCAATATACTCAAATGTAAGATGACGTAGCCATACACGACTGCGCAAAACCTTCTAACTTTTGCTCTGCCGCATTGTGCGCTCTATTTCCACGTCAGTATTCTCGAGTAAAATTAAGTCAACTCTGTTGTAAAAATGCAGTTTCTAATTGGGGTTTTATGATGTTGAAGGTTATGTTTTGGGGGGCGTTTTCTTTAAATAACTGCAATTTAAAGAAAATTGCAGCGAAATATCTGAATTCGGAACTAGAGTGTTTGAAATCTTATATATATTAATGAAAGGGCATATAACGAAAGAGGTAGAGAAGACTCTGAAAATGCCATTTCCGACGATCTACAGACTCAAGTTTTTTAAAATTTCCCCGTCGGCGCCAACCATGGTGGCGCCTCGTTGAGGGTCGGCCCCCTATTTTTTAACAATCCTTCTACACCACTGGCACTACACATATTTTTACACTAACTCATAATACATGTTTTGATGTGGTCAAACAACTATAAAAAGTCGGTCCCTGAACAATGGACACCCCCCCCCCCAAACCTTTTTGGAATGTGCGCCCCTGTGACTAGGCCGGGAGGGAACCTTTCGTCGGTCGGTCAGGGCCCCTTATTAGGGAACTTTAGATCTGACGACGGCTACGGGAACGACTACGATACGGGATTGGGGTCCCTTTAAGCCTTCTCCAGCTTAGGTACGTTCGCCACTTTCAAATAGCATTTCATATGATAAAAAAGCATTGGCGAAACTTTCCTTCGGCCGCCCGTTTGAAACAGACCTCTTGCCTTGTTTACATTTCGCTTGCCAGGGCGCATTAAGTTACGGTACAGATTGGCATATGTACTTCCAAACATTTTTTCTCGGCATCTCGTTCGATAGGACTAATAGGTGTTTGTATATAATTGGAACGAAAATTTATGTACATTTTTAGACCTAACCAGGAGCAGTTGCGAAAAATGCAACTTTTCGGCTTCGGACCCAGGCGCTTTTAAGGAAAAGAAAATTTACGCATTCAGCTAATTTATAGAGGTCAGTGGCTAAGCTGAGCGAGCGCGCGGGGGTGCTTGGGGAGGTCGCGACTATGCTTCATCAAGACCTCCCCAAGATGCCCCGCGTTTCGCGACCTCCCCAAGCACGCCCGCTCCAGTGAGCTCCATATATATCTGGAGTAAGAACTTCTAATGTTCGGCCAATAGGCCAAGTGAAGCCAAGATGGCGGCAATTGACGTCCAAACTCATGAAGGTCATAAACAGTTTTCATATCATTTTATCCAGATCGCATCGCTAATCAAGTTATTAGTTCATAAAATCATGATGTTATTGTTTAAATCGGAGTAAAAACACGAAATTTCGGCACACTCCTTGCCGGCTTGTGTAAACCGCGCGGTCGAAAACAATAGAAAGGGATTGGCACTGGACGTCAATTTCCGCCATCTTTGGCTTCACTTTTTGGACATAAGTTCTCACTCCAGATATATATATATAGAGCTCACTGGCCCGCTCAGCTTAGCCACTGATCTCTATAAATTAGCTGAATGCGTAAATTTTCTTTTCCTTAAAAGCGCCTGGGTACGAGGCTGGTACAGCGCTCTAACCACCTGAGCAGCTGAGCTACAGAGTCCAGTTGCTTCGTGAGCATTAACCGCTGATGATATATGATGGGAGTGATGCTAGTATAAGGTATGGGTCAGTATCAAGATTTTTTCTCGGCATCTCGTTTCATAGGACTAATAGTAGAAGGTGTTTGTAGATGGAATATTCGAACGAAAATTTATATAGATTTTTAGACCTAACCAGGTTCGATTCCTGCCCGAGGGTCTAAAGTTGCATCTTTTGCAACTGCTTGTGGTTAGGTCTAAAATGTATGTAAGTTTTCGTTCTAATATTCCATCTACAAACACCTTGTACTATTAGTCCTATCGAATGAGATGCCGAGAAAAATGGTGATATGTACTCATACCTTATACTGACATCACTCCCATCATATATACAAAAATTTGCGGTTAATGCTTAGCAACTGGACTCTGCAGCTCAGTTCGTTAGAGCGCTGCACCGGAATCGCAGGGCCGCAGATTCGATTCCTCCCAGAGCGCCTAAAGTTGCATTTTTTCGCAACTGCTAATATGTCTAAAAATATGTACAAAAATTTTCGTTCGAATATTCCATCTACAAACACCTTCTACTATACGTACTTTCCAGCCTTGTTCTCTACTGACCTTTTTCAGATATTTCATGCATTTTCATGGTTCAAACTATAGACATTATCATTTTTTTTATTGTGAGAGTATCTCAAGTCTTTCTAACTGAGTTTGCCTTACCGGCGTTTCGTTTACACGGAATGCAATCTGTCCCTGGTTTGCTGGCAGGCAAATTCCAATTCCACAAAAGATTATGTTCTAATGTGAATATTGCGATTGTGACTCAATACTGAATGGGCTATTCCAATTTTAAACCGCCCCCCCCCCCTTTTCTTTTGCACCCCTCCCATGGAATTTACAAAGAACTAAAGCCTCCCCCCACGTGCACCCATGGACATTCCTAGGTGGAATTGACTACTACCCCAACGAAATTCCGATGAAAAGGTTTTATATTACCCAGCCCTCTATAGAATGCAGATAGATAAATTAGCTAAAATATAGTTACCTGTATTTAAAACGTCGCGCAGTTTTAGAACTCACGCAGACCGTGCGAAAACGTTTACTGCCGTAACATGCGCGAAAGATAATCCGTGTGTGAATGTTTGCTACGGTGACACAAAATATTGATAGTTAGAAATCTAATTAGAAATTATTCTATAGGACATGCATGTATAATATTTATTTCGCATTGTCCATGTCCATTGTCCAAATTGAAACTGCGCGAAAATATCGCATCAGTATTGTTATACGTATATGTACTAAAGAAAAGTATCTAAAATTTGCCCCCTCTTTCATAAAGATCTAGAAAGATATAGACATTTTGCCCCCTCTTGCATAAAAAGATATAGAGATTTCTTCAATTTCTTGAACTTCTCTCGCCATATTTTTTTATTTTCGACATCTTTTTCGACCCTCGACATATATTTTCGACCCTCGACATATTATTTTCGACCCTCGACATGCATTTTTCTACCCTCGACATATGGTTTTCAACCCTCGACATTCTACCCTCGCCCTCGACCTATTACCCTCGACCCCATTCAAGGGCATTTCAAGCGCCCTTGAAAGTCAGAATTTCATTCAAGGAGTATTTAAGGACTTCAAGGAGTAGCACGAACCCTGTATAACATATTTTTTAAGTTATTGATTATTCACTGTATCATAAAAACTTTGTATAGGAAGACAATACAACAGTTCAAGCTGTACTATGCATGATTGCATGGTAGTGGTATTCATACAAACCGTCTTCGCTTATTGCATTTAGGCCAATTAAAAAAAGTTTTTAGATTTTCATCGCCGCCCGCCCCTGAAAAATTGGCCGCCCGAAATATTTTTATTATTATTAAATCGGAATTAGTCGGATAGTCGGAAACCGAACGTTGGCGGCCATATCGTTTCAACATGCCTTTCGCAGTGAACTCCATAAATTTCTAATATCAAATTGAGTTCACTGGCCTTTCGTTGTCGTACAAATACGAAGAGGAACACAAGTTTTGTATGTTTTGAGAACATGGTCTCGTATTTAGGCATAGACGTTAAAATGGCTCTTGACTATGACTATTTCTTGCGCAGACAAAATGTGTGAAATGGAAAACAACCTTTTAACCCGTTTTTAAATGGGGAAATATACTACTTCGGCTATTAAAAAATAAATAAAATAAAAATCCGCCCGCCCGCCCCACGTTTTTCAAAAAATCTGATGAAAAACTAAAAACTTTTTTTAATTGGCCTTATGCTGCGCTTTGGCAGCACTTTCCTTGTGGTAGTAACTTCTAGTAGCTAGTCAATGCAACCAGTCGAAGATTTTGTACATTATAAAAGAATATACGGAACGTATATTGGTAAAAAAACACACTAAAAGAAAGCTTAGAAACTGCTTAGGGACCGGTCATAAAGTATGTGTACTGGGGGGGTGGAGGGTATTCCAAAATACTACCATAAAATTTGGTACCCCCCCGAAAAGCGTCGGAAAATATTTAATACCCCCCTCAAAGGTGATGAAATGTTTCGTACCCCCCCCCCCCCACCCAACCAATCACCCTCCCCCCCCATGAAACAAATATAAATGCCAAGAACGTAACATAATCTGTTACAAATTGTTATTGGTAATCCAAGTTTTGAGCATTTCCATAAATTTAATAGTGCTCTTTTACACCACATGTATCCAATCCGTACTTTTGTATGCTTGCCAGTATTCCATTAATAGGACTTGCCTGACTATCTTTTCCGTACCTAATAATAAAGTCGAAAGAGGTCCCGGCCATGCGCATTATTTATGATATATCAACAGAACGTCGTGACGTATTTCATATCTTTTTCAATATTTAAATCATTCTAAACGAGTAGGGGAGCTGCCCGACGGTAAAATTACGTAATCAAAGACTGTTCAGGTTGCAGAGATGTCAAACTAATAGGTTCCGATCGAGACACTTTCCGATAAATGGTACTGTGCTACAGGGGCGTAGGAACATATTCAATATTGGGGAGGGCCAAGCTCACGAGGCACCACCATGGTTGGCGCCAAGCGAAAATTTTTTTAAATTTGAAGCCCCCAGATCGCCGGAAACGGCCGTTTCAGAGTCTTATCTACCTCTTTTAGTGTGCTAAAGTTTGTAGTTTTAATCATAGACATAGTATTAGACTCATTTTTTGTTTCGTACCCCCCACAAATGTCGTAATTCGTCTCATACCCCCCCAAAGGTTAGATAATTTGTTTCGTACCCCCCCAACTTACCCTCCACCCCCCAGTACACATACTTTATGACCGGTCCCAAAAACATACATATTGTTTAAATTTCAAAGGTTTACGATTATAAAGAAAAAATTGTGGTTTCTTCGCAGATAAATTAAAAGTCTCCGAAAATATAAACTTCCCGCGGGTCGCGGCTTGCTTCAAAGTAGTGGTGGGCGATATATCGAAAAAATATCGATAACTTCGATATTTGCAAGTATCGTATCGGTATCGATAAGTATTTTCAAGTATCGACAATTTCGATACTTGTCACGTGTTACGAAATTTTGAGTTTTAGTCACTGAACTCTTGCATAACCGGACTGCGATTAACAGGGGGACTCATGAGGAGCAATTGGTAGGGGGAGGGTTAATGGGGATATTATTGGTGCATACAAGGATAGAAGGGACACGGACACTTATGTATATACTTGAGTTGAAAAATATCATTTGAGTTGAATTTACTATATTGAAATTTCGGTATACATTCATATACAATTTTGAGTATCGGTATCGAATATCGTATCGAAACAGTGGTATCGAGGCAAAAGTAACCGGTATCGTATCGAAGTCAAAATTCCCAGTATCGCCCACCACTACTTCAAATTAAAGTTCAAACATTCTTGCCGGGTCACGAATATTCCACGCGTGGGACGCGATCATGACGTCTGATCTATATAGATCGGATTTCAAACTGTACTAACTGTAGCCTGTAGGGAGCCACCTCTGGGGAGCCACCTTATAAAGTGGCGATTAAAAGTGGGAAAGTTTCATATTAAAAGAAATCATGAATTTTGGCGTTTTAACCTTACTTTTGTACTTCATTACCACTATCTTGTTTGGTTTTCTTTGTCTATTCTTGTGTTTAATGCTATACTTGCATTATATACACAAACGCAACGCTCATTTGCCAGGACCACCTCGTTCAAGCTTCATATTTGGTAACCTTGCTGACTACTGGAAATACAAGAAAGCGACAGGCAGAACTTTGGACGAATATGCGCTGGAAAAACGTCTCGAATATGGACCAATCTTTTTGCTGACTTATTTTCACAGAGCTATAGTATACCTTGGCGACCCAAGCTATGTTAGAGAAGTATTTGTAAACAACAATAAATATCTACATAAGCCTTCCTTTGTTTACAATAAGTTTGGATTTATATTTGGCGAGAGGGGTATGGGATATGGCATAGTTGCGAATGTCGATGATTTATCGTGGCGTAAAAGACGGCACATTATGAACCCTGCTTTTCATCGAAAACGCTTAAAAGATTTCATGACAAATTTTAACGATGTTTCCAATAGATTTTTGATTCGCATGAGCAAGGTAGCTGATGGCAGTAAACCTGTAAGTATGGTCGAAGAATTTGCAAAAGTTGCGCTTGAAGCTATAAGTCAAGTGTCGTTTAACATCAATACCAATGCAATTGAGGACCCTGAATCCCCATTTCCCTCTGCAATTCGCAACTACCTCAAAGGGGTACAAGCAAACTTTGACATTCCCATAAGCTCTGCATTTTTGGGGATTTTTCAGTTTAAATTATTCCAGAAAGCTTCCCAAAGAGTTCAAATAAATGCGGCGCGATTTCTCAGAAAATTTGCCTCGGATTGCGTTTCCACTCGAATGAAGGACATTGATGAAAACAAGGATGTACCTAACGACTTGCTAAGTCTTTTAATTAACGATGGTAGCTTAGCGAGGGAGGAGATCATTGATGAATTCATAACAATCTTTATTGCTGGCCAAGAAACAACAGCAAACTCGTTGGCATTTACATTATATGAAATCTTGAGCAACCCCCATGTTGAGGCAAAGCTTTTGAATGAAATCAAAGAAGTGCTCTGTGATCAAGAAGAAGTTGAATTTGATGATTTAGCAAAACTCAAGTACATTGGCCAGGTATTGGAGGAAAGTCTACGAAAACACCCCATTGCCCTTGCACCTTTCAGAGTTTTGCGAAAAGATATCACGGTTGGAGGTTATCAAATACCAAAAGGAGGTGGGGTCTCTACCAATTCCCTGTTATTCGCCATGAACCCGGAAATCTGGAAAAACCCAGAAATTTTTGACCCAGAAAGATTTGCTGATGCTGCAAACATCCCAAACTTGAGCATGACGCATTTTCCTTTTTCTGTTGGTCCTCGTAATTGCATTGGACAAACGTTTGCAAAGTTTGAGTCCAAAGTTATCCTCGCAAAGCTGTTTCAAACGTTTCAGTTCAAGCTTCTGCCAAATCAAACTGATCGAATGGTAAGCAGGTTGACCATGACTCCTCGAGATGGGGTGATGTGTGAAGTTAGCAGATGCACTTGCAGGTATGATGGGGAGTGAGGGGGACTGTAATTGCTGCTCAAAATTTTTTAGAAGACATTAAATGATAACTATTTGTTACCTAATGACCTGTCTAGCATAAGACAGAGTAAAATATTTAAGTAAGGTGCATTGAGTTGGCACAATGTGCATGTTCTAATGCCTATTGATTTTACTTGTCATGGAAAAGATATTGGATGTTGATGGTTTGACCCAATGGGTTTTACTCACTGAGTTTGACGAGCCTATCTGCTCATGTCTTTTGTTGACCAGTAAAATTGTCTACAATGAAACAGCAAAATATGTCTTGAGTGAGTAGCTAGTTTGGACAGTCTGCAGATATATAGTGAAATACTGAATTTAAACTTTTAATATTTCTGTAATTCATATCCACATTTTGTTACTTACTTAATTAATTAAATTTGATTCTGATCAATACTCTGATTCAACCTAATTAATTTGCATGCTGTAATATGATATAGGTGTTAATTGATAGTTAATTGGACAGTGAATAATTTAGTGATAATTAGGAATTGGAGCTCAGAACAATACATTTTGTGTTTGTATGAAAGTGCAGAAGTGTGCAGTTTCAAGCTGCAGAGACCTACTCTTCAGGTATTGTAAGATGATCATTTTTAATGCGTGTTTAGTCGATAAATTTCCAATATATTACAAAAATGTCTACAGCGTTGAACACGGTTTTCCCAGGGCACTTACATATAGGACGGTGCGTGAAGTAGCCTGGAGCGAGTACGTTTTTGGTGAATATCAACGAGGTTGGGTGAAAATTGAAGAAGAAACATAAGATTTCGCAGCATTTTAAGTGTGAATAGAAGCTATTTGAATATTTAAGTGTAATGTCACTTAGAGTACGGAGTCAGTTTGAATTTAGCAAAAATTCTGTTTTCAGAGAGAATTTATCATCGATAATGCGCGTGCCTTCGGTCACTTCGAATGGAGACTAAATTTCAAATGAGAATACAGGGCATTTTTAATACCGTAAGTGACAAAATGTGAATGCAGATTTTCACATCATCCCTTTGCGCAGATAACTACGCTTTGCGTACCTATTTTTTTAATTGCCTGAGACTAAGTGTATGATATGATAGCACTTTTCAATTTCTCTTCGATCAGTGCCAAACTGAGTCATAAATTAAAATAATGAACGCGCAAAACAACTGTTATGAACGCGCGTTGAGTCGTTTAAATTTTGACGTTTCCAAGGTCATTTTCAGAAGACAGGGCGTGTGTTTATTTTGTTCACGTGCACTGTGCACACGTATTCACATGACGTTTCCCTGCGGGGTCCATCTTGCTCAAGTGCCTTGCATACTATACTTTGCAGGGCGATACCAGGATGTGGGACTACATCATAGGGGTTACATAAAGAACCTTGGTATCGCTGGGTACTCGGTATCACCCAGCACTAATAATTGGTGCTCAGCAAAAAAAACCCAAAGAGCTTGAAGAGCGCTAGACACCATGACGGTTATTGTTATAACAATGTAAGATACATTTTTTTATATCATCACGAGATATACCTGTACGATGCAAAAAAATGAGTAAAAGTATGAGTAAAATGAGTCAAACTGACGTTACGCAATTTTCCCGATTTTCGAAGATTTTCATATTCGTTTTTCTTGATTTTTCTTCATCAATTTGGTAGGGTTAGGTTAGGGTTAGGGGTTAGGGTAGGTTTTAGGGTTAGGGTCAGTTACAAAGTTTTTAACTTTACCACAGAATAGGAAATGACCAGAAAGGCCACTCAGCAGTGCAACGTGAGACCCTATTTTTATGCAGTTATCTGGCCAGAATAATGGCGGACCAGCTAGTTCAGCGTGTTTATTGGTCAGAAAATGCAATTGACTGGCTAGAATAATGGTAATGAACATGCGTAATACGACATGCGCAGCGTCAAAAACTTCAAAGGTTCGGCCTCAAGTGGCCCTTCTAGTCATTTCCTATTCTATGACTTTACTTCAAAGTTGAAAAAATGACGTAACGTCAGTTTGGTAGATGGAAACAAGTAGCGACCAAAGAGAAGTAGTGGCAATTATTGAGAGGTTTACTGTAATCACTGATATGCCATGGTTTAATTAACGTTTGATTTTAAAATAAATCATGAATTTTAGCGTTTTGACCTTACTTTTGTGCTTCATTGGTGCAATTTTAGCTGGATTTGTTTGTCTATTCTTGTGTTTAATGCTATACTTGCATTATATACACGAACGCAACGCTCATTTGCCAGGACCACCTCGTTCAAGCTTCATATTTGGTAACCTTGCTGACTATTGGAAATACAAGAAAGTGACAGGCAAACCTTTGGCCGAATATGTGCTGGAAAAGCGACTGGAATATGGACCAATCTTTTTGATGACCTATTTCTACAGAGCTGTAGTATACCTTGGCGACCCAAGCTATATTAGAGAAGTATTTATAAACAACAATAAATATCTACGTAAGCCTTCCCTTGTTTACAATAAGATAGGATTTATATTTGGCGAGAGGGGTATGGGATATGGCATACTTACAAATACGGATGAGTTATTGTGGCGTAAGAGACGGCACATTATCAACCCTGCTTTTCACCGAAAATGCTTAAAAGATTTCATGACAAATTTTAATGATGTTTCCAATAGATTTTTAATTCGCATGGGCAAGGTAGCTGATGACGGTAAACCTGTAAGTATGGTTGAAGAATTTGCAAAAGTCACACTCGAAGCTATAAGTCAAGTGTCATTTAACATCAATACCAATGCAATTGAGGACCCTGAATCCCCATTTCCTTCTGCAATTCGCAACTACGTCAAAGGGGTACAAGCAAATTTTCACATTCCCATAAGCTCTGCATTTTTGGGGATTTTTCAGTTTAAGCTATTCCAGAATGCTTCCCAAAGAGTTCAAATAGATGCAGCAAGATTCCTCCGAAAGTTTGCCTCGGATTGCATTTCCACTAGAATGAAGGACATTGATGAAAACAAGGATGTACCTAATGACCTGCTAAGTATTTTAATTAACGATGGTAGCTTAACGAGGGAGGAGATCATTGATGAATTCATAACAGTCTTTATTGCTGGCCAAGAAACCACAGCAAATTCGTTGGCATTTACATTATATGAAATCTTGAGCAACCCCCATGTTGAGGCAAAGCTTTTGAATGAAATCAAAGAAGTGCTCGGTGACCAAGAAGAAGTTGAATTTGATGATTTAGCAAAACTCAAGTACATTGGCCAGGTATTAGAGGAAAGTCTACGAAGACACTTCATCGCCCCTGGACCTGTCAGAGTTTTGGGAGAAGATATCACGGTTGGAGGTTATCAAATACCGAAAGGCAATGGAGTTGGTAGTTATTCCCTGTTGTTTGACATGAACCCAGAAATTTGGAAAGACCCCAAAGTTTTTGACCCAGAAAGATTTACTGATGCCAAAAACATCCCAAACTTGGGCATGACACATTTTCCATTTTCTGTTGGTCCTCGAAATTGTATTGGACAAACATTTGCAAAGTTTGAGTCCAAAGTTATCCTCGCAAAGGTTTTTCAAACGTTTCAGTTCAAGCTTCTGCCAAATCAAACTGATCGAGTTGATCAAAGGATGACAATGACACCTCGAGATGGTGTGATGTGCGACGTGAGCATACGCACTGGGGAGTAAGTACGATGGGGAGTAAGGGGAACTGTATTTGCTGGACTTTTAGAATCCATTAAATGATAACTACAGTCGAACCCCTATTAATGTACACCTCTCTTAAGTGGACACCCCTTTTAAGCGAACGCATATCACAGGTCCCAATAATTTATTTAATAAAATACTATTATCATAACCCCAATTAAGCGGACACCTCTCTTAAGCGGTAGCAGACACCTTGCTTGAGGTCCCAATGAGCAAGTCAACCCCTCTTAAGCGGTCAGACGACAGATGGTCTAATATAATTTTCATAAGAATCTGCAACAGTAAATATCAATTCAAAGTAATTTATGAGGCATATAAGATGACAGCCTGAACTGATTTTATAGATCAAACCTATAATTTGTCTTTCAACCAGTTACAAGAGAAACTTAAGCTTGGAAGTTATATTATAAAATAACATGTATATAACGCGTGCTCTGATTGGTCAAAACCCGTGTTTGGATCAGGCCATCCAAACACGGAAGACTATCGTGTTGTTGTTATTTTATAAAACAATTACTTTATGGTTTCCTTGTTTGGATGGCCTGATCCAAACACTTGGGAATGTTGCTCGAGTTAAGAAAAGCTTGCAAAATCACTCGCCTTCGGCTCGAGATTTCGCGCGCTTTTCTTAACTCTCGCAACATTCCCGCGTGTTTGGATCAGGCCATCCAAACACAGAAACCATAAAGTAATTGTATATTAACCTGCTTGGAACTTAACTCGCAGGGAAGTTCCACGCCATAACCAGCCCCTCTGTTGACACATTTACCCTTGATTATTACATTTCCTGAATTAGTCACGCGCTTCACAAAATTTGTTACCGACAGTGGTGATAGCGCCATCAACTTAGGGATGTGACCAATAACTTCCACATCATCTGACATTTCATTTGGATGAATGTAAAATTTCATTGTATTCGTTTGTACTCTGTCAGGTTCATCTCACAGACATGCTTGAGCTTTGCCTTTATATTATAGATTGTTAACTGTTTTGAATATACTCTTACACAAATTTGTCTCCTGCTGTGACCCCGTTTAAGCGGACACCTTGGCCAGGACCCGAAGGTGTCTGCTTAATAGGGGTTCGACTGTATTTGTCACCTAATGACCTGTCTAGCACAAGACAACATAAACTTTAAAGTAAGGTGCATTGAGTTGGCACAATGTACAGTACGTGTCTAATATTAATGCACACTTTTTTGTTATTTTACTTTTTCTAATACCTATTGATTTTTTCCCTGCGAGCAGAGGTCTCTGTAAAAATTGATTTTACCTCTCATGAAAAAGATATTGGATATTGATGGTTTGACCCAATGGGTTTTACTCACTGAGTTTGACGAGCCTATCTGCTCATGTCTTTTGTTCACCATGCAATGCTTTTCTGATTTTATTCTTTTTAATGTCTGTTAAGATCCATTAATGTCCAAGGTTTATCTCATCAGCATTCAGCAAGTAAATTGTTTACCATAAGCAATATAATATGCCTTGATTGAGTAGCTAATAGCTAGGTGGCTGTGACGTTTCTCTGTGTAACGTCATGGAAAAAATCGATAGTTTTTCAAGAGTCTTGCAGTCGGACCATAATTAGAAGAGTATTAGAAAAATTTAACAACTTGATAAAAACGCCATCACCGGTCTATTTATTCTATACATTATATTATTTTTGTTTATTTTCAAAATCTTTTAATGTGTGGTACTTGATTGATAAGGGGAACAAGCACAAGAGTTTCGGGACAAAATGACATAATATGTATGAATACCACAAATAATTTTACAGTCAAAATACTAGAACCTTCCAGGGATTGATCCAGCATGATCTGATAGGGGGGGGGGGTGCTAAGCAGGTGTTGGTCATGAAGCAGGGTGTGGCCGGCATCCGAAGCAAGGTATCACTAAGGATGCCCTGCAGGGTCAAGGGGGTCATTTTGTCAGAAAAGTTTTGAAAAATTTGATTGCCTAGATGGTCAAAAAGGCCTATACTATCAATGGCCAGATATTTGTCATTTTTCCTAAAGTTCCAAAAATCAATTTTGGAAAAATTTAGCTAGAACTGCCCATTTTAAGTTTCAGAATTACCATTTTATATTTAGAACTGCCCATTTTGGAAAAAGGGAGGCCTTGGCTTAGGATGACGGGATGACCCCTGCAATTCCCAGAACGCCTTTTTTTGTTTGATGAGTGTGGCGTTTTTGTGAAATGACGTTTTTGTGAAATGTCTAAGGTTGAATTTTACAGCTGAACCAAAGCTAAAAGAGTAGGTAATAACACATCTACTTTATATAGTGGGACGATTCATATAAATTTTATAGTTAAAAGTACAAATATTTATTTTACCATTTTGTACAAAAACTCAAAAAGTAAAAAGTTGCGTGTTGCTATGGTTACAGTGATTGATTAAATACTTCATGTAAATAAAATCATGTTCCAATAAATTTTGGGAAGTATCCTGTATTTCTAGTATGCGAAGTATTCTTACATGAAGTTTCACTGTTGTGGAGGAATGCAGGCAGGATGGTGATGGGCTGATGGCATAATGCGCGCCTTCCGCAAACAAAAGTGGCAATTATATTATTAGGAGGTTTAACAAACATTTGATTTTATATAAAAGAAATCATGAATTTCAGCGTTTTGACCTTACTTTTGTGCTTCATTGCCGCAATTTTGTTTGGTTTTGTTTGTCTATTCTTGTGTTTAATGCTATACTTGCATTATATACACAAACGCAACGCTCATTTGCCAGGGCCACCTCGTTCAAGCTTCATATTTGGTAACCTTCCTGACTTCTGGAAATACAAGAAAGCAACAGGCAGAACTTTTGCTGAATTTGTGATGGAAAAACGACTGGAATATGGACCAATCTTTTTGATGACTTTATTCCACAGAGCTGTAGTATACCTTGCCGACCCAAGCTATATTAGAGAAGTATTTATAAACAACAATAAATATCTACGTAAACCCTCTTTTCGTTACAATAAAATGGGATTTATATTTGGCGAGAGGGGTATGGGGTATGGCTTAGTTACAAATACTGATGAGTTATCTTGGCGTAAGAGACGGCACATTATCAACCCTGCCTTTCATCGAAAATGCTTAAAAGATTTCATGACAAATTTTAACGATGTTTCCAATAGATTTTTGATTCGCATGGGCAAGGTAGCTGATGGCGGTAAACCTGTAAGTATGGTTGAAGAATTTGCAAAAGTTACGCTCGAAGCTATAAGTCAAGTGTCGTTTAACATTAATACCAATACGATTGAGGACCCGGAATCCCTATTTCCTTCCGCAATTCGCAACTACCTCAAAGGGGTACAAGCAAACTTTGAAATTCCCATAAGCTCTGTATTTTTGGGGATTTTTCAGTTTAAAATATTTCAGAAAGCTTCCCAAAGAGTTCAAATAAATGCAGCAAGATTCCTCCGAAAATTTGCTTCAGATTGCATTTCCACTCGAATGAAGGACATTGATGAAAACAAGGATGTACCTAACGACTTGTTAAATCTCTTAATTAATGATGGTAGTTTGTCAAGGGAGGAGATGATTGATGAATTCATAACAATCTTTATGGCTGGCCAAGAAACAACAGCAAACTCATTGGCATTTACGCTATATGAAATCTTGAGCAACCCCCACGTTGAAGCGAAGATTTTAAATGAAATCAAAGAAGTGCTCCCTGACCAAGAAGAAGTTGCATTTCATGATTTAGCAAAATTCAGATACATTGGCCAGGTATTGGAAGAAAGTCTACGAAAACACCCCATCGCCCCAGGTATACCAATGAGAATTTCAGGGAACGAGATCACAGTTGGAGGTTATCAAATACCAAAGGGAACTGTGATCACTAGCAATACCCTTTTGTTTGCCATGAACCCGGAAATTTGGAAGAACCCCGAAGTTTTTGACCCAGAAAGATTTGCTGATGCCACAAGTATCCCAAACTTGAGCATGATTCATTTTCCTTTTTCCGTTGGTCCTCGTAATTGCATTGGACAAACATTTTCAAAGTTTGAGTCTAAAGTTATCCTCGCAAAGCTGTTTCAAAAGTTTCAGTTCAAGCTTCTGCCAAATCAAACTGATCGAATGTTGGCCAGGTTCACCATTACACCTCGAGATGGTGTGATGTGTAAAGTTAGCAGACGTGCTCACAGGTACGATAGGGAGTGAGGGGGACTGTAATTGCTCCTAATGACCTGTCTAGCATGACAGTAAATTATTAAAGTAAGGTGCATTGAGTTGGCACAATGTATGTGTCTAATATTAATTTTACTTTTTCTAATGCCTATTGATTTTACTTGTCATGGAAAGGTATTGGATGTTGATGCTTTAACCCAATGGGTTTTACCCACTGCATGTCTGTAGATTCTATTTTTGTGGAGGTAGCCAATCGTTGAATGGAGCTTAAGGCTTAGATGCTGGTGCAGCCGTGGAAGTCATATATAATATAAGCATGAGATATTATAAGCAAATATACTTCTCTCACAACAATTTCTACACCAAAAATATAATGTAACCTAGGAAAACCAATATTTTACTTGTAAACCAGAATAATATTCTTCTCACAAGTAAAATAATGGAAAAAATCGCCAAAAACTGTCAAGAAATGAAAATCTGTGCTTGGATTTTCGCGCGAAAACATGCTCACCCCAGGCCACTGCCGCATCACACGTCGATCAACGAAATTACTGGCGTTTCACCCACTGGTGGCACCGCCCTAATATAAGCGCCCTGGTTTTGCCTATTGCCAATTGGAAACAGAAACCTTTGCCTACAGTGCAGTTATGGTCCATTGAGTCACCATGAAGCCGGTTACAGACGAGCAAGTTTTCTATGACAAGTTTTTATATGACAAGTTTTATTTGCTCGTCTGTACACGCAACTTTGGCAATTTTTTCTATGACAAGTACACTTGTTCAAAAGCTAGCATGCTAGCTTTTGAACAAGTGTACTTGTCATAGAAAAAATTGCCAAAGTAAAATTTTGCTCGTCTGTATGGGTCAACAAGGAAAACTTGTCAAAGTAATTTGAGCACTTAGGTACGGTTGGTCAGCAATCTATTGTTGTATTCGTTATCATTGCGGTCAAAAAAACAAAAACTTGTCATAGAAAATGTGTTGTACGTACACACGTGCGATTGGCAAATAAAACTTGTCATATAAAAACTTGTCATAGAAAACTTGCTCGTCTGTAAGAGGCTTGACTTTGGGTCGTTGATCGCGTCAAATAATATCAGTAGGAGATTGACATGCGGCGTATGCATTGACCAGTGCATTCCCTAGACAAGCCATGCATGGTGCCAATTGCCTTGTCCAACTTTTTGATACGAATTGAGCAATAATTTAAGCACACGAGTCAAAAGATATTCTCACGACTTATCAACTTAAACATATAGTTGATGTTTTTGTGGAAAACACTGCGATTAGATATGTCGCAAAGCTTCAACCTATACAGCATAGGTTTTACACACACTCACTATAGTCTATAACCTTGTCGCAATGTCGGCAAATATATAAATTAACTACTACAGTGTGTGTAGATCGCCAAAATCATTTGGCCGTGGAATTGCCCATAAGCTAAAATTTTGGTGATTACCTTTATGGGAAGGTTATTATTATTATTAATTTTTTCCCTTTCTACATAATTTTAATAAACGATCTATCTATAATATAAAACAATCATTACAAAACATAACAGAAGATAACATTTGGGCTAGGAGCCATATAAAATGTAGTAGAAGGTGTTTGTAGATGGAATACTCGAACGAAAATTTATATACATTTTTTTAGACCTATAGCCAGGAGCAGTTGCGAAAAATGCAACTTAGGCCCTCTGGCAGGAATTGAATCTGCGGCCCTGCGATTCCGGTGCAGTGCTCCAACCAACTGAGCTACAGAGTCCAGCTGCTGAGCATCAACCGCAAGTTCGGTATTTCACTACACATAATCACATTTCACAATTAACAATTTACATCCTTTGAGATATTACAGACTGGACAGTAATGCTTGTAGCTGTAGGTAGGCTGGTGAATTTTTAATCCTTGTATAAGTCGTATTCTGACTAACAGAACTCAAATTAAGCGCGTGTACTAGCACTTTGAACAGTGCTTGCGGCAGTGCGGTAGTACGTAATGCAATATTGCGATAGCCAACTTAAGGTGGTCATTCACCTTTCGAGCAATTTTTTTCATTTTTCAAAACAGACTTAATACAAAACCATTTTTTGAAAGAGCAAACTAATAGAAATGAACTTCTAAAAAAAAATTTCACTTAACTCACTAATTACACTAATTAGCCAACATGGCGGCTGTCAAATTAGCGACAATTTGACTTAACGTGTAACACGATAACACAAGAACCATTAATCAGAATGAAGTGAATGATATATATTTTTAATGCTAATAACATGGGCTAGTTCCTGACACTCTTTGATTTCAGTTTAAAGCTTTATTTCAAAAACTGCAGCAACAAATTTGAATAGTAGGTGAAAATTCAATGTTTTAAGTTAATAATTAAGGTATTAAACCTCAATAATTCATTGTCAATGAAATATATTGAAATTTGAAGAGTGTCAGGAACTAGATAAAGTCATTAGCCATTAGCATGCCAAGTACCAGCCTTGTACATCAAATATTAGAAAAGTTATGGTGTCACAAAGATTCCCCATGATGGCGAAATCATTGAAAGCAGAGAAAATGCCATTTAAAAGTTTAGTTTAGTGTTTTTTCCCTTCAGAAATGTTTAGAAGCCTGCTTCATAGGTTGTGCCTTCATTATCCTTAGCAGTGTCAATATAGTTTTTCCTAAGGTGAAAATTTTTTTTTAAAGATCACTTTCAAAAGGTGAATGACCACCTTAAGAAAACCTGGCATATCGGAAATCACTAATATTTATCGGATACGTTTTATCAGATAAACGACAATGTATCAATCATTAACAATCTCAAACTCTTTTTCTCTCGTTGGCTCATCGGATCTGACAAAATTCCAATTCGGACTAGCGCTTTTGTGTGTGCTTTTGTGTGATTTGTGCAATTTCGGCGCCCCATTTATATTTTGGCGCCCCCTAAAAAATCTTCGCTGGGGGGGCCATGGCCCCCCGGCCCCCCCTGCCAGCACGCCACTGCGTCACGAAATATGTTATTGTTCTCAGTTTATTCGGGTCACGTGACGACTTAAGGGTATGGGTTGTATAAACATTGTATACTTTTATATAGGAGTGGATTAAATTTCCTCATAAAATATCATATTTCGCGTCGTTTACGAAGTAAATTGGAAGGATATATATTTGGTGGGTCTGACATTATGGTGACATATACTGTCATGAGCATTGCTAGTCCCTACTGTACACATTTTGCTTGCATGGTTTCTATGAACAACGTAAACTAAAGGTAAACGAATCCTTTGAATTATTTTCCAAGGCCAGCGATTCGAGTGAGGATATATTGACCCTTGTTTATCGACTTTGTATTCGCATTTCTGCTCTCGTATTTGTTTTAAATAACGACATTTGTATCTTAACATATTAAACTATATAGTAGATCCATCACATATATACCTTCAAATTTACTTCGTAAACGACGCGAAATATGGTATTTTATCTGGAAATTTAATCCACTCCTATATAAAAGTATACAATGTTTATACAACCCATACCCTTAAGTCATCACGTGACATATTTTTCCTTTGATCCCCAACATCATTTGCCGCCCTCTTTGAAGTTTGCCGGCTAGCCCAACCAGTCTTCTATAACCGTACTCCCATCATATATATATACCGAACTTGCGGTTGATGCTCAGCAGCTGGACTCTGTAGCTCACTTGGTTGGAGCGCGGCACCGGAATCGCAGGGCTGCAGGTTCAATTCCTGCCAGAGGGCCTAAGTTGCATTTTTTCGCAACTGCTCCTGGCTAGCTCTGAAAGAATGTATATAAATTTTCGTTCGAGTATTCCATCTAAACACCTTCTACTATTAGTCCTATCGAACGAGATGCCGAGAAAAAATCTTGATATTTATATATAAAATGTAGGCTTTTAGTACATGGGCCATGGCCCGTAGTAGAATTACATAACATTTACTAAACTATGGTATAATAATGAAGATATATAGATTACGTAGGGAGCGGTCATTAAGTATGTGTCATGGGGGCCGGAGGCTATTTTATATAATTTGAATAATAGTTTGTGCCCCTCCCATGCATTCGAGAAATTACTTGGCACCTCCTCAATTATTAGAAAAATGATTTCATAACCCTCCTTGAACTGTTAATATCAAGAGTGTGTAAACACACAATAGATACATATTGTACTGGTGTAATCCATTATATAGTTGCACACTGCTACCTTCTTATTAACTGGCAGCACCCTACCACTGAGGAGTAAAATCGTCTGGCTTAGACAGTAAAATACTAAAGTAGGGTGCATCTGATTGCCAGCTAAAGGGGAGATACTGGCAGATAGTTTTGTAGCCCATTAACTAGCAGCTCCCTAGCACTGACGAGTAGAATCGTCTGGTGTGACAGAGTAAATTACTACCTCGTTCCCAGGCTCTTCCCTCTTGTGGAGGAAAGACCCTGGTAGGAGCTGGTCACGTGATCTGCTAAAATCTAGCAGACTTGTGTCGTTTTGGGGAGGGGTGGAAAGGACTAGCTGACCTCTGCTAGGTATATAGTTTTGTTAACCTCGTCCCCAGAAAAATGACATAACAAATAATTAATAAATCTGCTAGATTTTAGCAGATCACGTGACCAGCGCCTGCCAGGGTCGTTCCTCCACAAGAGGGAAGAGCATGGGAACGAGATTGAGTAAAATACAAAAATAGGGCGCATCTGGGCGCATTACAAGTTAATCGGTTAATACTGGCTGTGGTTAGTATTTATACTAAAAGGTATAGATTTCTTATACACAAATTTGAAATTGCATTCACTAAAATTATACAAATAGAAACTGCCAAGTCAAGAGAGAGTGGAGTACTACGATAGACTCTATATATATATGTATTTTAGTTTCAAGCCCCTTTGCGATTTTGTTTCATGACCCCCTCAAATAGCCTCCGGGCCCCCCCCCCCATGACATACTTAATGACCGCTCCCTTAAAGACCATGTAAAGTCCATTCTGCGCATGTGCTATGGGGGGTCCCGCGATGTAAACAATGCGCATGCCCAAATTTCGCGTTGTTTCGACTAAAATTCGACATCTTCTAAATCAGAAACTCGAATCTGTATTTATTTAAAGCATAGCGAACCTTTAGCGAACCAGAACACATCATAATTTTTTAAATATAGCGTGTTTAAAATGTAAACAAACGGACGTTGCCGGTTTGTACAAACGGACGTTGCCGGTTTGTTTACATCGGGACTTTACATCACCTTTAATGGTTGGTGAGTGCGTACGATTTTTATTTACGAGTTGTGAAGGATCGCTAAACAAACGAGTGAGCGCAGCGAACGAGTGCGTTTAGCGATCCTTCACAACGAGTAAATAATAAAAATCGTACAAACGAACCAACCGTTTATTATATAAGTATAGAGATAATATTATGTGATACTCACAGCGAACAACACGCAAGCGAAGTATATCTAGCCTCAAAAACAGATTTCTTACCGCTTATTTCTTCATTTTTTTCCTGAAATTCTGATCAAACAGGTTTTTGATTCAGTACAATCGAAACATAAACAAACTAGTCATTGAGTCCATTGACATTAGATTCTTGAATATTGCCTATTGAGTATTGGTTCTGTATGCTCGTGGTATGATTTGAACGATGTAACGTACTATTTTCTTTTGAATATTCATTTTTTGTACCATATTGTTCGGTAAGTATTACCCCAAGTCAAGTTAGCGTAAGTGAGATAAGGATAGACTAGGGGCAGAGATGAAACAACAATTTTAGTGTGACACTTAATTAATATGATTTTTCCAAGTTTTTCATCAATCACACTAAAAATTTGGCATATTTGACTTGTTCAGTAGGTTTATCATTTATCTTTATAATTATGTCAATGTTTGATAGCATTTTCTTATTGCGAACTCTAAAAAGAATAATTTTAGTTTTTGCAGTATTCACTGACAATTTGTTGGTGTTTACCATTCAACTATTATGTAAACCTCTTTTTGCATAGTTTTTTTATTCAACTTCGCCTCAATGGCAGGGAGTCCACAACAGCGTCAGCCAATTACTGTGGCCCCATTGTTAGTTCCTAAGGGTTAGTATTAGAGGGAGGAAACCGGAGTACCCGGGGAAAACCCTCGAAGCACAGGAGAGAATCTCAACTTACATGAGTTATTTGAGCACACTGCCGATCTTATGCGAGTACCAACAGTGACCTCGACCTGTTGTGAAACAGGCTCAACTGAGTGGTAAGAGGCAGCGCGCTAACCGCTTCCGCCACCCGTGCTACCCTTTCGTGCTTTCCTTCACGAGTCACGGTATTGAAACAAGAATTTGAGTAAAATGCATTAAAACACAAAGAAAATTAATATTATTTCTTCTAGCCTCCCTGATAAATGCAGTATGGAGCTATCTAACAGACGCTAAAACTAGCATTTACTGTCTCTGTAGTCTACACGTAAATGCATGGAAATATGGTCCTTATTATGGTCCTATTAATTATACCGTCGCGTCCACCATGCCCGTGGGACAAACCCCTGGACAAACCTAGGGGTAAATCAAATTTCGCGGATGACAATACTTCATCTTATAAAAATGTGATGTACAGTAACTTGAATTTATGAATTAGTATACAATTAGCGCGCTAAGCGCGGATTTTAAGCCCAAGAGAACTTTCAACCGCGTATGGCAAACAGTTTTTATAGTTTTGGCGCAGATGCGGATGTTCTCGCAAGAAATGGCGCGGAGAAGACCTTCTCCGCGCACTACAAAGATCCCAGTCTGGCCTGACTACTGGAAATACAAGAAAGCAACAGGCAGAACTTTTGCTGAATTTGTGATGGACAACGACACGAATATGGACCAATCTTTTTTTATGACTTTATTCTACAGAGCTGTAGTATACCTTGCTGATCCAAGCTATATTAGACAAGTATTTATAAACAACAATAAATATCTACGTAAACCCTCTTTTCTTTACAATAAAATGGGATTTATATTTGGCGAGAGGGGTACAGGGTATGGCTTAGTTACAAATACCGATGAGTTATCTTGGCGTAAGAGACGGCACATTATGAACCCTACCTTTCATCGAAAATGCTTAAAAGATTTCATGACAAATTTTAACGATGTTTCCAATAGATTTTTGATCCGCATGGGCAAGGTAGCTGATGGCGGTAAACCTGTAAGTATGGTTGAAGAATTTGCAAAAGTCACGCTCGAAGCTATAAGTCAAGTGTCGTTTAACATCAATACCAACACAATTGAGGACCCTGAATCCCTATTTCCTTCCGCAATTCGCAACTACTTTAAAGGGGTAGAAGCAAACCTTGAAATTCCCATAAACTCTGCATTTTTTTGGGCTTTTTCAGTTTAAGCTATTCCAGAATGCTTCCCAAAGAGTTCAAATAAATACAGCAAGATTCCTCCGAAAATTTGCCTCAGATTGCATTTCCACTCGAATGAAGGACATTGCTAAAAACAAGGATGTACCTAACAACTTGCTAAATCTCTTAATTAATGATGGTAGTTTGACGAGGGAGGAGATGATTGATGAATTCATAACAATATTTATTGCTGGCCAAGAAACAACAGCAAATTCATTGGCATTCACATTATATGAAATCTTGAGCAACGTTGAAGCAAAGCTTTTGAATGAAATCAAAGAAGTGCTTGGTGAGCGTGAAGAAGTTGAATTTGATGATTTAGCAAAATTCAGATACTTTGGCCAGGTATTGGAAGAAAGTCTACGAAAACACCCCATCGCCCCAATACCTTTCAGAGTTTTGGGAGAAGAGATCACGGTTGGAGGTTATCAAATACCGAATGGAAATGGAGTTGCTAGTTTTTCGCTGTTGTTTGGAATGAACCCGGAAATTTGGAAGGACCCCGAAGTTTTTGACTCAGAAAGATTTGCTGATGCTGCAGACATCCCAAACTTGAGCATGATTCATTTTCCATTTTCTGTTGGTCCTCGAAATTGCATTGGACAAACGTTTTCCAAGTTTGAGTCCAAAGTTATCCTCGCAAAGCTGTTTCAAAAGTTTCAGTTTAAGCTTCTGCCAAATCAAACTGATCGAATGTTGGGCAGGATGACCTATACACCTCGAGATGGTGTGATGTGTGAAGTTAGCAGTTAACCCATGGAGCTGCAATGCGCCCAAATTTGTTATTTTACTCTGTCTAACGCCAGACACTTTCTACTTGTCAAGGGAAGGGTCTTGCACATTAATGGGTTAAAGTAAGGTGCATGCATTGAGTTGGCACAATGTATTTGTCTAATATTAGTGCACCCTTTTTGTCATTTCACTTTTTCTGAGTTAAATTCCCATTGATTAATTACTTGTCATGGAAAAGGTATTGGATGTTGATCTGCTCATGTCTTTTGTTCACCATGCAATGCTTTTCTGATTTTATTCTTTTTAATGCCTGTTAAGATCCATTATTGTCCAAGGTTTTCTCATCCGCATTCAGCAAGTAAATTGTTTACCATAAGCAATATAATTTGTCTTGATTGAGCAGCTAATAGCTAGGTGGCTGTGACGTTTCTCTGTGTAACGTCGTGGAAAAAATCGATAGTCTTTCAAGAGTCTTGCAGTTTAATGTGTGGTACGTGACTGATAATGGGAACAAGCACCAGATTTTCGGGACAAAATTACATAACTTCCAGGGATGGATCCAGCATGATCTGATGGGGCGGGGGTAATAAGCAGGTGTTGGTCATGAAGCAGGGTGTGGTCGGCATCCGCATCAAGGTAGATCATCACTATAAAGGATACCCTGCAGGGTCAAGGGGGTCGTTTCGTCGGAAAATTTTTGAAAAATATAATTGCCTAGATGGTCAAAAAGGCCTACCAATGGCCAGATATTTGCTTTTTGTTTGATAAATGCCCTGTCGACGTCAAATCCAAAATTCAGATTTGATATGGAATTTGCACCCCCCCCCCTTGGCCAAGCATGGGAGGGGTGCGCACCCCCTGCACCCACCCAGTAATCCATTCCTGGAATTTTCCCACTTCCTCTGTGTAGTTTTGTTTGTTTTTCTTTGATAATTGTAACAAAGGATGCATTTTTTGTTAGATTCACTGGTCTTTAAATTTCGCAGTGTTATATTTGTATGTAAAAGTCAGGGGGGGGGAAATGCGAACGTAAGGGCAGTCGAGAAAATTTTTCGCTGTTCCGCCCTTTCGATGGGATTTTGATGATTTTCAAATTTCAACTCATTTAATTGTTATTTCTATGTACAAATATAGATCTAAAGAAGTACGGAACGAAAACAATAGCTTCCATTATGCACTGATCGTCTAATTTACAGCTGTATTCTCTCTTCTTTGCCAGTATTATTATTGTTTCATTTATATTATAAGGGCACTTTTTCCCCCCTTGCCCACTTAGGAAAGGGCAGGAGGGGCGCTTGCCCACCCGCGCCCCCCTCTCCGGCGTCCCTGGTTCTGCGCATGTGCTATGGGGGGTCCCGCGATGTAAACAATGCCCAAATTTCGCGTTGTTTCGACTAAAATTCGACATCTTCTAAATCAGAAACTCGAATCTGTATTTATTTAAAGTATAGCGAACCAGAACACATCATAATTTTTTAAATATAGCGTGTTTAAAATGTAAACAAACGGACGTTGCCGGTTTGTTTACATCGGGACTTTACCTCACCTTTAACTTATATCGCCGTATTTCCTCATAACTTTGTAACCGCTCGAGTATTAATAATTTAAGTACTATTTAAAACACAGTATTTTGACAGTTATTAAGATATATTCATGAGATCAATGTATATCACACGGAGTATATTCAAACTGCTTTTATGCTGCCAGGCATGTAAATTCGTCATTTTTCCTAAAAGCTCCAAAACTCAATTTTGGAAAAATTTAGCTAGAACTGCCAATTTTAAGTTTTAGAACTACCGTTTTATATTTAGAACTGCCCATTTTGGAAAAAAGGGAAGCCTTGGCTTAGGTAGCCTCCTTCGCAGACGTTCTTTGCGGGCGTTCCCCGCAAATTCGAACGTCTGCAATTAGGAGGCTATGGCTTTAATAGGACAGAGGATGACCCCTGCAATTCCCAGAACGCCTTTCGTTTTTTGTTTGCTCAGGGCGAGCAAACTCAGCAAAGGCTGCAAAGCTAGTGAAAGCTTTAAATTAACAAGCATTTGATTTTATTAAAAGAAATCATGAATTTCAGCGTTTTGACCTTACTTTTGTGCTTCATTGCCGCAATTTTGACCGGCTTTGTTTGTCTATTCTTGTGTTTAATGCTATACTTGCATTATATACACAAACGCAACGCTCATTTGCCAGGACCACCTCGTTCAAGCTTCATATTTGGTAACCTTCCTGACTTCTGGAAATACAAGAAAGTGACAGGCAGAACTTTTGCTGAATTTGTGATGGAAAAACGACTGGAATATGGACCAATCTTTTTGATGACTTTATTCTACAGAGCTATAGTATACCTTGCCGATCCAAGCTATGTTAGACAAGTATTTATAAACAACAATAAATATCTACGTAAACCCACCTATTTTTACAATAAAATGGGATTTATATTTGGCGAGAGGGGTATGGGGTATGGCATAGTTACAAATACCGATGAGTTATTGTGGCGTAAGAGACGGCTCATTATGAACCCTGCCTTTCATCGAAAATGCTTAAAAGATTTCATGACAAATTTTAACGATGTTTCCAATAGATTTTTGATCCGCATGGGCAAGGTAGCTGATGGCGGTAAACCTGTAAGTATGGTCAACGAATTTGCAAAAGTCACGCTTGAAGCTATAAGTCAAGTGTCGTTTAACATCAATACCAACACGATTGAAGACTCAGAATCCCCGTTTCCCTCTGCAATTCGCAACTACCTCAAAGGGGTACAAGCAAATTTTGAAATTCCCATAAGCTCTGCATTTTTGGGGATTTTTCAGTTTAAGCTATTCCAGAATGCTTCCCAAAGAGTTCAAATAGATGCAGCAAGATTCCTCCGAAAGTTTGCTTCAGATTGCATTTCCACTCGAATGAAGGACATCGCTGAAAACAAGGATGTGCCTAATGACTTGCTGGATCTTTTAATTAATGATGGTAGCTTAGCGAGGGAGGAGATCATTGATGAATTCATAACAATGTTTATTGCTGGCCAAGAAACCACAGCAAATTCGTTGGCATTCACATTATATGAAATCTTGAGCAACCCCCATGTTGAAGCGAAGCTTTTAAATGAGATCAAAGAAGTGCTCTGTGACCGAGAAGAAGTTGCATTTGATGATTTAGCAAAACTCAGATACATTGGCCAGGTATTGGAGGAAAGTCTACGAAAACACCCCATTGCCATGCAGGCACCTACGAGAGTTTTGGGAAAAGAGATCACAGTTGGAGGTTATCTAATACCAAAGGGAAATTTGGTCGCTAGCCATTCCCTTTTGTTTGCCTTAAACCCGGACATTTGGAAGGACCCTGAAGTTTTTGACCCAGAAAGATTTGCTGATGCTGCAAACATCCCAAACTTGAGTATGATTCATTTTCCATTTTCCGTTGGTCCTCGAAATTGCATTGGACAAACATTTTCAAAGTTTGAGTCCAAAGTTATCCTCACAAAGCTATTTCAAAAGTTTCAATTCAAGCTTCTGCCAAATCAAACTGATCGAATGTTGGGCAGGATGACCATTACACCTCGAGATGGTGTGATGTGTAAAGTTAGCAGACATGCTCACAGGTACGATAGGGAGTGAGGGGGACTGTTTGCTCTTCAATAATTTTTAGAAGCCTTTAAATGATAATTATTAGCTACCTAATTAATATAACGTACCTTGAGCTGGCACAATGCACAGGGTATGTGCCCAGGGCCGGATTAACCATATGGCAGAAGCGGCATATGCCACGGGCCCCACGCCTTCAAGGGGCCCCACGCTTTAGGCTGGAAAGAAAAAAATGCCACAGGCCCCACGCTGCCTTAATCCGGCCCTTAATCCGGCCGACAATTCTTTAGAAAACAGAATACTAATCACAAAATACGGTTATAGAATGATAATGTTCAGCAGGCAATTCAAAACTCTATAAAATAACCCTATGTGGGCCTCGGCCCTAATGCCAGGGCTGCTCCCATTGGTTCATTTTCGTATTCAATTAATCGTTATCAACAATCAATTAAATAATAATATCCATTAATCATGCTAACTACATATCCACAGTGGTGAAGGCTGCTTCAAAGAAAGGGGCATGTTTTTAAAGTTCTTATTTGACAGCTAGCCATTGCGAGCGCAAGTACTAACAGAGAAATCAAAACAAGTCCTGTTTGTCTTTGATACATCGAGGACAATGGCTATTCTTTTTGCAATTTTTTAATTCTGAAAAAAAACTTATTCAAGTATGTGGTGCATGAGTGTTTTCGATGATTGTTTGAAATAACTAATTGCCAATAAAATGAAAAAAAAAATCGATTAATTGGTAGTAGCTCTGGCTACTGCACTCTGGGTCTGATGTTAGCTCACTGAGCATATGCTGCCCCCCTCCCCCCTAGTGGCCCCCTTCCAGGTCAAACTGGATCAATTACTGCGCAGCGTCAATCAATTTGTGGACTGAAAATTGTAGCAACAAAAGGGTGTGAATACATAGGCAACCTGGAATTGCAATATTTTGCAAATACCCATAAATGAGAACCACTGTGGATTTAGGCTACTGTAGGTAAATTGCTAACTTTGAGGAAAGGTTATTGGCTGATAAAATGGCTGTATGTAAACACTTAAGACTTAATACACTGTATGTAATGACGCGTTTTTGTGTAGAAAATACAGTACTGACAGTCATTTTCAAGCTTTGACTGCCAGATCCATTCTTTGGAGGACAAAATTTAATGTCATTCAGTTACTTTAACTATTAAACAATATTTTTTTCAAATAAAATGCTAATTGTCCTTAATTCGTAGTTTCTTATACCATACGCATCGACAATGGCTAAATAACAAAATCTAAACAAACTACTTTAGTCAAAATTAGCTAAAGTTGTGAGTGACGAGGGGCGTATCACTCCAAAAAAGCGTACAAGATTTTTGGGATTTCCTGGGTTTATTTTTGGGGGTTTTCTGAGAATTTTTTTTGGGATTTTTAGGGATTTCATAGAAATTTTCAGGACTTTTTAGAGATTTTTAGGTATTTCATAGAGATTCTTTATTACGCTTGGGTTAATTCATTCGCTGCGAAATCTTCGTTCATATACGCGGGCTTTTGCTGTATTGCGCAGCATATGCTAATTAAGCACGTCTCATTGCGTGCGCGCGTGTCAAATAAAAATTCGCTTGTTTGCATGACCGCACAACGTGTTCGCTAGATGAGCTGATGATAAGACTTAATGATAGAAAACATTTAATAAAATAAGGCGGGACCAGTTTCCGGACAGTTTTCAATTAGTGCCACAGTTGAAATCAATTAGTAGAGAGGTATTAGTGGAATTAACTTGATAAACACTGATTGTTTTCTTCCGCCATCTTGGCTGTTGCATTGTCACCTTGTACATTTTGTACTTAGAGCTGAATAACTTACAGTCTGAGTGACATATTGATAGCCGGCCATACATGTGGGTACTGTTGGCTCGTTTGCCATTCACGCATTAAAGACCAGTTCGGAGGCGCGAGTGCACATTCAAAACACTTAAACTCGCGTTCTGAGTCGGGATAAAATGGGAACTAAACCATATGCGAGGGATGTATCACTTAAAAAAATCTCGTACACCTCGAAAAGAAAACCCTAAAAATCCCTAAAAAATCTCTGAAATCCGTAAAAGTTGCTACAAATCCCAAAAAAAAACCTCGAAAAAATGCACAAATCCGTAAAAAATTTCTCCCAAAATCCCACGGGTTTTCAAAATCCCAAAAATCTCGTACGCTTTTTTGGAGTGATATACCCCTCGATCATATGTAGTTGGGACTGTAAGATATAAAATATGGGTATCAAATACCTGCATGTTACCCTATCATTTGTGTAGCAACACGGGAATAAAACTGTCCGTTTATTTCATTCTTATGGTAGTATAAATTCAAGTCCACATTTAACCACCAAAATGCCATGGTGAAACTGCACGAGAAATTCTTGAATGCGTGGTTTCAATGTAGGTAGCGATAAATGATATACTTTTCGGTTTGTAGACCTCGCAAACTACCTGTTTGAAATATAACAAGAACACTTCCACGTTTCGAGCGAAGGCCCTTTCGAACGTCGAAATTCTTGTTTTATTTTTCAGGTAGTTTGATACTACAAAACCATCAAGTACACGAGAAACTCTCGCGACTTGTTAACCAGAACTTAGTTCTTGTTTTGCTGCACTGTTGAACACACTCAAAAATGTAGCCTGTAGACATAATCACACGACGTTCTCATATCAATATGAGCTGTCGCACGCATTTATAATTGTCATGACATTTCTTTTTATTAATGTTTTAAGTGCATCGCTCCGTGTGGCCGGTATTCTTGATACGAGCTCTGTGCGGCAAGCAGTGAGCCGACTGCCCGGCCGTTTTAGCTCACTAAATCATGTAAATGTCCTGTTTTCCCTGAACTGAAGACAAAAATAGTCATTGCGCAGCTGCAAGGAAAAGTTAAACAATGCATCAGATAATGATTTCCTAGAGGGATGTATATACTCCAAATGAACTGATATTATACCCAGTCTAAATTTAAATTTGTAAGATTTCTTTTGAAAGTTTCTCTCCTTTCAGTCCAGCTAAACGGGGAAATGCAATATTTTTCAATCTTAAAGCTGATATTCAATCAATATGTGTGAAATAAGTCCAGCAATCAATCGAAAAATTAAAATAGTTCACTCCAGAATAGTTGACTTTCAATTCAAATGGTCAAAGGATTTCTCCCAAGAAGCAGTATAGCAAAGACTGAGAATGAGTCAAAGAGCGAAGGCCACGTCCGGTCACGCGGCACCTATCAGTGGCTATCTAAAATATCCTGATGATACAATGTAAGGAACATGCGTTGTAGGGGTTGTGAGTGACACTATTTCCCGCATTCTGAGGCAATTTTTTACCTAATCTAAAAGTTATATTTATAAGTACAGTCGCTTATATGCAGTCGCTTATATGCAAAAGTCGCTTATATGCAAAGATTTTGGGAATCCAAAACCAAACCTTAAGAAAATTAGTTTCTCAGTTTAATCCACTTATATGCAAACTGCTTATATGCAAAAGTCGTTTATATGCAAAAGAAAAATTGAACATTTTGCGTTAACGTCGCTTATATGCAAAGCAAAGTTTTCAAATGTTGCCAAAAAGCAAACATTCATTATTGATTGTCATTTCCAAAAATAAGAACAGCAACTTGTATATTTTTAGTTTATTGATAAGTATAATTTTAGAAAGCTATTTTCTATCCTTTCTTAAAATCTGTTGTCGCATGTTGCTAAGTTGAAACTGGCTTTGGTATTTTTTATCATTTTGTATTGTGCTAATAGATTTTGCTGGATACGCGTCCTGGGAACGAATCCGCTTATATGCAAAAATCGAGTTGGCAAAAAGGATTTGCATATAAGCGGCGGTGACTATACACGAATCGCGAAATTCGGCGCGCATCCAAATGACGCGTTCTGAGTCGGGCACAAATCACAGTTAAAGAAAAACATGTAGCTGTGACTGGATGATTTAAAATATGCGTATTAAAGTATTCAAATGTTCAGTCCTGCATTCGTGTTTTTATTGTTGTGATATGTAATCACGAATGCACGACTGAACATTTGAATACTTTAATACGCATATTTTAAATCATCCAGTCACAGCTACATGTTTTTCTTTAACTGTGATTTTTGCCCGATTTTTGCCCGAATTTCGCGATTCGTGTATACATCCATTTTGCCTGTCATTGGAAAACTGGGCACTCTCAATCCAGAAAAAGAGGGCACTTTCATTCCAGAAAATGGGCCGTTTCGATTTTGATGAAAAGTGAGGGAGCACCTGTCCCCAGTGCCTCCCCCCTCTCCCACCCCCTGTTCTGCGGCCCCTGTCGAAGAGTTTGAAATTTCAATCATTCGATGCAATAACTTTTTTCATTTCTTTGCATGGTGATAATAAATAATATATTTTTTCCACAAAAAACAATTGTATTAAGCAATTCTATAAATTGTTTTGGAAATTTAAATTCATTTGCGGTTTTTATATACAGCATGTCACTTGATCCAATATGGTTGTCAAAGGACCTTTGCATAAAGTTGAAAAGAAGTCAAAACAATGAGTGTCTGGATGGCATGGAGAACAGTGGGATTTTCAAACAATTAAAAGACACTATGGAACATTGTGATCACTGAATTTGTGATTCATCCAAGGGCCCATTCGCGGCTTACGGCCATACACCACTTTCGTAATTCAGATGAGTTTAAATATTCTTTTATGTGCATCTTAATAAGCCTCATTGTCCATTGACCTCGTTCAGGTTAATAAATTCTATTCAATTTCAGTCACAGAAACGAGGCTGGCTGATAAGGCTTAAGATGCACATAAAAGAATATTAAGTCCCGATGTAAACAAACTGGCAACGTCCGTTTGTTTACATTTTAAACACGCTATATTTAAAAAATTATGATGTGTTCTGGTTCGCTATGCTTTAAATAAATACAGATTCGAGTTTCTGATTTAGAAGATGTCGAATTTTAGTCGAAACAACGCGAAATTTGGGCATTGTTTACATCGCGGGACCCCCCATAGAACATGCGCAGAATGAACTTTACATGGTCTTTAAACTCATGGTCTATTGTACTGCATTTGCACAGTCCATCTCAAATTGTGGGATCAGTGGGTGCGCACGTATATTTTATGCATAATGATCAATCATAACTTCATTATCGAGTCAGTTGGCTCCGAACTGCACGCGGCGTTACGTAGGAGACATAGATAAGAACATAACTAGTCAATATAGTGCCATATATCATATGATCAAATATACGCATTAAAGCTAAGTGTATAACTTGTGGGAAATTGATAAGTGGCTGATAAAGATGGTATGAAAAGCAGTTTAGAATTGAGGCGCCTTTTGTCGGCTATTGAAAGAAGATAGCTAGCCATATCTACATTTTTAACAACTCGTCTTATTTACAATTGCTGAGTTAATTTAATCACTTGATAACACACCGATTAGGTATACACAGAAACCAGGCACTTGCAACTGAAGATAACTTCAGAGTAGCTCTTCGAAACGCTTTATTAAAAAGGCTTTTGAACGCATTTGACAATCTGCTGATGCTCACCGGCTGTTTCGGAAATCATCGCTTTGGCAGGAGCAGGGTGGAATCGATTAGATGCTGGGAGGGATCGGCAAGGGGGGGGGGGGGTTAACTCTCAAAAACGTTAAAAGCAATTTACACGTACTGTTTGGCCAATGTCTGCAAGAGTATAATGCAGATAATTTAGTGGGACCTTCTTTGTCTGATAACATTTTAACTAATTTAATAGGTATAAATGTGAAACGTGATGTCTTTAATTCAAAGGTTTTGTAGATGGAAAATTATTGAGTGAAAATTATATACATTTGTTAGACCTAACCAGGAACAGCTACGAAAAATGCAACTATAGGTCCCTGGCAGGAATCGAATCTGCGGTCCTTTAATTCATGCTATTTTGCGCATTTTTGAATTGTTTTTGCGTAATTGTTCATATTTATTTCGGTGACACAATCGTCGGTGCACGCATGTGCACCTCTGCGACCTGGGAGAGGCATATCGATATCGATTCCTGCAATGCAAATGGTTTCCTGATTATAATTTCACATCAGTTCATTGTGAGAAAAATATACTTCCATGAAATGAACGCAGTGAGTATCCGATTTGAGCAAAAACGCTGATTATGTTTATTTTAGAAATGAAAGTGCTTGTTTTAATTATTTTGCTTTTCGAGGAATGGGAATGCAAACTTCCTAAAGTAATGTTTCAGAAACTTCCTAAAATAACCTCCCCCCCTGTTGGTGTACAAATTTGGGCTATTTGTTATCTATTCCGAATCAGTTTTAGCGGTGTTCGACTAATGGCGCCATGAACGACGTGTCTGAAAGACGTCAAAATTCACACCTGTGTGCCGTAGCGTATGTTTACTTAGAGCTTAACGCGCGTAAACACTGAGCAAACATGTTTGTAAATGATTAAATATCTTACGGTAGATCAGTCACGCAATGACTTGAAACTTTTCTTGATTTTATTGGCCGTATCAGACTGAAAAGTTTGCAATTTTTACTGCAACTCGCAACACAATTTTTGAAACAAATTCATGTTATGTAAAACGTATTTAACAGTGAAATTGTGAACTTCCCCGCTTTTTACTCCGTCGAGTGAAAAGCAGTCCATGCTCACTGATTTACCGTTAATACTTTTCCACATAACATCGCTCTATGTCCGACATTGCGTTGCAAGTTTGCAAAGAAAGTTGCCACTTGTAACATGGCCTTTAGTATTTTAATCAGGGGCATAACTACTGGGGGGTTTGGGGGGTGAGTCACCCCTCCCCCCCAATGTTTAACAATTGTAACTTCGTAGGGCAAATTTTGCCATGTTGGTTGGGCTAAAATTCATTCAAGGCATGTTGAGTAAGAACAAAAAGCCTTGAAGACCAGTTTGGGCAATTTGAAAAATTTGCTAATCTAATATGCCACATTTTCTCATGCACCATCAAAATTCTATAAAATCTTCCCCCAAAGTGCATACCCCATTCCCCCCTGTGCATTTTTTGCTTTTGCTGGTCCCTTTACATTATTTTTTGACCACGCCCTTTCGTCGGGCAAAATGTTCAACCCCCCCAATATTTAGACCCAAGTTGCGTCCTGATTTTAATCTGACGCCAGGCGACATTATAGATGTGAGAGTCGTTCATGGACTTGAAAAAATTAATTATAATATTCTAAACCTTTTTCTCTGTATCACCTTAAAATATTTTGTTCACCCCAAGACTTGAAACCGACTTATTTATAGAGCCATCGCAGGTTTTCTCCGAGGGATGGCCCTAAGCTTACTGGACCTGTGTGCCTATGGAAGCAGCTAATTAGAACTGATAGAGCTATCCAGTATAAATATAGTTAGTTTAACATTATGTTTTCATTTGAGAAGCGAAACAGCCGATATTCTCGTTATAAGACAAAGTTTGTTTAAGAAAACAAACTTGTCAATATTTTATCCGCGTTATTAGCCATGACAGTTTAGATTTGCACATCCGTTAATTTATGTGTGATTTCCTATGCGTGCGTAGAGACCGTCAAAACACACAACGTTACATTGAACATTGTTTGTTCAATTCAAACCACATGCGTAATGATAATTTTTCAACACATATAAACAGATATCTCTTTTACGGTAATTACCGCGAGCCCAAGGGTTCGCCTAAACGTTTTTGACGAGGTATAGCCGTTATAACAGCGGTATAAAGTTATTCGGTGTAAAATTTGCATGAAAAGCTCATATTTCATGTGTATCTGTTCTCGTCTATTTGTTATACGTTGTAAAACAGCCACATTGCATTGGCTAAAATAACCTGGTTAAGCTGGTTTATTTTTAGATGAAAAAGTTCCTAACTTCTGATTGGTTAAGGATAGAGGTACACTTATTTCGTTATTATTGATTTCGTCAATTTTGTAGTGTGGCACAGCGGGGACAATTGATAAATCATGGGCTCTGGGAAGGAATTTGAGCTAAAAATTCTAAATGACGATTTAACAATGACAATTTCTGGAGCATTTATGTCATCAAATGAAATTTATTGTACTCTGTTGTAAAACGTAACCACCCAAACGCTTAATTTCTGCAACGGTACAAAATTATTTAAGGATTTAACTTATTATAAAATATTCCAACGACAACCTGAGTGCAAACAGTAGTGCCAGCAAAGTTTTTAACCCCCCCCCGCACCCATTCAAGCACTTGGTTGCACGGTGGTTACTGGTCAGTGTGCGGACCTTTCACCTTTGGGACGACGGGGGTTCGACTGAGCTGACTGATTCTATAATTTAGGCGCCATATTTGCATGCGAGAGTGCTTCCAAATACTGGACCTGTAAGGCATCGCCCTTACAATAACCTAGACCTCTGGGGGGGGGAGGCAGATTAAACAGAATCATGAAGGTATTCATGGTACTACTGCCTCGATCTTGTTTCCTCTACTGTTAAAATAATGTCAATCTCTTTATTTCCCGTTCATGGTGTAAATTTATGATGTCTATGAAAGTGGTTTACTGGATCTCAAGTAAGAATAGTTTAGTCATAATTGATGAGCTATCCAGTTAAATTGAATCGAAAGTTACTGTGGTGTTTATTATTTCTAATGGGCCACCCCTTAACGAATATTTCGACATGTGACTAGTTTCATAGAATCAACAATGAAGTAAAATATTCAGTAATTACTGGCACCCAGCAAATAACTATAATGGCTCATCTCCGGATAGAATCTACAAGTGTTTACATTATGAGGTGATTATATATATGACGGGCTGAGCAGCTCAGGTAATTAGAGGCTATTTATATGGAGCCGCTTAGCGAGACTGCCCGGTAAGGTGATGAATTTTCACTTGTGTGAAAACATTTTACCTGGGATGATTTGGCAAGTGAATAGCTCGCGGCCGGGCATTTCTTTGTTCATTAATCGGACGAGCCCAGTTATTAAGGTTTAATAGATTCCACGATAGGGTTGTGCCAAAACTCTTGCTCAAATTTTCTTACTATCGAGCACATTTTACGTAGATTTCCTCATCCAGAGTCCTGTGACCTCTGCGAAATCCCGAACGAAATCTGGAATCCTGTCATTTTTCTTGCTTTCATGCCGGCATGCCGGGGTAAGGATTCCAGATTTCGTTCGGGATTTCAAGAGGTCACAGGACTCTGGATGAGGAAATAGCATATGAGGAAATTTTCACATCGGTTGCTGCGATCTTGCCTGTTTCAAATGAGATCTTGGCATGCAGGCCAAGCTGGCTGTCCATATAAATGCAAAGTTATCTCTACTAAAATACTTGTTGGATTTCGCTTAGCTAGGTTTCACATGCATATGAAACATTAACGAAAAGTCATCCAGTGCTTAAAGAAAATCGAAATTTCCTGCAAATCGAAAGCTGTACAAAATAAATAAAACGTGGGTTACCATTAAACAAAACAATATGGCCTACTTATCACCAAGCATACGGGAAAAAACATACATCTTGTTGAAATGCAAACGTATTTGATTTTTTAGATAAGCCAAATATTTACGAAGTGGCTGGAAGAATTTATAGAGTCGTACATCAAAACAATATTTGTTTATGAAGCGTAAGTTCCATATTATGTCTTTTAATTTTAATGTATCGGCGTGAATTGTCATTTCCTTAGCTGAGTAGTCTAATTGATCCTTACTAAATCTAAACTATCAGTTCTAAACTGTTCTCCCTAGAGGTCCAGTAAGGGCCATTCTATATACGTTACTTCATGCAGGAGAAAAACCTGTGATGTTTGGTACAATCAAACTACAAGCATTCCGCTTATACATCGTCTTTAAATGGCATGTTTACAACGACAAGAGTAAACTTCTACAGTCGTTTGCATGAAAAGATGAAGAGTTCCAGATAAAAACATTGCCTATGCTCACGCCAACATTTTAATCGGTTTGTCCAGAGTATTTGAAGGTATTAATCTGATTAGCCAATCACGTTTAAGTAGCCTCGCGCTGATTGGCTGGGCTAATTAAAACTTTCAAACGCTCTCCACAAACATGCATTGAAGTTTCTCGTGAAAATAGGTATTATAATGTTTCTACATGCGACTGTACATCGTTAGATGATGATAGTGTGAAAATACCAGCTTAACATCACAAGATTCAATTTTTCCAATGCCTTTTATTGCGATTGGTAGGCGAACACAATGTGAAATGTTTACATTTTATTGACTAGATACGTATGTTTGCAGGCTAATATTTATATTCCCAAAGTTTAGACCTGCATAAATATATAACTATGAACTTTCTTTAGTAGCTAACTAAACGATCATTATAAAGCTTAATATTTACATCTCATGTAGACATTGTCTGGTAAACACAATGCATCAGATATAGACTCTTTAGACCTAGAGGCTTTACCGGGCTTTTATATCTCGTGATATAAGAAACTTCGTGATATAAGAAACTTTGAATCTATATATAACTTTTTCACTATTTGTACAAGATCATAGCTTATTGTCCAGTTATGCTGGACATATTTTATACTTTTTAAAAGGAATATTTAACCAAGCTAAATATCTTAGTAGATGTATATAGACAGTTCCTTTGTTTCCAAAAAGGTGAAGATGCTGATAATCTAGTATACTCTATAGTTAAATAAGTATAACATTCAGCATTATTACCCCGGTAAAATATAGGATACATATACATAATGATATACATGCATGACTATTATAGGCAATAGTTTGTCATATATTAAATATCTTGTGAACACACTTTTTTCGGCTGGATATATATATGATATATACATGTAGCAACTATTTAACCCATATCGCATATGATCTTTTCTACTATTTTTTGTACTGAAACTTAAACATGATTTCAGATATTGTTTGGGTTAGCCTGTGTATATAAATCCGCTGAACTGTATACAGACATTTGTATTCGAGTTTATGTATATTATGTATATAATTTTTTCTAATAGGAAGAATAGATAGATGATTTGCCATTTGGTTTTTATTTACCATACAGTATATATAGCCACCTTTTGCGAGTCATAAAGATAAAGCAATGTTTTCGTAACGATTTTTCCTTGACAAGTTTTTTGACGAGTTCCTTTTGCTATATAGTCGTGCATGAATATAAGAACCTTGTTAATTTTTTGTTATATAAGCACAAGAAATTAAAAAAAATCATTTCAAGAAAGGATTGCTCTTTTGTACTGGGCCTTTGAATCAGAGAGAATATGCATAATGCATGGCAAAAAAGGGTGTATCTTTTTGTCAAGCATAGACGAAATTCCTTGCATTACACATGTTAAATTTTAAATTGATAAACTTTAATACCAGCTGCAGGGTCATTCCTATCTGTACACGGCATGGAAGCCTTTATCTTTATACAATGCTTGCATTTTGACGTTTTCATTGATAATAATGATCTATATACCAGAATATTTTTGAGTGTATATATACAGGAAACAAAAAACAAAATGATTATGGATTTTCTATTCAGTTATGTGTGCACTCAAGGTGAAACGAATTAGAGGATGATAGCTATACAATATCTAACCTCGCTTAATTGATTCAAGATTTAAAATTTATGAGTAATTTAAACTGCGATATAGTTGAACTTAATCCAAGACCTTTAAACCAGTAAATGGAATCGAAATTATTATATGCTCTCATGCATCCGGAACTGTAAGATGATCCAAAAATGATGATACTAAAATCCCAACCGCGTGTACTTTTAGCGTTAAAGATTAATTAAAACTCAGAAGAGTTAATGAGCCCTAGCTACCCTGGGCAAACCAGGAAACATTGTTGCGGAAACGTTACCTAACCATGTTTCCCGAAGGCGAGCAAACGATTGAAACAGAGAGCATTGTTTCCGTAACAAAAATCATTCCCAAATATGTTTCCAATTGAATTTGTCGAAAAACATTTATGATTTATGATAAGCAAAATTTATTGCCAATAGGTAATAATGTTTTTTAAAGGTTGGAAAACCAGTTCAGGAAACATCAGATTTTTCTGATGTTTCTACAACGAGAAACTTTGGAGGAAGTGAGCAGAAAAATCGAAATAGGATCACCTTGCAAATTGAGGTATTGAATTAAGCAAGAAAACATGCAAAATATATATTTAAGTGTATACGATTTGAATATTCGGTTTCTTTGAATGGATTAAAAAGGCTTGAATTAGGTTCTAACATATAAGGATTTAAATTATTATCTTTAGAACACATTAAAATCTTCAATCTCAGGGAAGTTGAAATCACCACTAAAATATATACTAGAATTTCATGGCTATATACAAACTATATGTCAACTTCTTATACGTATTAATAGATACATCTATGTTTTCTATTGCAAGTCTTTAAGGCACCGTTTACATGACACCGGGACGAAGTACGAAGATTTCGCTTCGATCATATAGTGATGTTTACATAAGATTGGGTTGAAAAATTGCTCAGATCGGTCTGAAATCATCCCAACCGAATATCAAGGGACGTCGGCCTGATACCCAGATACGGAGCGTGCATGAATGTAACACAAAATATATTTTTGGACCGGTTTGAATTTTGGGACAATGCATGCTGATAATACACAACTGCGGACAAAATTGACAACATTGACGAAGCAAACTAAAGTTTTCGAAGTGGTCTCCTGTTAACATGCTGTACAATTTCGAATTTCGTCCCGCCCTTAATTCGTCCCGGTAAGTATCAACGATGCTTAAAAGTCTTGCTTTGGTTAGCCAGCGTGGCCGGCTTTCCGCCGCTGGCTATATCCTTTGGTTCTACTTATATACACACATCTTTACCTGCAGTCGGTAAATCTACAGTGAAAGTCTGTACATACACTTTGCGCTGTGTGAAGCGTTCTCGTTGCAGCAAGATCGTTGCGCATTTCTTCAATGTCTCGCTTAAGTTTCGCGCGTCGATTTTGGAACCACGTAATAACTTGCGCGTTCGAGAGGTTCAGCATTTCAGAGAGCTCGTCCCTGTCTTGCGGTGAGAGGTATTTCTGATAAAGAAAACGTCTTTCCAGTTCGTAAATCTGTTGATTTGTAAAACACGTGCGTGCCTTTCTTCGCGTCTTTTTCGTTGTCACTTTAGTCTTGAGAATTTTCAATCTTTCGCGGACAATAACAGGTTCTATAGATGTTGAAAAAACAAATTGTTATCCTTGGTTAATGGTTAATGGCCATTGCAGGTTTTTATTTTTACAGACTGTTTTGGTTAAGGATTGACAGAATTAGCACATTTAGCACATACGTAAAATCGATTTACGCCGGCCGACTTAACAATGTATACGACAATATATTAGCAAGGTTTAGCTAAATACAGTTCAAGTACTGTACTGTACGAGTTTGAGCTTTTGTCAATCAGAATTAAAATGTTAAATCTTAATTCTCATCCATTCATATAGGGCGAGTTCCAACTGTAACACGAATTCTTTCACTGGCAGTTTTTACCTAGGAGGGTTTGTAAGATCAAACTACCTGGTATAGGTGTAGACAAGTGAGTTTTACCGAGAGAGAGTAACGCTACTTTAAATTTAATTTGTTGTAAAGCGACTTTATGATAAATGGAAGTGATAGGATAATGTATAATCGATACATACGAAGAAATATACCACGCATCTTGAGATATATTGCCTATTCCGAAATTTTGACGCAAGCCATGGCAACAGTTATATTGAACAGTTAGTTTCTTTACATCGTGATCAATCCAAACGAGGCTGTTAAAGCTGTCTCATGCAGGCTTCGAGTGTCGATGTTCTATTGTTTCCACATAGTCGAGAAACTTCACATGTCTGTAAATCATTCCTTATTTAAACACTTAATTCGCAAACAAACTGGCAATTTTCACATGTACACAACACACAATGCAAGTGCCATATTTCACACGGCAATTTCCTTTCCATTTGATTGCACTTAGATTGTACATATTTAACTACACGAAATGGCTACATTTCCTATACTCCAGTCAAAACGCATTAAATGAAGCGAGACTGATGAATAGAACTAACTACTTGTTTAAATTGGGGTTGTTCCTGTCAGCTGACTAAACAAGGTTTTGATAAACAGCCCCCAGAAACTATAGCCTATAGGCTTTGCCTATATATATGCCGTCTCTCTAAGTTATTCTATATATGTACACATATTTAACATTAAAGAAACATTTCGTAAAGTCAGACAAATCGCATCAAGTAAATCGCGAGAGAAAGTAAGATTTAACTCCTTGTTTAAACTTGGGATGGCCGGCATATCACTGTGGAATATGTAGAATATGATAAACAGGGTGACAAACTATTGGCTTTGAATGGCATCTTGCCTTAATCTTATTGTGCACATATTTAACTTAAAGCAACATTTCCTATTCCAGTCAAATTGCTTTAAATGGAGTCATTTCTTGTTGAAATAATAGACATATGTCTGTAATGAGTAATGTCTAATGATTCTAGCTTTGTGAATAGGTAATCATAAACTGCATGGTTTCACTAAAACTATTGACTTTCCTTCTCTATATTCTTTATGTACATATTTAACATGAAAGCAGCATTTCCTAGTATTTCAGTCAGAACGTATTACACAAACCAGAGATCAAATATATTCATCTTTGTTTTAATTGGGAATGTTGATTTCTAATGATTGATCTAGCTTTTGGAATAGGTTATTGATAAACATAGACAATACCATTGCTTTTATATACTTTTTGTACACATTTTTAGCATGAAAAGATCATTTCCTATTCGTGTTTAATCGCATTAAGGGAAGTGTGAAGAAACACTCCTGTTTCGAATCTAAGTATTGGTGAAAAGGTTTTCATGATTAGCAGAACAAGGATGCACCTAAAGCTATAGACTTCTTTCTCTGTATATTTTGTGTACCAACGTTTAGTATGGCATTTAGACAGTTTCTCGTATAAATAGAATCGCACTAGCCAGCTTTAGAAGATTTTGAGTAAGCGATGTTAGTGTTTGCCAGCATAAGTAACTGAAGATTTACTGATTCCAAAATTGAATGAAGAATATAAGACAAACCGATCACCTTTTAGTATAGAACCTTATAGACCCCCTTGGCCTCTCCTCGTATCATATCAAGCTATAGTTTAAACATGAATTGAATAGACTCACAGATCCTATAAAGCTAAGAAGTTAAATCGTATTAACTTAAGATGAATTAAAGTTAATACGAATCTCATTATCAAAGTGTAAGTTCTTCACTGACTTTGAGCTTTGAAGAGCTTTTGAGACTGAGTTTTGTGTCTGTGCTCTGAATTACGCAAAACTTAAGATTTGCCCGTTCTGCCTTGTCCAATTATATACCTTTGTACAAATATTAAACAAAAAATTATGTTTCCTACAAAGGCAAAACGCTGTAATGAGAGCATTGTAGTTCCTTAGGCCAAAACCTTTACGCTGTTATATACAATACATGAATATTGCACGATCAGTGTTACCTCTGCGAGTTAAGTTTGTGAATGACAAATTATTGCAGGCCCATACCGTCAACAGATTCACGATATTTTCCTTAGTTCTAACTTAGATTGGTTTAAAATTATTTCAGTGTCAAATTTAAGTCTTGAAACATTGACTATCGAACTTTGTCTTTCAGAATGATGTGCATCTAGCGTCAACAAAGGTTACGCGTAAATTATAAACTTTACAATACAATTTCCTAATTCCATCAAGACAAATCGCATTAAGCCGCACTGAGAGTGCAAGCTGTTTCCTCGCTTTGCTTGTCATGTATAGAAAGACTGAACAGTGGTTTGTTTAACATCGTTATTCCACCACGTTACCCCCAAGTTATTCTCGGCTAGATGATGCGCTTATACGCTGAAATCCAAATAGGATTTTGCTTTAATACTTAAATCGTATTAACTCGAGAAGTGTACAAAGCTGTACCTAATTGTGTACTTCCATTTGCAATTTATCACACGACATGTCTAAAGGTGTTAGACTTGAGTAAACTGCGCCTAACTTGTGAAATGCGGGTCAAAACAAAAAATTCAACAACAAGCTACCTTCGTCCTTGTCAGCTATCCGTTCTGGCTTCATTGTAGAGAAAGCTTTGCTTGTAAACTCCTCCAACGCGCTTAAAGGTAACGTGTTATCGTCTCTCTGGCTTCTTTCTTCAAGCGTCAAGGAGTTTTTGGCTATTTTGGATCTTCTGCGTTTCGTCCTGCCGTTCAAAATCGACTCGATAGAGAATGGATGATCATGGATGCTCTTCTTCGGTTCTTCTACGGAGACTTCATTTTCTTCGCATTCTACGGTTTCGTTTTCACTCGTTTCGCTTGAAAAATCGTTCTCGTCCGTACCAGAGTCCTTCATCCTGCCAGCGCAATTAGTTGAAAGATTATTTTATCTTTTAAACGCATGCACACGATGCATATAGTGCGGTAACTCCATAGTAGCCCTACCGTACTTATCCCTTCGGGCTCGGGAAAGTAGCGAATGATTGACCGCGTTTGGGTTAGCCAATCACAGCGCTTCCTTTCCAATTGATCAGAGCTGACACGACTCGGACTAAACAATTAACCATCAATAATAAGCCCTCTTTGGGCCAATCAAAACACAGATTAGACGACTTAATTGAATCAGTGTGACAGCTCACGAAGTCGAGGCAGGCAAAATGAAAATTTAGCAAGTCAATTAAATCATCTTGTCAACAGGTTTGTTAACGAATCTCGTTAGAAACAAGGTGTAGTTACTTACAACGCGTCAAATCACTCACTGATTGAGGCGACCGAGGTCAGATCAAGCCACCGGGCTCTCAAAGCGAAAGTTTTGAGCAAAGGACTGCTGAACGTCGCGTATTTCGGGGCGAAAACACACTGGCTGCATTACAGATGTTCAAGTTTTTGCGAAAGCGCAATCAAAGAAGTTGGCAAGCGCTAAGATAAGATGGCCCCAACAAGATAACAAGCCAGATGCGCAAATTCAGTTTGTAAGGCACCATCAATCTTCCCAAAGCGCACTATGAAAACCCGGATTCATAAACTCGGGATCATATTCGACCTGGATGTTAGATCGACCTCCGTTATTTTTACGACTATTAGGTTATGTACGTCATTTTCTACAATAAGCTGCCGTGGTTCAGTATCAAAACTACCTTCATCAAAAGATCTTGCTGCAATAAGCCTGTAATAATTTTAATGAAGACGGCAAAAGTCTTAATTGTAAACATGTTTCGGCCAAATTATCTTATGCCATCTTCAGTACAAGATTAAGCTATGTACTAGTTTACATATGTTTCTCTATATATACTTACGGACTAATCCTAATATGGTTACAGCTTAATTTCAGTGTATTGAAGATGGGATAAGATAATCAGTGAAACATGTTTACTTTTGTATTCATAAAACTTGTTACCTGGAAAGAATTTAGACGGCTTTGACGTTTCGAGCAAGGCCCTTTGTGAAGAGGCTGATACGGTGATACCTACTAAGCTCTTGACGAAGCGCCTTCCTAAAATACTCAAGGCATTGATCAAGTATATACTCACTCTGATAATCTAAAAGTCCACTTATTAAGCTCAAGCGAAAAGGTTGTATACGTAGAGCAGTTGATTGCAGACAATACATTAACGACAACTGATAACGAGGGTCCACGATGGGTTTTGCGCAATATCGTTTATTTTGGTAACGGGAAATGGGATGAAAGTGTGATAAAATGAGGGGAGTTGGGATTTTAAGGACTGATTTAATGGAATTGAAAAGTGACTACAAAACGAAAGGAAAGCACGTTGAAACGGTCGAAATTCTTTCATTCAAACTGATCCGATCAAAGTTATTTCAACTTTCTCTTTATAGGTTTGGCATCCAATATGTTCCAATAATACATTCACACAAATCAACGACCCCCCGTCCCATTTAGACTAAGCTCAGGGATTAGCTTGAACTGTCGGGCACTCACACACTGATAGGCACATATTGGTGGGGCCATGTGGGTGAGTTATATATACAGTCAAGAATTTGCGTTACCATGTACTGCATATATTGTGTTCACAACAACCACTATCAAATGCTATCAGTTGAAAAACTCCATTACTGATCATGACTTTGTAGTTTACAAAAACAACCGGACGAGCATGCCAGAAATTAACATGTAACACTTGTCTTGAGTAAGCTTATGGGCTTATCATGTTCTCTGGCTGAAGGGCTTATATTTCACCATATGTCATTATATCATATAAAGGCCAACTTGACTGTAAATTCGTGGGCTTTTGAACGAAGTAGGGTGTTATCTGAGAGTTTAAGTGATTGACTCCTAGCACACTTGATCTCATGATTTCTAATTATAGAAGTTGAGACACAGTGAGATAGTATCTAGAATGTGGGGTCCCAGTGTAATCAGCCTTGAACAATATTCACGGACGGGCGCCGTTGTTTGAAAGTGATCTAAACGGCCCCGGTCAAACGAGGATGAGAGTTGCAACTCTGGCTCGCCTTTGACTGCTCATCGATCCTCGTGCACTCTCATCAACTCTCATCAACTTTGAGCTGTCTTTACTCGTTTGACCAGTACGCGTGGTAATATCCAGTGAACTCTCATGCAACTCTTGTTCTCGTTTGACCGGGACATGATCGAGAGTTGAGAAAACTCTCATGCAAACTTTCGCTTGCCAACTCTCATCAACTCTCATCCTACTACCTTAAAAATATAGAACAAACTTCGAAGCCGCTTCGTCTGGCCAGATATTAGGGAGCTTTAGCAGTGACTACGAGTACGACTACGAGTACGAGATTCGTCATTTTCGCCTGTTGTTTGCACACGCCATCTCGCAAAAGTCGTAGTCGTCGGCCTTTTGAGTACGAGATTCATCAGAAATCTCGTAGTCAAAAGCCCAACGACTACGACTTTTGCGAGATGGCGTATACAAACAACACGGCGTTTGGCGCGAAAATGACGAATCTCGTACTCGTTGTCGTACTCGTAGTCATTGCTAAAGCTCCCTATTTAAGGCGAAGGGCCCTCGCTATATTCTTCAGTTGTATGGTTGGGACAATGAGATAGAAAAGTTCGTTCAGTTGACTAGATATTTTTTATGTCCGATTCCTAGTCCAATCCAGTTTCCATTCCATGAGCTAGTCTGTTCTTAGTCAGAATTCTGTTTTCGTCTTGTGCCCAATCTTTCTAAGCCACGCTTTCCATATTTGGAGGTATTAAAAGCATTTAGTACGGGGCTTTCATTAAACCCGCCGCGCGGCCATTTAGCAAGCGTTCTCCGAAAACTAAAAGGTCAGTGATACCTTTACAAAGGGCCGAAACCCGTTCCACAAAAAAAACAAAATTGCGCACAATTTACACAAGGGTCTCCGACAGGCTGAGCCGCAGTCTGAAAACCCAAAGATACGTAATCTTCTTCGAGATAATTCGTTGGTATTTGATGAGCTGCTCGCTGTCCAATAATGGGTGGGCGGTGCACGATAACTCGATTAGCGTGAAGTAAAAACGTTTTGTGTTAATAACAAACACGTTTCGCGTTAGAGGTGCGGACAGCGTTTGGAACCAGCGTGGCTCTGGCATCTTATGCCGTCACGCGTGCTTGACATAAGGGCTAATATGTCGCGTTGAGCGTCCGCAAGGAGTGTTTCTAAGATCTGAACCCGGTGACAGTTTAAAAATGAAAGATAGCGGAAAAGCTGTTTACAGATATGGAAAAACCGCAGCATTGCGATGGCTCTAGTTAGTCTCATGTGAAGTTTAGTGGGAAACCGAAATGTCAAATATTTAGTTTTCACTAAATGAGTGAGTATTCCGACAGCTTTGTCGTACTTACTATTGAAGTACTATGGATCCTAGTTGGAAATAATATGAAAATGGCAATTAGAATGGAAATTATGCCAACCCGAAAACAACTTTTTGGAGACTTAATAGAGAAAAAACAGCACGAAAAAAGTAGCTTAGATATAAGTTTCTTACAAGAAGTAGTGCCGAGAAAGAGCAACGAAAAAAATTTTCAGAATAGAAATTTTTTGGACTAGAAAATAGCAAGCAAAAACAAATAACTTTGCAGTTAAAAAGCAAAATATGTCAAAATATTACAGTACATAATAGTCTATCGATGCAGTTAATGCCCCGGCTATATTATTATACCATTCGCTCTCGTATATGGCTGATAGCCAACTCGGTGCTACGTACCTCGTCGACTATCAGTTCATATACGACTCGAGCTCATGGTATAATTGTTTAAATATATGAAAATATCATATGTTTATTAAGCCGTATTCAGGGAAGTTAATTCTTTAGATATTAAGCTGTGGGAAGGAGATTGGACGGAGATTTTCTTAAGAACGAAGCAATTTCATTGTTATCAAACGACAAAAGCAATTGTTAAATGGAGCCAATAAAAATCACTGTTCCAAAAAGCTGCGTGTTCTTGATTAGGGAGTATTAAAAGTTCCACTCTCCTTTTTGGCTTAAAGTGTAATGCACTAATTCTCTGAAAAGTAGAGTACACAAACCCACCGTTCAAACTTCAGTAGTGTTGAAAATGAAGCCAGTTAAACATTGCTAAACAATAGGACAATCGAAATTTGCCATTCACTAAAGAAAACAAATGTACTGAGAAGCCGTTTCTATTCTTTTTTGTTCTTCAAACTATAAAAGCACCAGATTATTGAATGTTTTTGACTTACGAAGCATCTCAAGCTATTTTTTTCTCCATAATACGTTAGAAAGAATATCAATTAGCCCCATATGTTAGTGGCTGACTTTCGGCTGTATTTTTGTCATTTAGTTTTTGACAAAATATATACTTAGTCCAGTTTTTATATTAAGATCAGTGATGTAATCCTTCAACTTTTCGGTAATTTGTTTTTGCAAAACACGAGGATATATAACCTACTTTGAACAAAAAATGGTTTACATGTTATTCCATGGCGGCCTTGTTGGAGAAAATTAAAAAAAGATCTCATTAACTTTCATTGAATTTGGCAGTACATTGCTGTACTTTTACAGTATGTTACATCAACCTCGCAAGCTAGGCTCGTTACCTCCGCTTCGTCCCCGAAAACACGCTACGTACCATTTCCATTGATAGTCCTAGGACTGGGTCCGAGGAATCATCATGTGACCAAAATAGAGAATTGTGATTGGCTAATTTCCATTATTACTAATATAATGAGATACATGCTACTCTTAGCCATATTATCCCAAATTGCCTGAGAAAACAAAAACTAGAGAAAAAGAATGCTTGCATGTTCGGTGGCTACATTGGTGGTAGGCAATTTACAATGTATAAATAAACAGTACACATAGAGAAACTTAATACAGAAATATGACTTTATCCCGAGTCTGTTTTGACTTTATCGAGCTCTAAAACATGGTCAGATCTTTATCCGTATGCTTAAACTTAACCATGGCTTTTAGTCTAATAAATCGTCTTCTGACTAAAATAAAGCATTGTGATTGGTTCAATCAATAAAGTGATCTTTATTTTTTGGGTGTTAACAACATTAGCAACTTGAGAGGTTGAGGTGTTGGCCACGGGCATGGTAGCACAGGCTTTCTCCGGGTTCTCGGGGCTAGGAAGAGAAGTATGTTCAGAACAAATAGAGGCTCTATTAATTGTTCTGAATAATCGTCTCTCCCTAGTGGTACAGTATATTATAAGGGCTGTCAATGATACTACAAGAGTAAACATGGCTAAGCTAACTATATTTACACTGGATAGCTTAACTCACTACTGTCAGTTTGCCAGTAAATTGTTCTCCCAACTTAGTGGTCAAATCAAATCAAATCAATTTATTCACACCTACTTAGATATATGTACACAGTAGTCAGTAAGTATAAGTATACAATTGGAATTATAATAAATATATTTAATTAACAGCAAAAATGTGTACGATGGTCAAAGTAGCACAGGCTTTCGGGTCGACCGCCGTCTACGTTTGGATGAGTAACTAAGCAATTGAGCTGAAGGGGAAAGAAGTAATAAATAATTTGAAAATATGGAAAGAATTATCAGTATATACTTGATGGAAACAACAGAATGTGTTGACCAATCAACTGCTTAATGCTTTCTTCATTGGCAGTTCATTAATCAACCAATTACGTGTTATAATCATGCAGTCTTACTACCTACAAGACGATAACTTGAACTAAAATTAACTTTATTTATACAGGATATAGCAGTTAATTGTAAGCTAACTGCTATCATGTATAAATAAAGTTAATTTTATATAGTTCAAGTTATCGTCCTGTTGCATCCTGTTGCATCCTGTAGTAACACTGCATGATCCAACTGAATAAGGGATGTCCCGTACTGTACCACTAAGTTGGGAGAACAATTTAGGCAAAACTGATTGAGCTATCCAGTATAAATAGAGTTAGCTTAGTTCAAGTTTACTCTTGTACGAGAACGTTTCCACTGGGGGGTGCTCATTCCAATATTTACCGACGACCCAAGGCAAAAAAAGCGATGTTAGTTGCTAAGCCTCAGCGAGCGCACAACGTTACTACTCCGTCGCGCATTTTGGTTTGGCAAATTGTTATTTTGGGCGTAAAGGGCATGCTGCTCCAGGAAAAAATTTTTTTTTTTTAGCCTCAGAAGTACATTTTCCATGCTTCCTGAGAGGATATTTGATAAAAAATGTGAAGTTTTTACACCTAAGAATTCAAGATTTGTAACGTACTTTTTAACTTTTTACAACCTCATCCCCAAGTTTTGAAATAATATTTGCTCCGTATACAATTACAAGCGTCAGTGAATTGGTTTTGTTCCTTTTGATATATACACAATGTGAAAGTAACGACAAACTATTAGAGATGAGTTGATTGTAGTTGGTTCTGCAAAAACATGGCAAAAACTGTTCAGGCATGTATGGGTGGAACGCTATTAAATGTTTTATCGATTGAGCAATAAATGGTTAGTTGTCCACAGTGACTTGACTTCAAGATGCTTTAGATCAAGGTATCGATGACAGTTAAGTCATTGATTGCCCTATACTCTTGTGTAAATACAATACGATCTCTTAATGAAAACTATTCAAAGAGACTTCTTCGTATTTGTGTATTTAACCCCTTATTGAGGTTCCCGTTTTTCTGGTAAGCCTGATCAAAGTAAGATTAGAACATGGGAAAAATTACAGGAAGTGCAAAGGCGACCATTTGTTCCTGGTATTGGCGGAAGCAGAAATGGAATGAGTGTAAGGTGTATTAATTGCAAAATTCTTCTATCTTCGTAGATCCTGAAAATATTTTCTCGAACCGAGATATGACATGTAACTTGGCTAGGGTTACACTAGTGCTGGGGCTGCTTTGCAGACGAAAGTGAAGGGTAATAAAGCCTGAAGACAATACTATTTATGCAGGGCGCCCTTTGTGCCGAATACCTGTTGCGAAATGGGGCATGTAACTGCAAAATTCTGCTTATTGATTTTTTGATAATGTTGTTTGCCCTAGAACAAAACAACAACATTACCCTTTTGCAACACCGATCAGAGTAAAATACTAGTGCATCGCAAGTGACCCCCCAAGTATAGTGCTCATAGAACAGGAAGAAAGCATATAGAAGAGAACAATCTCTCTACTCATGATCACACGAGTTTTGTTCCACGTCAGGTCGAGGTCGCACAATTTGCTTACCGCATCATGTAACCCCATTGTCTTCAATAACTATAATCGCGGTTGGTTGGGATTATAGTAGTAATAGTACGAGGGTAAATTTTGTATTTCCAAACGCTCATTTGATGGAATGAAATTGACAATCAAGAATAGATTATTCTCTTTCATTAAGCTTTATTTTTTTATCTCTAGGTGGGTTTCACTAAGCACAATACTGAATAGTGCAGCTGATGGTGGTGAACCGTCTGCTACTAGAATGCCGAGAAAGTATTTTTATCTATTTCTTATCATAGATGTAGTAGTTTTGTTTTGCTTGAGACAAATAGATAGAATTTGGAGATCTAGTTTGATTTTATTGCTCCTATATAAGTATGTGTTAACACTTCGTACTTCTCTGCTGCGCCAGCTTAAATGTGTAAATGCCGCAATATATTGTTTTAATTAATATTTTATCTTTTGCAATGAAATCATTGAGGTTGGGCTTAGACCTCCCAAATAGACTGTCACTTACTGCCAACGCCCGTGCGTCCATTTGCGGTATCGAAAAGTGATGCATGACATGCGGAAGACATTGGCATATTATGCGTTACGTAAATGCGCTTATAACGATAAAGAATCGTGAATTCTGTAGCCTGCAGTCAAATGGCAAAGATTGCATTACATTTTCAACGAATAACTGACATATTTTTGTTAAATGCTTTAGTTCACACAATAGCATCAAATTATTGAAACCTGCTGGGTTTAATCATAAAAAACATGAACTCATTTACGTACCCGTGCGCTTCTGGACTGCAGGGGATACGTGGCTACTCGGCAAAAGCCGGGGAATCAGATACAAATTAGGGCCCACTCTAAAGGCCATTTTATACTATCGAAGTTCCTTTGATAAAGTACGCTTTGATAGGGTGCAACTTGCAGCAATTTTGCAGTTTAATAATTTTCCTATTGAGATTTGGCTTTGTTTATATACCCCAGCGACGACCTCGTTTCTGTCAAAGTCTTGTCTAGTTTTATCGCTGTTCATGTGATTGTCACGAGACCGGGTTCAAGTCACCTTGCATGCTAGCTAGATCTGCGCAGACCGGGACGAATTCGGGATAAACGTAAACTTAAAATATTTTCGGACCGTTCTGAATTTTGGAACGACGCGAATATACAAACGCACTGCACAGAAAACGAGCCGAACAATCTGCAACATTGATAGTGCCTTTTACATTTGGTTTCCTGCTGTAAACATGCTGTACAATTTCGATTTTCGTTCTGCTCTTACTTAATCCCGGTCTCATTTGAACGGTGTCTATACTATGATCTGCGCTTACAACTGATACACTTATACCGAGTTCCAGTCCAAGATGAGCAAATGAGTCCTGCCGGAATGAATCCAGGTTTTTTCATGCAGGATTTGGCAATTTGAATTTTATGGGAGACATATTAGTAAAGGAAGCATAAGTGCATAACTGTAGTATTTGCCTTGTCAAGCCGTGTTGTAAATAGTTAAACAATGTAGGAGGGCAGCAGGAAAGCAGGGAGTTAAGCGCTTCAACTTAAAAAAATATCATTTAGTTTCACTTGATTGAAACATTACACAGATGAATAACACAATCAATCGCGCTTAATTTGTTGTTTTTGAAACCTAATGGAAGGCTTTTAGGACAAATTGTTTTGATTTTGCCAAAGGAGGTTGACACAGCGTAAGAAATTGTTCCGACAAAATATACCTTAAAATATCAAATTGCTTAATGCATGAATATTTTATTTTCTATTGACCGAGCCATATAAACAGGCAGGCGTTGCTACTTTTGCTTTCATGTCACAAATTATTATAGGCTGCACTCAAGTCATGCGTTATGCGTACACGCACGGAAAAGTTTAAGAGGCAATCTTTTATATGTCACGTATTGCGATGAAAAGCATTCAAAACCTAAAATCTTTTTGGCGTACCTCTCAAAATTTTAGCTTTGTTTTCTAATTTATTTTAAAACTTACTGAACTTCAAACATCGTTTTCTCTTTGGCGTACCATCTAAAATTTCTTTATTTTAGCATTATTTCATAGATTATGGCATTATGAACTAAATATACTTTTGTTCGTTTGCCGATTAAGAAACGCGTCTGACGGTTAGCTGTGCACGAATTCGTCCGGTTTCATGTTATATGTAAACAACGAGTTTGAGTGTTTCATCAGGGGATCCAAACACGAGAAAACGGTATGAAACAAGAGCGCGAAGCGCGAGTGTTTTATTGTTTTCGAGTGTTTGGTCCCCTGATGAAACACGAGAAACGAGTTGTTTACACAACATCTCAAACAAACCAGTATTTAAAGAGAAATTCAACGCGAAAGTCGAGTTAATTTATGGGTGTTTATTACCGTGGTATCAAGACAACGATACGGTGGTGATTTCCTTTGTGTTTTGCTTATGAATTATTAATGAGTTTGAGATGTATCATGCGTCAACTCGAAAGAGAGATCGTTCAAATTACGATGCCCAGCAAACAGGCCCGGTACTACGGGGTGGTGTGTGTGTGTGTGGGGGGGGGGTGACCCCTCCCCCATTAATTTTATTCGAAGCTTCAGTCGGCAGAACCGCTATTTTAGTCGGCAAACAAATAAATATTGTTGGCTAATGAAAATAAATATTAATTATAAATTTTTAACCTGTTATATAAGAAACGTAATGTTGTGTGACCGACCGGGTAATAAGTCGTAGGTTGTGTTTTGCGCTTTATAATCCAAGGTTAATATTAGATGCTTTGTTTATATGTTATCAGCGAGAACCACCTAAATTTAATAAAAAAGCATTATATCTGCTATGTCATCGTGTTGTATTCTGCAATGAGAGTGCGATATTAGCGGGCGTCATTTGAAGACCTCCAACGGAAACTCGATCGGTTGAAATGGCCTTACATCCCCCCTGTAAAAATTCCTAAGGGCGGCCCTGCCTGCAAAGTTGGCACCGCTTTATATTCTGGGTGTGAATTTGTGTGAGTTCGTTTATTCGTCCGTTCGGAATCTTAAGCTCAGTTCATTACACAGGAGCCCAGGCTCTATAATTATGCCCGCATAGCAGCATTTTCCCGGGGCGGCCCGCGCGCCTGTTCATTATTCTGTGTCTTAATTATTTTGTCAACAACTAAATGTCCGGTGTGTTTTGTCCTACGAATTTGGACAACCCCAACTCCAACCACAAAATGTTTAGAAAACTATTTGAGACACTTACTGTGTCTGGTTTGAGTACGTACTCTTGTCAGTCTTGTGCTAGACTAGATGGGACACCGCACTTACTGTGTCTGGTTTGAGTACGATTCCGAATTCGTCCGGTCCCAAATGGAGCCAGTTACAAATCACTCGGAATTCAATTTTGTATCAGACAACTTCGGCGAAAACTGGGGCAAGTGACATGAGCTGACGTAGTAAACCAATTAGTGACGCAAATAATGTTAATTGGCAAAGGTTTTTGCGATGTGAAGACGTACAAAATGCAGCTCTCTTTTATATTTTGTGCGTCTTTGTTCTTGGAGCGTTCCTAAGCGATTTCGTTATACAGAGCTGTGCTGCAGCTGGTCCATGCCCATTGCGGGCGCTGTTCCTGTTTCTGCCCCCGAGGTAGAGGAAGGATACAAATGCGTTGTATGCGCAATTATTACGGCACAAATTGTCGTTTTAAAGGTAAGATTTTTTAACTTTTATAAACACGAGTACTTGATTGAATTTTCAATTTATTTATTATTTATTCAGTTTTGATTTAACCAATTAAGATTGTGGGGGTGTTTCTTGCGTATGCGAACTTATGCAAAAATGTTTGCGAAAAGTGATTACTTTCAATTTTTGTGGGGTACGGTTTTGCCCGTGCATTGTGACGTAATATAATTGGGTGCACGCGTTGGCATGCGTTCATGTGCGCAAATTACTGAAATGAACCCGAGCGCATGCATGACTGAATCACGTGGTCAATAAGGCAAAAAACGGTGCATGCGCATGTCGTAAACACATCCAAAAGTTGGATGCGTGCGCACGAAGTCGTCACATGACAACAGTAAAATCAATTAGATGACGTGCGCATACACACTCGCGCGTGCAATTTTCAAAAAACAATTCGCGCGTATTTCAAAAATAATTTTCGTCTTAGTCACAGATTAAGTATATACTTATTCTGTGTCTTAGTCACTAACTAATTTTTTGAATGTTTTCTTTCCTTCAGCACGGAATAAAAGTATTGACGCCGATGCACAATGCCCTTATGGTTTGCTGACAACACGGCCAAAGTAACATTGCATGGCCAATATGGAGAAAACTACCATCAAACCACCCGTGCAAAAAATCTCGTATGAAAATGGAACCGTAATTCCATCCAAATGGTTTCAAGCGAAAGTTACATCACTAACATCAGTCAACGTGGAGTTGTACTCCAACACTCTAGCATGGCTGGTGTTCAAGCCTGGCGCACCTGTCAATTTTACGGCGGGACTGCGTCTCGCCAAAGATTGCAACTACGAGTACATTTGCCAAAAGTTACATCGACAGAAGATGCATGTCAATGGAAGTGCTTCAATATTCCTAGACACTTTAAACACCCTTGTTATTGGTACGTGTCTTGACTTTAAACACCCTTGTTATTGGTACGTGTCTTGACTGTACGTGTCTTGACTTGTACGTTTTTGGTTCAATATATATGAACATATACGTTACTTACTTATACTCGCACCCAGTGGCGCCGTGGGTCCCATGTTTTACGGGGGGCCAAGCGCAGTATTTTCCGACAATATTCGGAAATAATATTATTGCTTTTGTTGTCGACGGGGGGGGTAGCTTTAAAAAAAATAATTTCGGACTATATTGTTTATACAATCAAGTTCCGACAATCTATCTTTATGTTCTTCAATTTAATAAATATTACCTATTCTATACACTTATATTCTCAAAACGCAAACTGAGTCTGATTTCCGATATTTCATCAACATGTTTTCGCATTCGTATATGCAGGTATGTTTCACCATCAAGATTCCGACAACATAACAAATTTCCAATTTTCCGACGGGTCTCAACGTTAGGCCCCCCCGGCCACGGCGCCACTGCTCGCACCGATCATTATACTGCAGCCATAAGCCAGCCAGTGTATATCGTCCAAATTTGTATAATCCCAATAAAAGACGAAAGTAATTCGATGCACTCGATTTATGTCAAAACGTTAGATTTTAAATATTTTGGCATTTTGCTACACTATCAAAATCGCGCACCATGCATCTTGGTCAGATGGCAGCCGGTGCGAAAATGATACTGTAGTTTATGCAAAGGTCTATTGCGCAAGATATCACTCTACAGGGTGTATAAAAAAAAACTGAACAAAATTGAAATTGCTCTCAATTTCGCGAAGCGGCTCCAGGTACGAAGTTTTTTATTAATATATATTGTTTGGGTATTTATGATGTAAAATAAACTAAAAAATTCTGAAAGTTACATTTCTAAAAAAATAGGTGTTGTTCAACAGATCAAAATGGCACTTGAAATTTCAACGCTTAAAAGTTATTTTGAGTTTGTGGGTGGAAAATGTGTTGATGTTGCACCTGTTCAAAATTTCAGAAAATTTAGTGTAAGCCCTTCAAAACATCGCGTAAACTTTCATTTTTAAGAAAAAATCAGCTTTTGCATGCTTAATTTAATCCTTTACCTAATTTGCATATTGTCTAGACAATATGCAAATTGTCTAGACAATATGCAAATTAGGTAAAGGCGTAAATTAAGCATGCAAAAGCTGATTTTTTCTTAAAAATGAAAGTTTACGCGACGTTTTGAAGGACTTACACTTAAGCAAATTTTCTGAAATTTTGAACAGCAATGCAACACCCAACACATTTTCCACCAACTAACTCAAAATAACTTTTAAGCATTGACATTTCAGCAAGCCATTTTGATCTGTTGGACAAGACACTTCTGGTTTTGAAATATGTAACTTTCAGAATTTTTTAGTTTATTCTACATTATAAATACCCAAACAATATATATTAATAACAAACTTCGTACCTGGAGCCGCTTCGCGAAATTGAGAGCAATTTCAATTTTGTTCAGTTTTTTTTGATACACCCTGTATTTGGTTGACAGACAAGGTTGGTGTTGGTGACTCGACCAACTCAACAGACTTGTTTGAAGTTGTTCTAACAATTTGGGGTCGTTTCAATCGCCGCTCCACTCATGTGCCTAACCTGCTGATTGACGAGTTTAGGTGCGGAAAAAGTGCGAGGCATGAATCAGATCAGTTGGATGATTGGATCGACAGAAGTTCGCTAGAGCCTGTCGCATTTTGCGAGATTTTGGAGCAACATGTTTTCTTAATGAGCATCATTGTCTATTCAATAAGTATAATATGTCTGGATGAACAAAAACAAATAAACTGATGAATAGACCCCGATTAAAATCTTTGAACAAAGTATTGGTTTTTTACTTTTTCAACTTGCTTGTTCACTTTACGCTCAAATCACGACCATTGCCGATCCGTATACTTGTGATGTATGGAATTTAGAGTTGTTTGTGTTTTTGTGCCATGTGTGTGAGGAAGTTGCATTTGTTTTCAAACCGTTCGAAGCTAGATTTAACGGTTTTATAGGTTAATATTACAGCAGAAATACTTTGTATTTGTTGTGTATAACATCATGCATCCATCTCACCAGAGATTAGGGGTTGAAGTGTTTATACCTGGGGAAAATAATAACAGTCCTCCTTGTCCACATGGTAAGTATGCTAATACATATAGGTAGAGTTGGGCGATATTGAAAAAAATCATTTCATGATTATCGTCTACGAAATTATCACAATATTCGATAATATCGTGTTAAATCCAATGAAAACAATGACCAAACAGCTAATGACTAATGATATATGCTATATCTTATTATAAACAACAGATTAAAGTAACTATCCGACTTGTAAAAGAAGTAATATAGAAACCTTGCTTTATTTCATCATTTCATACACCTCGGAAATTTTAAATGCATAAATACTAGCTTTTGTATCGTAATTCTAAAAACTATATTTTCAAAGAACTGTTTTTGCATTTTATAAAACCTATGTACAAATGCGAAGCAATATCATGATAGTCATTGACCGTAACGATTATAACGATATATCGTGACTCAAGTTTCTACCTTCGATACAATAATCATGAGTGAAAATATTGCGATAGCATCAATATATCGAAATATCGCCCAAACCTACATATAGGAAGAGCTAGGGTAGCAATTAAGGAGGGTGGTAGTAATTTCTGCAAAACCTTTCAGGAGTATTCTCTTTATGCCTTTCTTAACCTGTTACCCTATTTTTATGTTTTCGAAACTAAATTTCACCAATAAACACTTAACATGGAAACATTTCAAAAACACCAACCGATATATCTACAAAAAATCAAGAAAGTACATGCATACCGTAAAATTGTTACATCCAGTGTATTGCTTTTCTGGACTTTTTTGTTCTACTGCCCTCGAATAGATTCTCATTTCACAGACAAAAATTACTGGCAATTAAGGCTCATAGCTAGGCATATAAGGCACAAAAATCTGTAATTTCACCTCAGTGTCTATCTGTGTTTATCCAGACTAAATTGTCTTCTCAATCATGTAGTCTACATTTCACTGGAACAAATATTGGTATGAAAATACCCTTAAAATACCACCCTCTGGATAGACAAGAAATATTAGCACACAGAGAAGTAAAGCACTAAAAAGATTTAAAAAGGATTAAATTGATAAGAAAGATAAAATTTTGAAATAATATGTACTAGCTGATTACAGATTCAATTTAGTAAAAATGTTGCTACTGTACATGATTTAATGTTGGCACAATAGGCTTATTTTGTTATTTACAAAATTAAGGACCCATGTTGATGTTCGAGAGATATTTTGATTCAAAACCGCCAAGAAGATTTTACTCTTGCTCGGCGTGCAGGGATCGCAAGGAATGCAACTTCTTTCAATGGGAAAATGAAACACCCTCGGTAGCATCTCAAGATGCACACAAACAAATCATAGAGGCATCAAGGCCATTGATTAGCCATACTCAATGTTGGAAGAGACTTAAACGTGTCAGAAGTTTAAAAGAAAGTCAACGGACATATTGCCACACTTGTGAACAACTAGTACTTCCGAAGGAAATGGATAAGCATAAAGTTCATGAAATTACTTGTGGAATTGCAGATGACATTCTCTCAAATCCAAGTTATCTGTTCAAGCCTTTGGACAAGAAGAAGTCATTTGCAGTATGTGATTTTCATTCTTTTCTCATTGTAGAATTTAGATAAAGAACGAAATAATTTATCTGCGATAAAAAAGCCTATAGCTTGTGGCCTTAAAATTCCTTGTTATAAACTGCAATATTTATAGAAATGAGTTTGACAAATGAAAAATAATGTTTTTGCTCTTTTTTAGCAATATCTTTTTAGCAGCACTTCTGTGGACTTTCTACTGGAAACATTTGACAGACTTGGATACACAAAGATTTTATGCATTGGAACTCCCCGGTAACGATGCTAGCTAGTATAATTACATACTAATTAGTAAGAAGTACTGTATGCACCAATAGATGGTAAAATCAATATGCAATTCATTGCACCCCTACCCTTTTCTTCCTTGAATGGCCTCTTTTGAGCAAATGCCTTTCATCCAAAGATTAGTTGGTGCAGAGGTTAGGTTTAAAATAGGAGTCCAAATAAAAGTTCCATCTTAAAACTCAATATTCGAGAAAAGTGACAGGAGACAAGATTAAGTATTTATACATACATGTGCGTCTAAACTGTAGAATACATGAAGCAATTCAGACCAAGAAAGTTGGTGAAATGGACAGCGTTCTGATGGATTTGGATCACAGATATGTATGTAACAGTTTGTTATTATATCAAACAACACAGTAATTATAAAAGGACAACTGAAGGTGTTAAGGAGTTTAAGGGAAGGTTCATTAATTACGATTAATTGGGTTGATTATGCTCTTCTGCAAGCAGCAGTACCCCACCCCTCCCCAATCTCAAAAAAGTTGGCAATCCTTATTCTTAAGAATCCCCAGTCGGGCTTGAGTAGGCAAGTTCGCATCCTTTAAGTTACAAATTAATATATACTATATAATATGGATTTTGTAATGCATGAACACTAATAGATAACAAGTTGGAGATGTTTTCAAAACCTAAACTTCAGACTAAACACCCTCGATAGCATTTATTAAATTAATTTTCCGTGCATGATTGTCTCATCCTGCAAGGGTATTGACCAATCACAGCTCGCGTAGTAAACATGTTATTTAACTTATTTTATCAAAGCTCTTTCTGTCCAAAGGCCATGTTATGCACGAACGCAATTTCGGACACAGAGCGGTGTTAGGTAAAAAGTATATTCGCAGAGAAATTGTGAGCATGAATCTCGTTTTACTTTGCCGATATTTTTCTCACTAAACATGCCCAGAAGGCATCAAGGAAATAGATGAGAATGATAATATCAGTGTAACGCGGGCCATGTTCACTGTCTTTCTGCGCGTAATGCATTAATTCCCACATATTTCTGTGCAGAACTAGACGTTGCATTGCAAGTTGTAGCAAAAATTGCCCCGTGTTGACATGGCCGTAAATATACTTGAATTTTGTTGCCATTATCCTTTATATTTGAATTTTTCAGGCACAATTCAATGAAGAAGGTCATTTTATCCACTATAATATGTTCAATCATCATTTTTTCGAGGAGGATTTGGCCAAGCCACTTCTTCAAAATTTCTTTCAAAATTCAAAACCAAAGTCGATATTGATCGTCCTGGATCCGCCATTTGGTGGACTGGTTGAAGTTTTGGCTGCAAGTGTGCGGAAAATATGGAAACTGGCTGGTTGTAGCAAAGAGGATAAAGGTAACCAATGGCGAAAATTGATCTCAAAAAGTGAGTGGGGGGAGGAAGGGGGGGGGGGTGGAGCCTGCTAATAGTTATGGATGCATGTAACACGTTTAACGTTTTCAGGGCATTTCCGCATCATTTATAGTCACCTCCTGGCGGAAGCGTAACTTGGGTCTAACTGTTAGGGGCGACGATAGGCGGCCAAAACCAAAATTGTCTATTGAGGCCCCATGCCGCTAGCGTGAATGCGCAGGTATCGAGTGCCGAAAGCACGAGGAGTCTCTGAAACGCCATTTCATACACTTTGGGGGAAGACTTTGCAGAATTCTGATGATCAGAACATGTCGTATAAGCAAAAGTGGAAAATCGCGGACATTTTTCAGTCCCAAGACCAAGTGAATTTGTTATTATAATTGACACAGGAAGAATCTCATCAAACTACCAAATTTCAAACTTCGTTCTTTCATCTGATTTTGTTTTTTATATTTTCATTGTATGGTAGCTTCGGAGGAGCCTTTTGAACTGCCAACCTTTTGGATTTTTCCATATTTTATGGGAACTCATATTGTCGGAGAACTGCCATCGTTTAAGATGTGTGAGTTTAAGGTAAGGGATGGTATGATATGGTATGGTATGGTATGCATTTAATGGCAGTTTAAAATTAGTTATTGGTACAGGTCAGCGAAAAATGCAACAGTAGACCTAGCTTAACCCTTACCCATCGTTTACCGGTAGTAGAAAAGTGCTTGTATACATCCGTAGGTATATCGTATTTCGGTCAACCTTATTATCTTAATCGCAATAAATCTCACTGTTAAATCATGGCCTTTGCGTGTCTTGGCTTGTGTTTATTATCGGGTATTAGCGCATGCGCCTGTAAACGAGTGCGCGTTCAACCGGGGTAAGTGGGTACCGTATCTGCTCGTTTTAGCGCCCTGGCGCGCATTCAATTTTAGTGTTTCGGACGCAGGCGGTGCTCTTTAATTAAAAAGTATCTTATTTGTAAAAGATAGTCACTGGAAAGAGAAAGAGAGAAGTTAGGCTTTTGATGTGTAGGCAAAGTTCACTGCCTTCGCTACCGATACTGTATAGGCATTTTGAAAGTTAAATGAGAGGACAAGTTAAATGAAAAAGCATTGAAATCTACTCACTTTGAACTTAAACTACTGTACTAAATACAAGAGAAAAAATTTCGAAGCTAATATTGAACATTGAGATGCACTGCGTTTTTTAGTGTGCCTTCTCGAACAATTTTGTCTGACAATTTTGTCGAGTAATAATAAAACGAGTAAATAGTAATACGGTGCATGTCACTATAGCCTGACTTGTAATGATTTCCCTAGGTTGACTATGACAATCATCCATTATACAAGAAACGTCACAGTTCCAGCGCCAAAACATCACCTGTCAGAATTTTTACCAACGTTGCATTACACGATATTGCTTTGCCTCAAGATGAAGGTTACAGGTAAACTTCAGTTAATATACTTGAAAACAATATCTCAAAACGTTATCAGGCGGGATTCGATGCAGTGAAATAGCTATACATTGTGTTGTCCAGTTCCCGGACAGTATCAGTATTAGGATAGTCCGGACAGCAAAATCTAAAGCTCAGCCTCAGGGCTCGAAATTAGCAACATGCCAATGGCCAAAAGCAGGCTGAGAAATGGCAGGCGAAAATAAGTTTGGTTGTCTCACTTCATTTGCTAAACACATACTACCATACGTGCATAATGATTAATGGAGAAATGTTAATACCAGAGTTAATAGTTAAACATGACAGTCAAGTAGGGCAAATACATATTACAAATGATTGAAATGCGTGAAGAAAATTGACATTAATTTCTTTCATTGACGAGTGGGACCATTTTGGCAGTTCAGAAATGTTTTGCATGCCATAATTTATTTGTTTAAGGTGTTTGTAGATGGAAATTTCGAGCGAAAATTATATACATGCACTTTTTTAGACCTAGCCAGGAGCAGTTGCGAAAAATGCAACTGTAGGTCCTTTGGTATATGAATCGAACCTGCGGCCCTGCGATTCCGGTGCAGCTTTAACACCTTCAACATTCATTTCTATCGAGCGAGATGCCCAAAATTTATCATAATATATTTGACCTGCCAAAGAGAAAATGGTTTGCCATGAGGCCATATTTGTTTTCTATTTCGAGCCCAGATAGCTAAACTTTTCTCTGAAGAATAGCAACAAAATTTAAAGCAATAAACTTATTTCTGTGTTATAGTTTTGTAGCGTGGTAGGTAGAAACCTCAATGACATTGGCTGCATGGCAAACACGTTCTATTTCAATATTTTTCTATCCTAATGTAGATACTGTGAGAAATGTGAACGTTATGTGAATGAGAGCAATGTACACTGCGAGCTGTGTAATGATTGTACTTCAAAGGTATGGTTCAGTATATACTGCATGTATGTTAAAGGCAGAACTGGTAGTGTACTGGGGGTGGGACGATGGTTGTTGAATTTTCTTCCAAAACTTTTACCCTTGTTCATAATATTAAATCTTTAACTTTTCTTTTTATTCAAGGATTATATACAAATGTGTAAATTTGTCTATATTTGCAACGTTTCTGCTTCAGGCTTATATTAATGGTGTTGTTGTTTTACATTTAAGGCATTGCGCAATTATTCGAGGTCATTCTTGTAAAACAATGACATTAATATAAAAGCCTGAAGTGCCCGAAATGTTGCAAATATAAATATATTTATACCTTTGTATAATCCTTGAATGAAAAGTAAAGTTTAAGAAAAAAGTTTTAAGATATATACTGTACAGACTGGATTAAGAAATTATTTACAGCATCAGGGAGATTTAATCGTTTTACTAGTTATACTTAATTTTGGAGATATAAGGACGGAAAATCCCTTTTGGAGGCTAACTTCCACAAGATACCTATATTCACCTTGTTGGCCGATGACGTCACACTCTATATTCACCTTGTTGACCGATGACGTCACCCTCTATATTCACCTTGTTGACCGATGACGTCATCCCTCGAGTATACAGGAGACGTTGCGACTTCAGGTGACACTTGACTGGAGTGTCGAAATGATGGGTATGGTGATTGTAGTTTGGTGAATAAAATTCATTTACTTTAAACAGAGTGGCGCGCGAAAACAAATCATTAATCAGTTAAGCCCCGCGGTCAAACGCGGATGAGAGTTGCAACTCTCGCTCGCGTTTGACCGCCAACTCTTATCGACCCTCATGCACTTTCATCAACTTTTAGCTGGTTCAAATTTTGATGAGAGATTTTGCTCGTTTGACCGGTACGCATGCATGGTAACATCCAGTCAACTCTCATGCAACTCTTGTTCTCGTTTGAACGGGGCACGAGAGTTGATTAAACTCTCATGTAAACTCTCGCTTGCCAACTCTCATGCAACTCGTGTTCTCGTTTGAACGGGGCACGAGAGTTGATTAAACTCTCATGTAAACTCTCGCTTGCCAACTCTCATCAACTCTCATTCTCGTTTGACCAGAGCTTTAATTCATATTTACCATTACAGGATGGTCGCGTTTGGTTACATTGCAGTCTGTGTAATAAATGCGTGAAAAAAGGTATAACTAGGTTGGTGTGTGTTTGTCTGCTAGCATGATAACTCAAAAATGATCAAACTTTTTGATACGAAGATTTGTGGAGCTAACGGCTATAGGCCAAGGACAAATCGATTAAATTTTGGTTCAATTTCGATGAATATACAAAGGTTTGTCTTGTTTTCTCCGGCTGAACAGAACTCAATGTGTAATTAGAGACTAGAGTATGCATGATTACTTGACCTAATTTGCTGGCGGAGGTATGCAGTCTCTGAGTCCATTCTAGTACACACACGTAAAAACGCTCAAGTTGTAACAAACCTGCAGCAATGCTGTGATTTGTTCGCACTGCTTATTCCCAGCTTGTTGACAAGTTGTCATCGGCTTGTTGACAACTTGCTACAAGGTTGTTGACTCAACAGACTTGTTACAAGTTGTTTCAACAACATGTTATCATTCTGCAAACTTTGTGGCTTGTAGCAGCCTTGTTCTGGAGGCAAGGCATTCATGTGAAAAGAGTCAGCCAACGCTCTGCCGAAAAATATGGGTTTTCCCGCAGTGAGTGTTGACAGGGTGGATTAGGCCCCACAAGCATTATAGACTGCAGTTGAATATTTCTTATTGTGATTACAATTCAAATATTCATTTCACAAACGAAAATGAAGGTACATGTGTGGAAATCTATTTTTTACGTGAAATCACTTTTTCAGGTCGGGTTCATTGTCAGTCATGTGATCGCTGTGAACTTGCGGAACACGTTTGTCAGCGGTAAGAGTCATAATTCTACAGTTCAGCGTATATGATATATCCTATCTAACTAGGTCGTTTATGCTTACATATCAACTACACACGTAAAAATGCACAAGTTGTAACAAACCTGCACCAACTTGTTATCAGAATGTGTTCGCACTGCTTGTTCCCAGCTTGTTGACGACTTGCTACAAGTTGCTACAAGTTGTTCCAAACACTTGTTACCGTCCTGCAATTCAACAACTTGTTAACAAGTTGTGAGTAGTGACACCTTGTAGCAACTTGATAAAATGACAACATTGTTACAACCTGTTGACAAGCTTGCTACAAGTCTGTTGCGAACACATCTTAATTGTTGACAAGATCTTTATGTGTATAGTCTTAGACTAAAGTGTTTGCTACAGTAAATCTTAGCAGTGTCAATATCTTTGATGCAGTGAAGCTGGCATTCTAGAACGCCTGCCTGGCAGTCTAACCGCAGATCGGAGTACCTGTGAAATAGCCTGGAACGTTGTCTGAGGGACATTTTAGAACTGACAGTCTTACAGCTGACCACAGACAACCCAATTATAAGATCCTCTACAGTACAGTGTAAAAATATCTCATTAGAAATGTGGTACCGAAATTCTTCATTTTGTGCTTATATTTGCACATTTTTGGCCATAACTTCTAAAGTTCTTGTCTGATCATAACATTTTTAGGGATTGTACCGTAGGCAACATATCTATTTTTGATATCGTTTTTAGGTCTTTGAGAGGTTGTCATATCTGTGGAGATCTGGATCACAAAAGAAAAGACTGTCCGAAAAGACCTGACATTCCTTCAAGTGGAAAGAAAAGGTATAGAAATATCTCCGGATTTACTGAATGTTAGAGAATAACGACAAATATATATTTTAGGAGACTCATTCTTCCTAACACTGAACTGTAGGTTTGAAATCTGCCTGAGAAATATATTGAGCCATTGGGGGCCTCTTTGACCACTATCTAAGCAATCAGTTATTTTTCAAAAATGTTTTGACAAGCTGATGGTGATGATGCACCCTGCCTTGGTCGACGGTCACGTGCTCCCTCGTGACCAGTGCCCGCTCAGCACAACCCCCTACCAGATCAAGCTGGATCCATCCCTGTCCCAAACTCGGACTCTAACAGATTTTAAGCAAAAGCAGTTCAAAACGACAGCGCTGCTGGATTACTGTGATAGTGTGATTATCACTCAAAATATATCAGATAGCCATACTTGTATACGAATGTATACAGTAATCTTATGCGTTTATAGTTTACTGGTAATCATACTATAGTACCTTTCTTTTAGGAAAAAGAGGAAAGAACAATCTTCCAAGTCAAAAAAGCGAGGGAGACTTTCAGAACGATAACTCTTTCAAACGATAACTCTTTCAAACGATAACTATATATGTAAATGTACTGTAGGCCTGATATACAGTACCTGATTAGTAGGTTTTTGGGTTTTCCCAACCATCATCAAAATAACTGGGAATTTTCCAACATGCAGACTTTTGCCTGGGTACTGGGTAGGCTTTCCAGTTGACCATTGCAGTACTGCTAGTTTGACTGAGTGCTGACTGTTGCTACAGTACTAATGCTAGCTTGACTAGTCTAGTACTTCGTCTCGTTCTTCGAATATCAAGACTCAACTCGTACACTTCACCAGGCTGGTGACATCAGGGTATTGCATGCATGAGACAATTACCTGAATTAATCCAATATGTAATGAAAAGGCTCTGCGCCGGACATGTCCGGCGCACAACGGGTTTGTTGGCGCACAAATTGGCGCACAATTCCTAAAGTCGCAAATAGATTCTACATTCCATATGGGCTGCATTTACATTTCGTCTTGTTTTAAGCAGAAATAGGCAGAATTACTATTCCAACAACCATTCACTCAAGAACGCCTTGACAACATTTGGCAACGCCCTGAAAACAGCTCGAAACATTATACGATAAAACGATAGGCGTTCCATCGTTCAACTGGTAATCGCAGTATTAAACTATCAGTTTATAACTATATCTGTGACTATATATAGTCCTGGTCACGGGACATCCCTGGTAGGTACGAGCAGCCAATCAAAGCTCAGTTTACAACCTAACCCATCGCCCTTCAGCGTCAGTTGGTAAAATGTTTTACTTTTGTAAAATTTTGTCAATTTTAGTAAAAATTTAGTAATGATAACATTTTGGTAAATATTTAGAGATTTTAATGACTCAGTTTTTTTTGGAAAAAAATTGTGTTCGCATTTTACAAACTTTCCAGACTGTGGTTATAAGACCATGTTACGAGTCACGAATATTTCTCTTTGATCTTGACCCCAATTCCTAAAACTAACCCCTAATGTGTGCGTAACATGAACTTTTGGCTCCAGCCTGCAAATTCATGGAATGGGAAAATAGCGGGTTTTCATGCAGGCTAACGAGGTTGCCTTGTCGGAGCCTTCTTGACACGAAATAGGGCAAGGTTCTGTTCAGAGGGTTCTATTGTTCCACAACAAATTAAGATCAATGGCAAGCGAAATTAAAGACAGTGTGAAGGAATATTATGGCAAAATTTTGAAAACCAACGAAGATTTAAAGACAGATGCTTGTGTTCAAGTGGGTAAAGTACCGAAGCAAGTGAAAGAAGCACTTGATCTGTGTCACGAAGAAGTTGTAGCGAGGTACATTCCTTGTATTTACAACTATCAATTGTATGCTTTGTGATTCAGCATCGAGTAAAATACTAAAGTAGCATTGCAAGCTAATGTTATAACAAATTTATTATTAGCATGACAAAATTACTGGATGTTGATTGGTTGTGAGGAGTAACAATTGTTAATTTAATGATTTTCCCAAAACAAACAAAATGGCGGAAGTTTTGTCGTGCTAATAATAAACACTCTTACTACTATTAATCCGTAAGGGGCGGACCATTAGAAAAGTGATGTGGGGGTGGGAAAAGCAAGTAAAAAATAAAAGTGCGAAGTAAAAAATAAAAAATGCAAGAAATCAAGCCACTTGGCTCAAGAATTCAAAAAATGTCTGGGGGAGGTTGACAAATGACAACTCAAGGTTGTAACAATATTGTTATATCAAGCATGTAACGGACTTCTTGGAACAACCTTGTAACAAGTCTGATAATGCCTCAAGCTTGTTACAATTTGTTAACAAGTTGTTCCATACTTGTTGACAACTTGGGACAAGCAGTGCGGTGACAACTTATTGACGGCTTGTTGGCAGACTTGTTACAAGTTGTGAGATTTTTGCGTGTGTAGTACACACGTAAAAACGCTCAAGTTGTAACAAACCTGCAGCAGACTTGTACCAATGCTGTTTCAACAACTTGTTATGAAGATGTGTTCGCACTGATTATCCCCAGCTTGTTGACAAGTTGTCATCGGCTTGTTGACAACTTGCTACAAGGTTGTTGACTCAACAGACTTGTTACAAGTTGTTTCAACAACATGTTATCATTCTGCAAACCTTGTAGCAAGGTTGTAGCAGCCTTGTTCTGGAGGCAAGGCATTCATGTGAAAAGAGTCCGCCAACGCTCTGCCAAAAAATATGGGTTTTCCCGCAGTGAATGTTGACAGGGTGGATTAGACCCCACAAGCATTATAAACTGCAGTTAAATATTTCTTTTGTGATTACATTGCAAATATTCATTTCACAAACGAAAATGAAGGTACATGTGTGGAAATCTATTTTTTACGTGAAATCACTTTTTCAGGTCGGGTTCATTGTCAGTCATGTGATCGCTGTGAACTTGCGGAACACGTTTGTCAGCGGTAAGAGTCATAATTCTACAGTTCAGCGTATATGATATATCGTATCTAACTAGGTCGTTTATGCTTACATATCAACTACACACGTAAAAATGCACAAGTTGTAACAAACCTGCAGCAGACCTGTACCAACTTGTTATCAGAATGTGTTCGCACTGCTTGTTCCCAGCTTGTTGACGACTTGCTACAAGTTGCTACAAGTTGTTCCAAACACTTGTTACCGTCCTGCAATTCAACAACTTGTTAACAAGTTGTGAGTAGTGACAACCTTGTAGCAACTTGATAAAATGACAACATTGTTACAACCTGTTGACAAGCTTGCTACAAGTCTGTTGCGAACACATCTTAATTGTTGACAAGATGTGAGATCTTTATGTGTATAGTCTTAGACTAAAGTGTTTGCTACAGTGAATCTTAGCAGTGTCAATATATTTGATGCAGTGAAGCTGGCATTCTAGAACGCCTGCCTGGCAGTCTAACCGCAGATCGGAGTACCTGTGAAATAGCCTGGAACGTTGTCTGAGGGACATTTTAGAACTGACAGTCTTACAGCTGACCACAGACAACCCAATTATAAGATCCTCTACAGTACAGTGTAAAAATATCTCATTTGAAACATTTCATTTTTGAAACGAATTTTGTCCACCTGATTAGAAATGTGGTACCGAAATTCTTCATTTTGTGCTTATATTTGCACATTTTTGGCCATAACTTCTAAAGTTCTTGTCTGATCATAACATTTTTAGGGATTGTACGGTAGGCAATATATCTATTTTTGATATCGTTTTTAGGTCTTTGAGAGGTTGTCATATCTGTGGAGATCTGGATCACAAAAGAAAAGACTGTCCGAAAAGACCTGACATTCCTTCAAGTGGAAAGAAAAGGTATAGAAATATCTCTGGATTTACTGAATGTTAGAGAATAACGACAAATATATATTTTAGGAGACTCATTCTTCGTAACACTGAACTGTAGGTTTGAAATCTGCCTGAGAAATATATTGAGCCATTGGGGGCCTCTTTGACCATCTAAGCAATCAGTTATTTTTCAAAAATGTTTTGACAAGCTTCGCCCTCTTTGGTGATGATGCACCCTGCCTTGGTCGACGGTCACGTGCTCCCTCATGACCAGTGCCCGCTCAGCACAACCCCCTACCAGATAAAGCTGGATCCATCCCTGTCCCAAACTCGGACTCTAACAGATTTTAAGCAAAAGCAGTTATAAATGAGAGCGCTACTGGATTACTGTGATAGTGTGATTACAGGTCACTCAAAATATATCAGATAGCCATACTTGTATACGAATGTATACAGTAATCTCATGCGTTTATAGTTTACTGGTAATCATACTATAGTACCTTTCTTTTAGGAAAAAGAGGAAAGAACAATCTTTCAAGTCAAAAAAGCGAGGGAGACTCTCAGAACGATAACTCTTTCAAACGCTAACTCTTTCAAACGATAACTATATAATTATGTAAATGTACTGTAGGCCTGATATACAGTACCTGATTAGTAGGATTTTGGGTTTTCGCAACCATCATCAAAATAACTGGGAATTTTCCAACATGCAGGCTTTTGCCTGGTAGGTTTTCCAGTTGACCATTGCAGTACTGCTAGTCTGACTGAGTGCTGACTGTTGCTACTAATACTGGCCTGACTAGTCTAGTACTTACTGCTTTGCAATGTTTTATTCAGTGTTTCACTTTTAACGTCCCTCAATGCCAGTAAACCTTCCTCACGGGTTGTACCCGCATACCTACATGGCATCATTGCATCCCTATACATGTAATTCATCGTTCTTAGAATATCAAGACTCAACTCGTACACTTCACCAGGCTGGTGACATCAGGGTATTGCATGCATGAGACAATTACCTGAATTAATCCAATATGGAATGAAAAGGCTCTGCGCCGGATATGTCTGGCGCACAACGGTGTTTGTTGGCGCACAAATTGGCGCACAATTCCTAAAGTCGCAAATAGATTGTACATTCCATATGGGCTGCATTTACATTTCATTCACTCAACAACCATTCACTCAGAACGCCTTGACAATATTTGGCAACGTAGTGACAACGCCCTGAAAACAGCTCGAAACATTATACGATAAAACGATAGGCGTTCCAAACTCAACTGGTAATCGCAGTATTAAACTATCAGTTTATAACTATATCTGTGAGACTGTGACTATATATAGTCCTGGTCACGGGACATCCCTGGTAGGTACGAGCAGCCAATCAAAGCTCAGTTTACAACCTAACCCATCGCCGTTCAGCGTCAGTTGGTAAAATATTTTACTTGGTAAAATTTTGTCAATTTTAGTAAAAATTTAGTAATGATAACATTTTGGTAAATATTTAGAGATTTTAATGACTCAGTTTTTTGTGGAAAAAAATCGTGTTCGCATTTTACAAACTTTCCCGACTGTGGTTATAATTATAAGGCCATGTTACGAGTCACGAATATTTCTCTTTGATCTTGACCCCAATTCCTAAAACTAACCCCCATTGTGTGCGTAACATGAACTTAGAACCCAGACTGGCTCCAGCCTGCAAATTCATGGAATGGGAAAATAGCGGGTTTTCATGCAGGCTAACGAGGTTGCCTTGTCGGAGCCTTCTTGACACGAAATAGGGCAAGGTTCTGTTCAGAGGGTTCTATTGTTCCACAACAAATCAAGAATTAAGATCAATGGCAAGCGAAATTAAAGACAGTGTGAAGGAATATTATGGCAAAATTTTGAAAACCAACGAAGATTTAAAGACAGATGCTTGTGTTCAAGTGGGTAAAGTACCGAAGCAAGTGAAAGAAGCACTAGATTTGTGTCACGAAGAAGTTGTAGCGAGGTACATTCCTTGTATTTATAACTATCAATGGTATGCTTTGTGATTCAGCATCGAGTAAAATACTAAAGTAGCATTGCAAGCTAATGTTATAACAAATTTATTATTAGCATGACAAAATTACTGGATGTTGATTGGTTGTGAGGAGTAACAATTATTAATTTAATGATTTTCCCAAAACAAACAAAATGGCGGAAGTTTTGTCGTGCTAATAATAAACACTCTTACTACTATTAATCCGTAAGGGGCGGACCATTAGAAAAGTGATGTGGGGGTGGGAAAAGCAAGTAAAAAATAAAAGTGCGAAGTAAAAAATAAAAAATGCAAGAAATCAAACTTGGCTCAAGAATTCAAAAAATTTCTGGGGGAGGACCCACCTACACCCTTGTACACCTCGCCACCTCCTTGTTTAAAGATATGTTTTATATCTCCTAATATAACTTGGAAAAAAAAATTTGTGCAAAGGATGAGAGGTAAAAAAAAAAATTCGTCACAAGCAGGAAATAAACAAGAAAAAATAGTGCAAGTCGAAAAAGTCCACCCCCCATCACTTTTCTAATGGTCTGCCCCTAATTGTACTCGCCATCGCATGATAACCTAGATACTAACTAGTACATTTAATGTTTAATATCATTATTAACAATTTTCCTTGTTTCTGATTGGCTAAGAACATCAAAATTTTCTCTTAATTATTTTTACTGTGGGTATTTTTACTATGGGTATGGGTATTATGGGAGAAAATACCAGATGTGGTATTTTCTCCCAAATACCCCTAGTAAAAATGGGTATTAGTATAATTTTATTTTTATAGTATTTTCCTTGTTAATAATAATATTAATACGAAATATATAGCACTTGTTCTCAAAGTATTAATGAAAAATGGCACTTGTGTTTGGCGAAATATTCGTAATACCAATTACGAATATTTCGCCAAACACGCGTGCAATTTTTCATTAATACTTCTTGAACCGTGCTATTTCCTATACTAATACCAGGCCCTAATTTACACCTTTCATCTAGATATTTTGGCTGTGGTTTGGTATTTCCTACATCAGTGGAAGGTGTGAATGTGTTGGATTTTGGCAGTGGTGCTGGTCGAGATTGCTTTATCTTGAGTAAACTTGTGGGAAAAGATGGCTTTGTGACAGGAGTGGATATGACTGAGGAACAGGTATTAAGCTACAGCAGCTGCCATGATTTGTGTCTGACTGATATACCTGAAAAAGATTAAAAACACAGTGATGTTTCAATTCATCAGACAGTGAGATTTGTAGTTTGTGTTAGCTGACATTAAGCACCTATATATACAATTGCTGAAACATCAAACTGCCATAGTTGTGAGTCTTTCAGGTAGTTTGTTATAAAATATTACCTATAGTAGATGCCAACATTTGTGTAAGTAATTATTTTGCAAGGATTACAGTGTGACACCCACCTAAAATTTCCTAGTCCACTGTTCCTAATAGTCAACATCAACAAATTTGTGTTTGTCAAACTATTTCCACAATTGTTGAAATTTCTTGCAATTACTCCAGATGGTGTTTTAAAATGCAATGATGAGCCTACCATCACCATACAGCTTACCCAGTATCAAGATTACACGCAGCTATCAGAGTGCTGACTTTGACATATCGACCAATCCTTGATATTTGCAGCAAGAGCAAGTTGCAAAGAAAGATCGCATTGAGACCAGCAAGACACATGGCCAGGAGAATGTGGAGGGATTCGCAAGAGTGCTTGGAGAATGCCTTGCAGGTTCTCCCATTACAAATGCCCATGAAAGATGCGAATACTTCAGAGATGCTGTTTACAATGCCATCATGTCCGCACTCTGAGGAAATGGTACCTGTCATAGAGGGGAGGTCAGAGACGCCCTTGCAGCATACAAAGACTGCTCACTGAATGCAACCGGCAAGCTCTACAGGCCACCCACAGCAAAGTCCAGCAGAACTCCAGGTGATGCGCCAACAACTATTGGTTTCGCTCTGTTTCCAGATACCTCACTTTGGTCGTCTGTCAGGACGCCCCACAGCTTCCACACACTTCTTCCTATCATCACGATCTTCCATGATTGTGCGAAGCTCCTGCATGAACACTCTCTATCCCAGTATATATATCTTCAAGCAGCATATCCACATGCTAGGTAATTCATCTTCCTCTACAGGTCTTTCCATCAGTTGGCTGCCAGAGTTAATAAGTGTCTTGCTAGCAACTTCTTCTGCTTTCCGGATACAATATGTCAAGCAAGACGCACGTTTCCCTGTTGCACTTTTGTGGAAACTTTCGGCTGTTCCCCATATGGAGTTAAAAAGAGAAACTTGTCAACTTCGGAAAATCTCGGTTCAAAACTGAACCGAAGCAGCTAGACTTGCTTCAATATTCTCTCTTTCCTTGTTTTTTCTGTATCGATCTACTAAATAGTATAAATGACTGTTAACATATTAAGCATTACATACATTTTTCAGTTCACTCCCCGTTGGGGCTTTTCAGTGACCGATTACATCAAGTATCTCGCTTACCTTTATTATGAACGTAGCCTACAATATCTATTTTTACAACAATTGTGATTATTACTTTCCCAATCTGTATAATTATCCTAAACCACCCAGTAAACTTTCCCTGTGGGAGGAAACCTAGAGTGCCCGGAGAAAACCCACAACTTTCGGCAGAGCGTTGACTTACTCTTTTTACATGAATGTGATGATCGAGTAAAGTCTTCAGCGAGAATTGAACTCAAGATTTAGAGGTGAAAGGCGCTTGCTCTGATGACTGCGCCACCGAAGCCCCATGAGTTACACTATAACTATATAACTTTAGGCTAATAACTACTCTCAGGCCTCAACCTAAGCTCTAACCTATAACTATACGGACCGTATCATTTGCAGGTAAATATTGCCAGAAAATACATTCCCTACCACATGGAAAAATTTGGATATAGCAAACCAAATGTGGACTTCAAACTTGGGTACATTGAAAATCTCAAAGAAGCTGGAGTTGGGGATGAAAGCTGTGACTTAATTGTGTAAGTTGATTAGAGCTGCCAAAAAAGTGACGAGTGGTAAAAAAATGGAAGATTAGAAAATACATAAAAGGAAAGAAAGTGAGAAAAGAGAATCTAATAGAATAGTTTGAATAGAAATATAGAGTAAACTATAAAGAATAGAATGAGAAGACAATTAAGGCGCTTCTTGAGTAGAATTTGATCATTATTTATACAAGTGTGTTTGCAACCGCCCTGGACCCCCAATAATTTATCAAAGCTGCCTTTGAATGATAGTTGATTAAATTTAACTGTAACAAAGCTGTACAGTACGAATGATTTTACATTCATGACATGCAGCCTGGATAGGCTATAATTAAAGTAGCCAAAATGGTTTTAAGAACCGAGATTTGCAGCAACAAAAGGGTGGTTATATGTTGGCAACCTAAGTTCGCACCCGCAATATTTTGCGAAGTGTCCGCCACTGATTAAAGATGTTTTATGTTTCACTTATCAACCAGTTTCCTGATGTAAACAGTGACGGACGCTAGTGGGGGCCACCAGTTGGGGGGAAAGCTGTTTGCTGGCAGACACTAGTGGCGGACACTAGTGGGGGGTCAAGCTGGGGACTTTGCTAGTGAAAACTGTGGCGGACACTAGTTGGGGGGGGGGGAGGGGTTTGCTGATGTAAAGAGTGGCACACACAATAGGGGGGTATGTATGTTCCTGCACGAAAAATAGGAATATAACCAATTTAATGCTCATTTCTAATTGAGCATCTTTTTGCATTTTGTGTTCTGGCACACTCTGCACATAATTTAATAAGAAAGAGATGTTTTATTTTATAATTACCTTGTTTTCATTTACTATTTATCTAATATGTTTATTAACCTTTTTGTTTCAGTTCGAATTGCGTAATTAATTTATGTCCTGATAAATCAACAGTCTTCAAAGAAGCTTTCAGAGTTTTAAAGGTAAATGTCTGTCAGTACCCATTACTATAGAATTTATATGTATATTGTAATCGTTATACGTACTGCCTGTTTGTTGAATGTTGGTTTTCTGATCAATCCAGGTACTTGCAGTAATTAATTCTCAGTTCTCAATGTTAAAATGACTTGGCATCATTATTTAATACTGAACTTTTTAAGAGATTATAGACAATTTTCCAAACAATTGATTATATACAAATGATTTTGGGCTCCTGCGCCTCGCCTCCCTAATATTTTCCTGTTCGCTCCTCTATTCCTAACCCCTAAAAACCGCAAGCTACGCAGGCTACGAAATTAGTGGGATTATGCAGATAATAACATCGATCGATTGTTTCTGCAAATTTCAGCACACTCGAACATTTTTGGCATTGAAAATAACCTTGTTTCAACTTAGTTACTTAAGCTCTGAAACGAGGACGAGACAGACCCGTAGCTGAGGGGGGGCCTGGGGGGCCAATGCCCCCCCAACTGGAAATATTGTGCGCCCCCAACTGAAATTGAAAATTTTTATACCCCCCCTCCCCCCCGGTCGACAAAAAAAGAAATAATTTATTTCGGAAATGGGAAAAATTGATTGACAAACGGGGACTGACATAGAAAAGTGTCCCCCCAAAAATTGAGAGCCAGCTACGGGCCTGGGACGAGAATTGATGAGAGTTAGCAAGGGAGAGTTTGCGTGAGAGTTTCATCAACTCTCATGCCCCGGTCAAACGAGAACAAGAGTTGCACGAGAGTTGAGTGGATGTTACCACAGAGTAGACACTATACAGAGGTTTCACTTCAGGCAAAATGCGTAACCGGCCGCTATTCTGTCTGATGATGACTTTAAAATAGAGTGGAAAATTTACAGTCTCTCAAACTCGTCTTGTTTTATTCATATTTTGAATTTCAAAATGACATTACTCTCCGGAATTTGTTTTTTTTTCTTTATTTTCTAAATTATCGGCCGGCCGCCATGTTCCTAGCCAGTGCGGTAACGAGAGGCATTCACCCCCCCCGAACAAGATGGCGGCCGATATTTTCGGAAAATAACCGGCATAAGAGACCCTTGTTATTTTCTTTATAACGGTTTACCTTGACTGAAGTTGTGATTAACAACATTAAATAGTTAACTCGAATTTTTGCGGTATTTTTACGTCTAAAAATGCCCGCCATTTTGAATGTTTTCGGGGGGGGTGAGCATCTCCTTTGCGCACTGGCTAAGCATCGGTTACGCTCAAAACATTAGGATTTGATACACAGTGAGGCCTCTTTATAGTGTCTACTCTGTGATGTTACCATGCGAACGTGCATAAACTCTCATCAAAATTGAACCGGCTCAAAGTTGATAAGAGTGCCTGAGAGTCGATGACAGTTGGCGGTCAAACGCTAGCGAGAGTTGCAACTCTCATTGACTAGTCATCCTCATATGACCAGGGCTAATAACAGGACAATTAAAAGGGGTTTTATCTAGCGTTACAAAATTTGCAATATATTAAAAACGAAAGCTGGAAAGCTGATTATTTTATATGTCTTGTAGATCATTACACCGAGTTTTATTCAAAAATTCTAGGTTGATAGAAATATTCCTTCCTGAGTTACAGTGTTTTTAATATGCTACTGACGTCAGCATGATTTTAGAAAAAGGACCGTTAAAGCTATTTTGCTTAACGTAATTTAATGCATAAAGTTTGGTTATTCATCAAAAATTATGTGGCTTATCTTACTGTTAGTTCAATTTGGATATTTTATTTGAAAAAGATAGTTACACTTGCACATTTGTATTTTGGCCGCCATGTTCTTAGTCAAATCTGACCAACAACTGATGGCCACCAAAAATTGTGATGCCAATATTTTAAAGTGCTTCAGCCAAAATGCTACAACTGTAATTTGAAACAGATTACTAATCCGTTTGAAGGCCAAACCAACATTTTTCAGTTACGTTGTGCATAAAAAACAGCGTGTAACGACTTCTGAAATAATGCTGATGTCAGCAATTTCTATAACTAAAAACTCTGTAACTCTGGAAAGAATAATTGCACAAACCTAATTGTTCAAACCTGGAATGTTCATAATGATAGATAAATAATGCTAAAGTATATCAGCATAAGAAACTGGATTTTAAGAGTTTATTATTTAATGTGAAACCCCTCTATTGCTCTCTTCAACTTTATTGTTCAGGAAGGTGAAGAGTTATATTTCAGTGATATTTATGTTGATCGTGAGCAGCCTCAAAACATCAAGGACCACAAAGAACTATGGGGTTAGTAAGATGTTGTATTGCCAGCATTATGCTGCAAGTTTATAGGATCAAACTACCTAAAAATATAACAAGAACTTCAACGTTTCCAGCGGATACAAACCGGCAGCATATCCTTTATCGCTACCTACACTGAAACCACGATGCAAGTGTCTCTTCCTAATCCTAACCCTTAATCCTAATCCTAACTCTAATCCTAACCTCAACCCTAATCCTAACCTCAATGCTAATCCTAACCTCAACCCTAATCCTAACCTCAATGCTAATCCTAATCCTAACCTCAACCCTAATCTTAACCTCAACCCTAATCCTAACCCTAATCTTAACCTCAACCCTAATCCTAAACTCAACCCTAATCCTAACCTTTAATCCTAACCTCAACCCTAATCCTAGCCCTAATCTTAACCTCAACCCTAATCCTAACCTCAACCCTAATCCTAACCTCAACCCTAATCCTAACCTCAACCCTAATCCTAACCCTTAATCCTAACCCTTAATCCTAACCCTAATCCTTATGACGTAATTTCGAGATAGTAATATGGAAAATCACCCCATTCAAGATATTACCAGCATTAATATTTTAAATCATAGAATTTAGAATATATGGTTTTAAAATATGACGGTACAACCTACAGTAAGTATGCAGGATGGCTTTATCACTTCTAAGCGGGTCTCATGTAAACGGGGCCTAAATGTAACTTTTTCTCATAACAATGACTGTACTTAGGTGAAGGTTTCGGTGGTGCCCTGTACTGGAAATCATTCGTGGATTTAACAAAAGAAATTGGTTTCTCGGGACCATATTTGGTCACAGGTCGAAACCTGTCTTGTGGTAATGAAGAACTCGCGAAAATCTTAGGTATATAGTGAACCATAATTGAATGAATAAATTTGTGCCTATAAATCGTTTTCACATGACGTCAAGAAATTAAAAAATTAAAGCTACAAGGCTGGCTGTTTTATATCATACGTATGTCGTTACTACGAGTCTTCACCAAAAATTTTGAGTCAGTACAATTATTTCCCCTCGAGTAACAGAGTTTTGAAAAATATTATTGTTGACATTAGCATTATTTTCAAAGGCTGTTAAAACTATGAACATATGCACACAATTTAGTTTTAAAATGCTTGGTGATGCCTAATCCAACCTTAAAAAGAATCTAAACATTTCACATTTGGCTTAAACTCTCCCTGATACTAACGTTTGATTTTTGGCCACCATGTACGTTGCCGTTTGTGTACAAACTCGGCGCAATTCTATACACCAACATGGCGCCCAAAAAGCAAGTGCTCAAATGAAGCCGAATCTTAACCCAAATTGAATCATACTAAAGTTGGATTAGACATTTAGACATCACTTCCATATCTTAACCAAGCATTTCAAAAATAAATTGTGTATATAGCGTAGTTTTAACAGCCTGTGAAAATAATGCTGACGTAAGCAATAATATATTTCGAGATTCAGTCGGTAGAAGTGCTATTTTAGTCGGCAAACAAAAAGATTTTTGAAGGAAATGAAACTTAAATTGTGGAAAAAGAGTTGAAATTAGTGTTGAAATTAGTAAAGTAGTAGTTTAAAAAGAGTGTAGCCTGGAATTTTTTTTTACCCCCCCCGCCCCCCGCCCCCCGTCGACGAATAAAAATAAATTTAATGAGAAGCAAAGTAAGGTTGTAGTCGGTACAACGACGTTAGGTAGTCGGTTGAAACGACCTTCCACCCCCCCTGAGAATTTTTCTGAGGACGGCCCTGACTGCTAGTCTGACTGAGTGCAGCTGACTGTTGCTACTAATATTAGCCTGACTAGTCCATTACTTACTGCTCTGCTTTGCAATGTTCTATTTAGTGTTTCACTTTCAACCAGTGCTGTAGAACTAAATTCATAACTAGGGGGCTCCCTAGACGAGCATGTTACCAAGGTGAAAACATTCGGGAATGGATGACGTCATAAGTAACCCCCCAATCCCATGATCGCATCTTTATATGATATTCATGCCTGAAGTAGTTATAGTGATGCTTTGAGAATGAAAACTATGGAAAAATTATATATTTTCAAGCATTCTTGCCAAAAAGAGTGGTGGCTCAGCCCCTCCATAGCTTGAGGAAGGGGGACTCCGCCCCCAAGAGCCCCCCTCTTCTACACCACTGCTTTCAACCTTCCTCGATGCCAGTAAACCTTCCTCACGGGTGGTACCCGCATACCCGCAGCTTTTTTTCAATTCTGATAAGTGGCAATTAATAAGGAGTCCCTTTTTTAATTCCTCAGGCGATTTAAAGTTTGTCTCGGCAACATATCGGCTGTTCAAAACTAGCAAGAAACCTGACGATAAATGCTGCTGCTCTGTCAAGTACAAAGGTTTGTGACCAGTTGAAAAGAATAACGTTTGATTGATGGTTTTCAGTGACTGTTACGAAACAGCAGGTGGTGGTCAACTTCAGTTGATCACCATCTGCTAAATGCCGGTTGATCACCATCTGTTAAATGCCCGTTGATCATCATCTGTTAAATGCCCGTTAATCATCATCTGTTAAATGCCCGTTAATCATCATCTGTTAAATGCCCGTTGATCATCATCTGTTAAATGCCCGTGTGATCACCATCTGTTAAATGCCGGTTGATCACCATCTGTTAAATGCCCGTTGATCATCGTCTGTTAAATGCCAGTTGATCATAATCTATTAAATGCCCGTTGATCATCATCTGTTAAATGCCCGTTGATCATCATCTGTTAAATGCCGGTTGATCACCATCTGTAAATGCCGGTTGATCCCCATCTGTTAAATGCCGGTTGATCCCCATCTGTTAAACGCTCGTTGATCATCATCTGTTAAATGCCCGTTGATCATCATCTGCTAAATGCCGGTTGATCACCATCTGTTAAATGCCCGTTGAACATCATCTGCTAAATGCCGGTTGATCACCATCTGTTGAATGCCCGTTGATCATCATCTGTTAAATGCCCGTTGATCATCATCTGTTAAATGCCCGTTGATCATCATCTGTTAAATGCCCGTTGATCATCATCTGTTAAATGCCCGTTGATCATCATCTGTTAAATGCCCGTTTATCATCATCTGTTAAATGCCGGTTGATCACCCTCTGTTAAATGCCCGTTGATCACCATCTGTTAAATGCCGGTTGATCATCATCTGTTAAATGCCCGTGTGTTCACCATCTGTTAAATGCCGGTTGATCATCATCTGTTAAATGCCCGTTGATCATCATCTGTTAAATGCCGGTTGATCACCATCTGTTAAATGCCCGTTGATCATCGTCTGTTAAATGCCAGTTGATCAACTGTTAAATGCCCGTTGGTCATAATCTGTTAAATGCCCGTTGATCATCATCTGTTAAAGCCCGTTGATCACCATCTGTTAAATGCCCGTTGATCACCATCTGCTAAATGCTGGTTGATCATCATCTGTTAAATGCCCATTGATCATCATCTGTTAAATGCCCGTTGATCATCATCTGTTAAATGCCTGTTGATCATCATCTGTTAAATGCCCGTTTATCATCATCTGTTAAATGCCGGTTGATCACCATCTGTTAAATGCCGGTTGATTACCCTCTGTTAAATGCCCGTTGATCATCATTTGCCAAATGCCCGTTGATCATCATCTGTTAAATGCCCGTTGATGATCATCTGTTAAATGCCGGTTGATCACCATCTGTTAAATGCCCGTTGATCATCATCTGTTAAATGCCCGTTGATCACCATCTGTTAAATGCCCGTTGATCACCATCTGTTAAATGCCCGTTGATCACCATCTGTAAAATGCCCGTTGATCATCATCTGTTAAATGCCCGTTGATCATCATCTGTTAAATGCCCGTTGATCATCATCTGTTAAATGCCCGTTTATCATCATCTGCTAAATGCCAGTTGATCACCATCTGTTAAATGCCCGTTGATCACCATCTGCTAAATGCCGGTTGATCACCCTCTGCCGAATGTTCAGTGCAACCCACCTATATTCGTATGCGGTCTCATTGATGTATATTTTATCTTCTTAAAACTACAGGTACAATGAGTGAAAGTCCAGAAACCTTCAAGTTTGATCATAAACATACTTTTGATGTAAGTAGATGCAATATGTACCAAAAAACGATCAACATTAATACAATACATACCAAACCAGTCAATAGTCGAATATACCGAAAAGGGCTTAAATACTCAATATTCTAATATATTGGTCTATATTCTGATATATACAGAAAAACAATCGCCGATATTCGAATATATATGGGTATTATGCATGGAAAACGGTCAACAGTCGAACATAAGACGCAGGGTGTGGCTGTAATTCACCATATTAATTTTCTAACCATTATGTTTGGAATATTCTCACTACCTTCTTGCCGTTTGAGGCATATTTCACACTTCATTATTGAATTACTTTAATATAATGTTAATGTTATATAATATTAATACTAATTAATTGTCGTTTTTCATTATTGTTGTATTGTAAACTTGTCTATTATTGTTGTATGTAAATATCGTAAATAGCTGTAAGATGCAGGACCCCACTGAAAAACACGTCATTTATATGGAGTGATGTGGATATCCTAAATATAATTTGATTATTATTATTCTATTTTGTCTCCTGTAGTCTAATTTCCAAGCAGTGAGCTGTGACATAGTCAATGTTCTAAAGAATTCCAGATATTCTCAACATCTCGAGTTTAAAGATGCCGACTCAACTTGTACCGTTCCTTGTGCATCTGCGAATTCCGCTGACCCCTTCGAGCTGGCGAACGCAGTCACCGAAAAGACATCGTGCTGTAAGAAGGCAAAAGATTGTTGTTAGAAAACGTCACTACGGGCAGCCTCGCATATTGATTTGCCCCACGAGAAACCTGTGACGAGAAACGTAATCAGTATGGACGTTGGGGGGGAGGGGGTGGTGGCGACAGGAGTCAGCTCGTAGTGTTTATGTATATTACAGGGTTGATAACAGTGTTCTCACTGAAGGGGTCACCCTGTATAAATAAAATGGTGTTATGTTATGTTATGTATGCAATAAAATGTCGAAAACTATGTGTGACGTTTCTCGTGGCGATATGTGAGGCGAAAACGATCTCTCGAAAACGATGCTAAAATGTGGACGATATTGGTACTACTCGGCTTCAACCAATATACGTATATATACAATTAGGCGAGAGTACTCTAGCTTGCACCAATAAGATAATTTCGCAATGTTGCATGAAATTTGAATGCAAGCAAGGGAACTGAATTTTTTGTCAAATTCATCCAACATGGCGGCGAGACGTATCGTGAAAACCACCTAGAAAAAAATAAAAAAATAATTAGAGTACACGCGTAAAATCCGTAAATACGCACAAGTTGTAAAAAAACCCTTGAGCAGACTTGTACCAATGCTGTTTCAACAACTTGTCATCCGGATGTGTTGGCATTGCTTGTTCCCAGCTTGTTGACTCAACAGACTTGTTACAAGGTTGTTGACCCAACCGACTTGGTATCTTCCTGCAATCTTGTTGACAAGATGTGAGATTTTTATGTGTGTATGTGAGGCCAGGGTAAGCTTCCCCAGTTAATAATGATATATGATCACTAGAGACTGGTCCTTAGTCTTTACTCAACCTCTACGGAGTGAGCATAACGGAGGTGTAGCCCTGAGAGTGAAGCTCAACAGGGTCTTTTTTCTCTGTTCCTTTGTATGTTTGCAGGAACATACTGTACATGTGAGGAGCACGTGGATATCATGTAGAGGTATAATTTAGTAGTTATGTGAATATTAACGCCAAGTTGCTGCAGCTGCAGCAAGAAATTCATTTCTAACCAGAGCTTCCACTTGGAAGGAAATTTTAGCATTTGGAAGGAAAAATAAGAGGAAATGAGATTTGGAAGGAAATTGGAAGGAAATTTGGCCATTTCGAAGGAAAAGGGAAGGAAATTTTACAATTTAAACTTTTTCAGTAATTTCTAGTAATTTAATAATGAACTTTTTAGTTAAAAAACATGTATAAAAATAATACATCGAATATTGACATAACCATCAAGGATGAATGGGGGTAATTTGGGACTTACAGGTCTTCAGTGGGTGAGTAGAGTACTTGTACATAAATAACGCGGGCTGAATTTTTTTCGCGGGTTTTTATAAACTATTTTTAACTTACTTTTTATAAACCGGTTTGTAAATTATGATGGCTTATAAAAGATTTAAGGAAAAAATTCATAAAAAACTCGTTTAAGTAATATGTCGTTTGAGAAAACAGACAACAGAACATGTTTTTTCAGGTTAATTATCCTTATTCAAATTAATTTTGAACGGTATAGACTAATGACTATATACTACTCTACTCTGTAGTGATCTGGAACACTAATGTTGGATACTTGAATTTTGTACCGTACGCAATGGTTAATTATTTTTCTAATATTAAATTAGAGATTCACTATTTGAATACTGCAGTACACCTTCAATTTACATCGGGAGTACAGTACAATACAAAATTTATTATACTATTTAAAAAAAAATTGGAAGGAAAAATGGAAGGAAATTTAGGATTTTGGGAAGGAAATTCTGCGAAAAAAAAGGACGAAAACGAGAAATTTTACTTTGCCAAAGTGGAAGCACTGTTTCTAACCAATGAGCTCTATATATATATATCTGGAGTGAGAACTTATGTCCAAAAAGTGAAGCCAAAGATGGCGGAAATTGACGTCCAGTGCCAATCCCTTTCTATTGTTTTCGACCGCGCGGTTTGCACAAGCCGGCAAGGAGTGTGTCGAAATTTTGTGTTTTTACTCCGATGTAAACAATAACATCATGATTTTATGAACTAATAACTTGATTAGCGATGCGATCTGTTAGTATAAACTGGAATTAGCTAGAAAAATGGTATGAAATTCAAAACTGTTTATGACCTTCATGAGTTTGGACGTCAATTGCCGCCATCTTTGGCTTCACTTGGCCTATTGGCCGAACATTAGAAGTTCTTACTCCAGATATATATATGGAGCTCACTGCACTGTAACTGCCAAAGTTGGAACAACAAGCCGATATTAGGTTTGTCACAACAACATTTTTGTCATGCTTTTAACATAAAATGATGATTTGTACTAACTCATGTAAGTACCATGTGAAAATCATGAAGGCACGATTTATGATAATTTACTGAGCATGTGCGTACCACGTGTATATCATCGCCATAATTATGATAATTATGATAGACTCGGACCTTGCGCGCATTCATTCAAAAATAATTTATATTGCTAAGCAATTATTAGAAATCAAAAGGTCGCAATTTGCTGGTTCTAAAACGTTATATACTTGTCGAAAAATTGCAAAATAGCGTTATATCACTTCACAGAAAAAAGAAGGTCAATGGCAAACGAAATCAAAGAGAGTGTGAAGGAATATTATGGCAAAATTTTGCAAACTAACGATGATTTAAAGACAAATGCTTGTGTTCAAGTGGGTAAAGTTCCGAAGCAAGTGAAAGAGGCACTTGATTTGTGTCATGAAGAAGTTTTATCGAGGTATGAGACGTATATATTTCTTGTATATGATACTTGATGATAGATGACTTGTGATTCATCAGCTGTAATAGTGTTAACTGTATTTTGTTTTCAAATATGCTTATGTTCCCAACATTTGAAATCGACGAAAATCGACGATCGGAATGCCAATCGATCAATCAATAGCAATTAACGAATTGGTTTCAATAAAATATTGGTATTTACCAATTGATAGTCACAAAATGTAGTCTGTCAATCAATATTTATTGATTTTTTGAAATTGAAATCTGATCAGAGTGTTTTGGCTCAAAGTTGTTTTGCTGTGGATAATAGAGACCTTACGTAAACTACAGATTTTTACGTCTTGTGTGCAACATCTGCATTTCAAGCCACGAGAAGTGGTACTCAGCAAATTGGCTCAGTACTGAAGTAGAAATCTTCTAAACCAAAAAGCCGTTATCTCAACTTCCACAAACTGAAGTGAATTCATACGATTGATAATACACGACAAGTTATATTTAATTGATTTATTTGAAGCAGTTTCTTTTGGCAGTCGTCCTTCGCGTTGCCGTCCAACATCGTAAGGTCTCTATTAGCCAGACACCAGATCCTGAGTGTAACCGCTATTTATCTGACCACGGTTAATATTATGCATGCGTACATAAAATATTTACATTACACTGAACCTTGCCCGCACCCAAATCCCACCCTAACTGGCCTGCATCCTAACTTTCAATCCTAAAGTTCATCCCGGCTAGGTGGGATAGAGTGTTTATATGATAATTTTTCATATACCAATATAATTATATGGTTAACATTCTGTTCCTTGTAGATATTATGGCTGTGGTTTGGTATTTCCTACAGTAGTGGAAGGTGTGAATGTGTTGGATTTTGGTAGTGGTGCTGGTCGAGATTGCTTTATCTTGAGTAAACTTGTTGGAAAAGATGGCTTTGTGACAGGAGTGGATATGACTGAGGAACAGGTACAGATATAAGATGCTGTGGGTTGGTTGTGTTCACTGAAATTTATTTTCTTTCAGTATGTATTACCCATGGTTTGTGTCTGATACCTGAAAAATATTAAAAACACTTTGATGTTTCAGGTGAAGGTCATTCTTATCCCTGACAATCTGCCACATTTTTTAGATCAGTGGGAGGCCTACCCATGAAACAAAGTCACATGCCTACAATCATTGATGGTCTTGTCACCCTGCTAGCTCTCCTTTTCACAGAATGATGTAAAAAGCCGACTCACTGTGGTATTAGTACCCTTGCCCCAGGTGCTCTTTAACAGGTCTACACCAGGCACGAAAATTTGTGTAATTATTATGCCAGGACCACATAGGCTTGGGCGGTTTTGCTTAAAATAAAAACCGAAAAATAGTCCGATGTGATTGGTTGATGCGCAATTTTACCGCTAAATATTATGTTGAGTTTGAGTGTCAAGTATCGTAAATTAAGGTCAAAATGGTCAAATTACCGCGATGACAGTAAATAATTATGTAATGACGGTTTTCCGGTTTTTCTAAAAGCTAAACCGAAAAAAAGGGTTTTAAAATAAAACCGAAAAAACCCCGGTGAACCGTCCAAGCGTAGAACCACACTGTAACATCAACCTAAAGTTTCCAAGTCCACTGCTCCTAACTAGTCAGCATAAACAAATTTGTGTTTATCAAACTATTTCTACAATTGTTAAAATTGCTTCCAATTACTCTGGTGTTAATGCAATAGTAAGCCCACCTGGATAACCTTATATAAAATATATATTCCCCTCCCCATCATAAGAGTGTGAATCTGCTCCTGTTAGTCAGCTCATATCTGTAAGATAAAGTTAGCATACCTCACAAAGGAGGTGCGTCAGCCAGTGCACACTAAAATTTTCATGATTTATAGCATTTTTAAACATAATCAGTTATGGTGGTGAATATTGTGCACTCCCCTTAGAATTTAAGTATGCACCCTCCTGCCTGATACATCCTGCACCTGCTAAGTTTAGTGGTTTATAAATTACATACAGTCTTTAAGTTAAATAATATAAATTACAATATTACATACACTCTCAGCCTAGTGTTACGCTGACTATATGTATCATTTGCAGGTAAATGTTGCCAGTAAATACATTCCCTATCACACAGAAAAATTTGGATATAGCAAACCAAATGTGGACTTCAAACTTGGATACATTGAAAATCTCAAAGAAGCTGGAGTTGAGGATGAAAGCTGTGACTTAATTATGTAAGTTGATCACTGGTCACAGGAAGTTTTTGAGAGTGGCAGAAAAACAGAAGCTGGAAGAAAATTATTGATCTTTGCTTATTGGAGAAACATGGGTGGCAGATGCGGTTAGTGCACTGCCCCTTACCTCTGAGTTAGGTCGGTTATATATCAGGTCGATCATTGGCAGGGATTTACTTCGGTTGGTTAACCTCCCAGACTGTCCTTGATTAACTCATGTAAGTTGAGATTGGTTGGTTCTCTCCTGTGCTTCAAGGGTTTTTCTCTGTGTACTCCGACAAACCCTTGGAACCTTTGTCAATTGGGTTGCAAAACCTGTTAAGGCTTCCCATCCACCATTCCACCTCAGAGTGGTAAAACACAATAAACTAATTTTTGAAACTAGAGTAAACCGTTTTATTTTAGTTCCAATTGTGTAATCAATTTATCTCCTGATAAACCGACAGTTTTCAGAGAAGCCTTCAGAGTTCTAAAGGTAAATGTAACTTGTCATTGAATATATAGCTTTACCATGATGTACATAAATCTAAAACTCTCTATGTGATAAACATGGGCTGTGGGAGCATCTAAAAAGTAGGGGGGCACTGCCTAAAAGGGCCACCTATCAGTGGTAAACCCAGTGTCATTTTGGAGGGAGAGGGACCGGTGTAAATAATCCTGATGGTAGTGGTACAATATAAGGAACAAGCATTGTAGGTGGGCCCGACAGGATTCCCTCGGGTAAAATTTGAATTTCTAGGTCTCTGAAATGGCATGCATTTCCAGCATTCTGAGGCAACTTTTTTACCTATATATAGATTTTGCCCATTGATTCAGAAAGGGGCACTTTCAAACCAGAAAAGAGGACACTTTCATTTCAGAAAAGGGGCACTTTTTCCATTTTTTAAAAAGGTGGGTGGGGCACATGCCCCCAGTGCCCCTCCTTGGTTCTGCAGCCCCTGGTTATAAATGCACATGCATTTTCCAACGTTTTCAACCTTGGTTGATTTGGGTTGTCCATTAATCTTCCTCAAAATATCTGGAAATTTTCTGATATGCATGCTTTTGCATGACCATGCATGGGTAGATTTACCAGTTGGCCATTTGCAGTACTGCTAGTCTGACTGAGTGCTGACTGTTGCTACTAACACTAAGCCTGACTAGTATTTAATGCTTTCATTGGCACCTTGCAATGTTTTATTCAGTGTTTCAACATTCCTCAATGCCAGTAAACCTTCCTCACATGTGGTACCTGCATACCCACAGCTTTTTTGCCACTCTGACTGGCTTTTTCTTATTGTTCAGGAAGGAGGAGAGTTATATTTCAGTGATATTTATGCTGATCGTGAGCTGCCTCAAAATATCAAGGATCACAAAGAACTATGGGGTTAGTAAGAAACATTCCCAGTATGAGACTTAGAATGTATGGTTCTATAGACCGTGGTATAATGGTTGTGTTAAGGCTTTTTAACACAATTTGATTTGTCAGATCCGATTCTCTTCCTGACGTATGTGATTTCACACAATACAGCAACAACTGCACTTTTCACCTGCAGGTATGACCGTATGAGCCAATGGCTTTACTCTTTTCAGCAAATCCAGTAAATCACATGCGGCAAGAGGAGAATTGAAGGTTTGTCAGAACCAAGTGTATTGGGTACAAGTATTGGATGCCAGTTCAGACGATCCTATTTTACCGGTGTTTAACCCGCGATCAGGCCCCTGCGGTGACCTGTTTAGGTCTGGGGATAGTCGGTTTCTTTTCATCGTGTCGGATGGAAATAGAGCAGGTCAAGTTCTATTTCGATCCGATTGTCAGACTGACGGATTCGACTTTTGGAAGGTCATGGTGTTCACACATTCTGATTTCTCGGCTCAATTTCCATATTAACAACCTGAACTTTAATACAAACTTAATAGTAATCCTAACTCTAATCCTAACCTCTAATCCTAACCTCAACCCTAATCCTAACCTCGACTCTAATCCTAACCTTTAATCCTAACCCTAATCCTCTAATCCTAACCCTAATCCTTTAATCCTAACCCTAATCCTTGTGATGTAATTTCGGGATAGTATAATATGGAAAGTTACCTGATTTCTCGGATCCGATTGACAAAGAGTTAAGCTTGAAGCACTCCTCACACGTGCAACTGAGGTAAAATTACAATCGAACAACTACCTGATAAACCGTCAGTTTATAATATTGCAGTAATCAAACCCTGCTAGCACAAGTCCCAGTCCAAGTTATTAACTAGCTTTCTGTAATTTTCTCTCAATAGCTTACTGTAATTTTCTCTCAAAAATTGCTATACTTAGGTGAATGTCTCGCTGGTGCCCTGTACTGGAAATCGTTCGTGGATTTAGCAAAAGAAATTGGTTTCTCCGGACCATATTTGGTCACAAGTCGAAACATGTCTTGTGGTAATGAAGAACTCGTGAAAATTTTAGGTATTGTGCCTATATATACCGGGTGGGGCAAAAAAAAGTACGACTGTTTGATTTAGTATAACTTAAAAACTAAAAGAGCTATTACACTTAAACAAGTTTCTTTGCATTCAGCGATGTCTAACTTAAATTTTGATATATGCCATGTGCATTTTCATGCAATATTGACTGAAATAGCTGCGTTTAAACTTGACTAAACACTTTTGGAACTGTCGAGAATTAGCTAAAAACGGCCTATTAAACTAATTTGATAACCGTTACCATTTTATCGTAAGTATTATTTAAATGAAGTGAAGTTGAAGTTAGAAATATTTCTTGAATAGATATGCTCCTTTATTCTAACATTTGGCCTTCTAACTTCAACTTCACTTCATTGAAACGAATACTTGCGTAAAATGCTAATGGTTATCAAATTAGTTTAATAGGCCGTTTTTAGCTAATTCTCGACAGTTCCAAAAGTGTTTAGTCAAGTTTAAACGCAGCTATCTCAGTCAATATTGCATGAAAATGCTCATGGCACATATCAAAATTTAAGTTAGACATCGCTGAATGCAAAGAAACTTGTTTAAGTGTAATAGCTCTTTTAGGTTTTAAGTTATACTAAATCAAACAGTCGTACTTTTTTTTGCCCCACCCGGTACATATCAAAATTTTCTTGAGTTAAATGCCCCCACACGCCCTGAAGTATTTTATAAGTACTGAATGCGGATTGAGAATGCTATTTAAACATTCAAGACTAAATGATGTAATCTAGCTCTTTGTCCAAAGGTCAAGAATATGGAAATCAGTTTTGCATGACCCCAAAGATTTTTGACGATGGAAAATCACTAGGGCCCCCAAAGTAATAATTTGGCTCTGACTCCCAAACGTCTCTGTGCGGCCCTTGTAAACATGTTAGTGTCTGTGTCGGACTCGTGTCCGTGTCCATTGTGGCTTGAAAATCTTTTGACTTCGGCAGATAATACAAACGTCGGCCTTGATATTAAATGTTTTCATTTCACGATCAGGCGATTCCAAGTTTGTCTCGGCAACATATCGGCTGTTCAAAACTAGCAAGAAACCTGACGAAAAATGCTGCTGCTCTGTCAAGTACAAAGGTTTGTCAATTAATTAAAACGAATAATATTGTCATTTGATGGTTTTCAGTGACTAATTACGAACCAGCAGGCTGATGGTGGTCAACTGGTGGCCAAGCAAATTAAACTACATCTCTAACTTCTATATTTTTTCAAGCCAGCCATAATACAGGGATATACGTATAATTACTAACGGGATTGCTTCCCCCATTTCCTATTTTGGATAGGTTAATTAATTAGGATAACCTTTCCCCAAAACCCGTGATTCTTCCCCTGGGGGGGGGGGTGCAGCGTACTGAAACCATAATTATTTTTCCGCTCTGCTGAATGCCCCGTTGATCACCATCTGCTAAATGCCGATTGATAACCATCAGTGATGGAAACGTCGCGAAATATTGGGGGTGCGAATTTAGGTTGCCAACATTTTTCTGCCCACTTATTTCTGTAAATTTCAGTCGTCAAAACTGTTGTTGCTCAAACTTAATGAAAATTTGCTTACATAATCAGGCTTTCATGGTCGAAAAAACTATTGTTACAGGCTTTTACTCGATTAATCTGCTATAATTTAAATGCTTTTAGAAATTAATGGACCCTCCTCACCCACCCTAGTGTGCACCACTGATAAAGATCTGCTGAGTTTTTATAGTGAAACCCATCTATTCGTATGCGGTACCGTCTGTGTACATCTTTTAACGTTACTGATGTATATTTTGTCTTCTTAAAACTACAGGTACAATGAGTGAAAGTCCAGAAACCTTCAAGTTTGATGATAAACATAGTTTTGATGTAAGTACCACTGTAAGTAAATGTAAACATCGATTAACTTTGCAGTGTATGCCGAAAGACGGTAAACATTGCAATGTCGAGCGAAAAACGGTCAATATTCTAGCGATCAATATTCTAGCGGTCAATATTCTGGCGGTCAATATTCTAGCGGTCAATATTCTAGCGGTCAATATTCGAATATATTAGGAACACAGATCAGTAGTCGAATTGATACCAAAAAGGGCTCAATATTCTAATATATTCTGAGATTGAGGAACGGTCCATGTTCGAATATATGCTGGTCCATGTTAATAATTCTATTTTCTCTCCCCTAGTCTAATTTCCAAGCAGTGAGCTGTGACATAGTCAATGTTCTAAAGAATTCCAGATATTCTCAACATCTCGAGTTTAAAGATGCTGACTCAACTTGTACCGTTCCTTGTGCATCTGCGAATTCTGCTGACCCCTTCGAGCTGGCGAACGCAGTCACCGAAAATCCACCCTGCTGTAAGACGGCTAAAGGTTGTTGTTAGGAATCATCACTAACTGTGAGTTATACTGTACAGCTTTTTAGTACTGTATATATGCATAACTTGACTTGTGTACCCTACAATACCCTAGGCTATACCACAAATGTAGCAGCAAAGAACTGCAGACCGACGGGGTGGTGGGGAAGGGGGGGTACTATGTATGGGCAGCACACCCTCCCCTCAAATAGATTCTTAAAGCTTTAAATAACTTAATGATAGCTAATTAAATTTTTATCTAAGCTTTTAATATAAACCATGTTTTTACAACCGTACATGAAAGATCGATATGTTATTATTAATATAAGAAAATTGCCATTAAATTTAAACTATAAGATCTTGAAATTGCAGACGTGGTGAAATATTCTGCGAAGTTTCCTCAACTCCTGTTAATATGTCTGATATTAAACTGTCGACATTTCAATAAAATAACTCTTAGATTACCCAAAATATTTGTGAAAATCATGGACCCAAAGTTCTCTCCTCCTGACGTATGTGATTTCACACAATATAACAACAACTACACTTTTCGCCAGGTATGAGCCAATAGCCTTACTCTTATCAGCAAATCCAGTAAATCACATACGTCAGGAGGATAATCGGATCCGACCAATCGGATCGTATGAACAGGCCTGAACAGTGATGTTCTCATTGTAACCTTTGATGCGTGCGCTGCCACTGTATTCAGTCAAACTTAGTTCACAGGAAATATCGACGTTCTCTGCTCAGCGCCAAACCAGGTTTGGCTTGTTGCATTCGGATGGGCAGAACAAAGATGGTCTTCGTTTGCACAACCATAGAAACCGAAGTTGCTCTCAAATTATTTCAATCCGTTCGTTTCGTCCGGACAATCTTTGTAGCCAGTTGTTTGAAACTCGCACTTGCCTTTGTGAGATGGAAAATGAAAAATGGCGTCCCTTTGAAAAGCGTACGCTTTGCAGTTGCTGCAATGTTGACCCCGCACGCTGATGTAGTCGACCTTTACGCATTGTTCACTCTCAAAATGAAGTATGTCAACCTCGGAAAATGGTGCCCGCACGTAATCCCGGTAGTCCACGCCATCGGTCGTATCATAGCAACAAGTTACACGCCATTTTGTTGACTTGCTTCGTATGAACTCCATTCTGGGTTTGCCAAGGCGATATAAATGCCAACTTGGCCTCTTTTTCTTTTTGGGCGCATCTTTTAAAAACGACGTCCACAGGAAATTGTCGTTCTCGTAAAACGCATAGGATTGCACGAGTGTCCACGACCATATTCCTAGATTGTCTCTTTCGAAATCGCAGAAAACTTTATATATCCCTGGAGATGGTGGAAAACTGGAATCTTCAGCCGCAGCAACGTCTTTGCATGATTTGATCGTTTGTTGACAGAAATTTCCGCTGTATCCCGGAGAGCAGTCCAGTATCTCGCATCGGTCACCGCGGTAGTGTATTGGACACTTGCAGGTATATCGACGGATTTTGTGGGAAGCCCAGTGGCGCACAGGTACCTCCGTGGAAACATGGGGTTGACGTGTGACAGCAATTGATTAGAAGCGAGGTACAGCCTGCTCCACATTGATTCACGGAGGTCTGGGAATGAGAAATCATGGATCGTTATGTTCTGTTATGGCAGTCATCGCAATTTTCGGCGGCAAATGGCCATTTCCGCCGATAATGCCGGTGAAGATGAAATTATGGACGGCAATTTTTTGCCAATGATTATCAAACACTTATTACTTACTATATACTGTAAAAGAAACTATTAAAGACATTAACAACAAGTGAATATACATATAATACAATAATATTTCAGGTTTCAAATAATCCGTTTGTTATCAACATACATCTTCAAATTGTCATTATATGGGACAACAAAATTGCCGTCGAACTGCCGCCGAACTCTAAAATATCGAGGGCTGGTTCTATGGACATTGAGGTAAAATCCAGGAGTGGTTAGTGCATCTACTAGGCGATCAGATCAAATGAAGGCAATGGCGGTAATATTGGTGACCACCACAAATTTACAGTGGTATTGCGGACATGTTAGACGAGGTTCTTACAGTTTCTGGTTAATGGTGGGAAGTGACCCGTATCGTTAAGATAGCGAACTTAAGCGATGCATAATCTAGTAGGGGACGGGACGAAAAAACAGTCTAAAACTTTGCACCTTTTGCTATAATGGCAAAAACTATGGACTACCTTTGTAAACAAAGGAGAAGATGAGATAAAAACAAATTAAAGCTGTTTTGGAGACGATATAGAAAGTGTTTTTGTCACGTGCCCGTACTAGATATTGCATTGCTCTCATTATCTCTCTACATCGTTCTAAAACTCATTAGAAGAGGTGTGGGAAGCTGCATCTTTCAAGCTACACTGCACAAGACATTTTCTTGATAGTACAACTAATTTAAACACCTAACAATTCGATTTGTAGACAATTTGACAAGCTTTAAAAATATCTTCTCATAAATATTCTGGCTTCAAATTTGCCTAAAGGGATGCTCTATCCAGTTTAGGTTGTCAGATCAGTGAGTGACCCATACGAATTAACTGTGGCATTGATTGCGTATGCAAGAGATTTTTTCTCCGTTCCTGGTCATTGGCGGGAAAGGGAACATATAGACACTTTTAATAAGTCAGATTTTCCGCCATTAACTTCATTCTCAGCTTTGTTTAATATTTAAGCCTATTGCAAATTTTCTATAAAATTCGAGCCAACCACTTCAAATTATATAGAAAACATAAAAAAGTAACATAACAAATGAAATTGAAGAAGTGAAAAGTCGGAATATGACGTCGTTAGATTCGATAAGAAGTTTCTGTCAGTCATAGTTTTGAGACAGTGGAACTTCCCCCTTGACAGTGAAACTTGACAGATCTCAGCCCGGCCTACCTACCGTTTGAAATTCAAAATTAAAAGTCGAACAATTTTCGTTGTCTTTCATCGCGGCAGGATGCGAGTATTTATTACTCGAGCAAAGTTGGCATTCTGTCTTGTGGCAGAGTTGAAATGATTTGCATAAACAGTTTGCAAGACATCGTTGGAGACATTGGCCAATACTTGCTGTAGTTGTGTTAGAGATGGTGCAGTAGCCATGTAATGCTTTGTTTTTGTCACTCTGGATCTGGTAGTCGCTTCGGAAAGCTCCCGGTGGCGGCTAGGACCAGAAATACTGTCATCTGCAGTTGGAATCTATATTTATGAAAGAAGGCTATTTTCGCAGTTTTAACGACTAAACATTTCTCTAGCTTCTTTCAGCGCGAACGAAAGAATGAGCTTTATTACGATATATAAAGGCCATGTCAAGCCTATTTTTGCTGCAAATTGCAACGCTATTTCGGACACAGAGCGATGTTAGGAAAAACGTATATTCGTAGAGAAATTGTGAGCATGAATCTCGTTTACTCTGCCGTTATTTTTCTTACTAAACATGCCCAGATGGCAACGAAGAAATGAACGAGAATGATGATATAGGCTTAAAGGTGGAGTGAAACGCGGGCAATGTTCACAGTTTTTCCAGTGTGCGTACATTTGCGTTAGCAGCAAAGCCAAAGATTGCCCTGTGTAACAACATAGGCTTAAGTTGATAATTTGCGAGAATATCTTGTTTGCTTAAACATGGATTTGAATTTGTGCTCTCTCCAGCTGGCTCGATGGGATCATTCTATATTAGAGCGTCAAGCGCGTCAGCTCAGTTCGATACATGCATGCACGTTCAAATCTGACTCGACATGCCGGCAATACTGATTACAGATTACAATCAATGTGTAGTTTAGGTCGTATTCATATGTTTACTGCACTTTCTAACATGGTATATGTAAACTAACCTTAACATTTTGTTTCTTTATGAAACACCAAAAAAGACATGCAATATTCAGTTACTCCGCCATTTACTCGATGTTCAATGTCAATGAATATTTTATCTCTATTAATATTATAGAGCTTTTATAGCCGCGTCTATGACGACGGGGCAGCTGCTAATATTGTTTTTCTATTCGTAGTTCAATTAAAACGCTGTCGTTTGTTCTAATTTCTAGTCGTTTACAGCTGTTTGTTAATAAACAGAATATTGTTTTTCTACTGCAATAGCCTCAATAGCAGGATATTTGGTATGTTATTATTTTTTACTGTAATTTAGCTGCGAAAATAGTTACACCGTGAATTTTTTGCGTTCTCGCCTTTTTTAAGTATCTGGAAATTAATTAGTTCAGGAGTTTAACATAGCAATAAAAATGTTATTGTAAGTTGTGTTTGTGTGGAAACCAGAGGTCCTCCGCCTTCCGGCTTAGTGCATGCTTCTAGCCGTCATTTAGCAGTAAATCACATACGCCAAGAGAACAATAGGAACCGATTCTCCTCTTGACGTCACATCAATGTGATCCCGTGGGGTTAGGGGACGGGGGGTGGGGGCATTTGACCGAAATTCCAAGTTTTGTCAAAGTAATCAGCTAAAAACAACATATTCCAGGAGGCAAGCGGAAGCCATGTTGCACATTTGCATGTTTTGTGTCCTTCCCCCCCCCGTTTCCCATCCCCTGCATGCTTGGAGCCTTTCACACGCCCGCGCTGCCTGGAAAACCAGACCCCAGCTTCGCCCAGATCATATAGCGATTTCACAATATGGTTTCATAATATACCACCAACAAATTTTTCACTAAATTCTTACTATAAAATTTCAATCAAATATCACTTATAAGAATTTTCCATGTAATTATTTTTGACTTATGGTACCACTAAGTAGAACTCTTAACTTTCAGTACCACTATATTTTCCTTCACTTTTAATAAAAAAATTTCACAAAAATGACCGTGGATTTTTGACATTACAGCTCCAGTAGTCACAAGTGTTCATTGTCATATTTCCGTTTGTTCTTCCAAGTCGTGTTTTGCTAACCAGTAGACAATAGTTAAATGTTTGAACTATACAGCATAATATTTATACACGGTTGATGGCTTGGCTTGTTTGAAATCACATGAAGCTATTTTTGTTTCGAAAATGTTTACCTAAATTTCATAAGAAATGGCAGTTTGGACTCATTTAACCCTGTTTAGTCAGAGTTTTTGACCGGAATTTTAGAATCAAATCGATATTTGGTGTCCAGAATATTGGTAAGAAGCAAATTATGAAATATTTATTGCATCATTCTAGTAGATCGATCCAGTTTTAATCAAATACACCCTTCCGGAAAGTACATTGGTTTGGCTCTAGAGCCCCGATTTCGTGATAGTTAAAACCTTAGTTTTAGTGGCTTTTATCTCGTTATTGTGCTGACATATATATATTAACGAAATCAGATGTTGTATAGATGACCTTTTTAAATATATAATTAGGTCACCCATACGAGCACAATTATCACGATTTTAGAGCATTATTAGTAATATTTTTGTATTCTATGTTTGAAAAGCTCATTTTCTATTGTCTACCCCCAAATCATGACTGGTTTGAGGTCACCAGGTAAAAGGTAGATGCTCTAAACTGCCAATGTCTCAAGCACGGAAGCGAGGCTATTTAGCCAAGGACAAGGTGACGTACTTTCCGGAATGGTTGAAAGTCGACGCTTTGCGTGCATAATTGTTTGCTTCACTAATTCTGTGAAATAGTCTATGAAACAGTACATATATATATAGCTTATGGTCTGTAATTCTGGTATAATTCTGAGAGGTTTCCTCAGATTGTGGATTCTTTCTTAAACTGGATTTATAAATCACAATTTTTGTTCATTACGAAACCTGACGTACTCCATGCACAAGTGTATATTGTTGTATTTTCGTTTGTTTTTCCAATTAGTAAAGGAGTTAAATGTTTGAACTACATATACAGCATAATATTTATACACGGTTGATGGCTTAACTTGTTTTGAAATCACATGAAGCTATTTCTGTTTGGAAAATGTTAGTCTAAATTTCACAAGATTTGTTTTATACCTTGGCTTAGGAATCAACAAGGGCGAAAATCCATCTCAAAAAGTGTGGGGGGGATGGAGCCTGCTAATAATTCTGGAGGCATGTAACACATTTAATGTTTTCAGGGCATTTCTGCATCACTTATAGACACTTCCCGACGGAAGTGTAACTTGGCTCTAAGCGTTCGGGGTGTGGGTATGTTTTACCCGAAGAAAGGGCAAAACCAATATTGTCTGTTGAGGTCCCATGTCGCTAGCTGGAATACGCAGATATCGAGTGTCGAAAGCTCGAAGGTTCTAGGACTAGGGGGTTTAGGGGTATGCTCTCCCAGAAAAATTTTGAATTCTGATGATCAGGACATGTCGTATAAGCAAAAGTGGGGGTGGGGGGAATAATTACATATTGATCCCCCTGCCCAAAAAGTGTGTGTGTGTGGAGGGGGGGGGGGGTTCGTCCCCATCCCCCCAAGATTGACGCCCTTGGGAATCAATGAACTACTCAGAAACATCCCACTCCTTCCTAGTTGCTATATGCTTTCTACAGAATTTTTTTATGAGAAGTATAGCATAATATAACATAATATTTATACACGGTTGATGGCTTGTTTTTAAATCACATGAAGTTTTTCAGTTTCGAATAAGTTTGTCTAAATTCCACAAGGTTTGTTCTGTAGACTATACCTTGTCCTTAAAATGAACTATTCATCGGCTATTAATAAAAACCGGAGCGCCGGACTAGAAAAAAGATTGAGATCTGATATCATGAACAAGCTTTAGAGCCCTTTCACCACTTTGTGTTGACATATTTACAAAACCAGATAGTGTAGAAGACTTTTTTTAATTAGGTCAGCAGGTAAAAAATCAACGCTTTAAAGCCAATATCTTGAGCGCAAAAGCGAGCCTCTATATAGAAGGTGACGTGCTTTCTGAGATGGTATATTAGAATAGGTACATTAGTGTTCCTTCCTGTAAAATCTGGCTACTTTGTCATGAAAATACATTTCTAAGAAAACTTGAAGCACTTGTTGTATAAGTACAAGCTTTGTTCATTACCTTAAAAGGAACTATATATAGGAACGTCTGACTTTGAGAGCAAAATTTACTTCCTTTTGGCCACTCCTGTTGATAAAATGACCAGCACTTAAACTTAGAGCTGGTTTCAACTGAAGTTGGAACATTATAGATTTTTGAGACTAAACAATGCTCAGAATTCAATACACTTTGAGGAACTTTAAATCACTATAATAAACTCCTTTTGTATCATACCACTTCACACACACTTTACTTATAAACACGGTAAAATATTTTGGAGGGTATTGACATTAACCATTACTCTTTAGTCATTACTCTCAATATGTATACAAGAACTTGCATGTGGCTAGTGTGGCTAGCTAGCTAGCTCTTGGCAACTGAACCCAGTAGCTGAGTAGTCAGGACTCTTCACCAGAATTTTAGGATGAAATCGATATTTTGTGTTTAGAATTTTTGGCAAGAAAAAAATCATGAAATATTTATTGCGTAATTTTAGTAGACCTTATCTATCTATTGTGTTGCCTCGTTCTTTGAAAACCTCACATAAGGTCAGGTCTAAAAATATGTATATAATTTTCGCTCGAAATTTCCATTTACAAAACCTTTAACATTCAGCTCAGTTTAAAGCCAAATATCGCAAGCACGAAAGCGAGGCTTTACAGCCAAAGTGACGCACTTTCCGGAATGGTGAAAATCGACGTCACTGCGTGTATGATGCATTGCACGCTCCACTAATTCTGGTAAATAGTCTATAGATGGAACAGTACCTATATAGCTTATCGTCTGTAATTCTGCTATATAGTTCTGAGTATTTTTCTCTATTGAAATTTGCAAACGAAATTTATATATTATAATTTATGTTTAAGACAAAACCTGACGTACTCCACAAGTGTCTATTGTCTGTATTCCCTTTGTTTTTCCAAGTCTGGTAGTGTTTGTACTACAGCATAATATTTATGCACGGTTCGTTACTTGTCTTGTCTTGTCCTGTCTTGAAATCACATGAAGCTATTTCTATTTCGAAAATGTTTGTCTAAATTTCACAAGATTTGTTGTATACCTTAAAAGGAACCAAGAATCAGCTGACTTTGAAAGCAAAGTTTACTATTTTCACTACACCTCTTGCATAAAATGACCAGCACTTGAATCTACCCAGTCAGTTCGAGCTGCATGGTTTCCACCGAAGTTGGATAACTAAAAACTTTCGAGACTAAACAATGCTGAGAATTGCTCTGGTGGGGATTTTATTGCAGATTGCTTTGCAAACTGGTTTTGCAGAGGCAATTTGCTGTGATGATATCAGATCTGATGTTGAAAATCGTACCCTTGCTTACAACATATTGTGTTCCAAAGACGAGCAACACCTGGGAAATTGCTGTCGTGTCATAGAACAAGATCTTCGCAAGCATAGACTTGCTTACCGAACGCTGTGTCCAAGCCATGGTAAAATTAAGATTTTTATACTTTTTAAAATGTTTTGCTTTCTTTTTGGTTATCCCATTTTTTCGTGAATGAATCTTAAGAAAACTAAAATTGCTTTAATTAAGATTTGCTCTGTTCTTTTCAATGGCTTTTCTATTTTAATCTGAGACAACTTAACTTTTCTTATATTTTTACAGAGGTCGACTATTGTAAGTCCAATCCATGCCACTCCAATGCTACTTGTATCAGCCATTCTGATTCCTTCTCCTGCACCTGCAAAACTGGTTTTACTGGTTCAGGACGGGCATGTACAGGTAATAATGGCAATAAACATAAAGATGCTCGGTATGCTGTTTTGATTGGACGCCTAGCTTCTGATATGCATTGCTTTTCTTTCTTCTGATATGCATTGCTTTAGTTGGAATCTAAACTATTCCATAACTTCACAGCTCTATATCTGAAACTTCTCTGTCCTGTTGTGGTTGAGCATAAGGGGATGTGTAGTGAGTTATTGTTTCTTGTCACACGATCGTTTAATTCCATTCGTTTGTGAAATAGGTCAGCCAGATATAGAGGAGCTAGGCCGTTTATGCATTTATAAATCATAACCATGTCTCTATACAGCAGGTGTTCTTTAACAGGAAGCCAACCAATATCGCGTAGAACTGGTGTAATATGATCGAATTTTTTACCGTTAGCTATAATTCTGGACAGCTTGTAATTTCTTTATGTTTGATGAGCTCGTGTTTTACCAGACTTAAAATAATCATTAAAAAAACTGTGGTGTGGAACCAGAAAGACACTTCTTTACAAATTTAAAAACATGTTTATCACGGCGCTCCTGCAGTGGTTCCCAGGAAAGATCTTCCAGGGCTTTATCACTGTTATTGGTTTTCATAACTATCTTTGCCGCACGACATTGAAGCTTGTTTAAAAGTTCAGTGTTCATAACCCCACAGCAAGTCCAAGTGGTATCACAATAATCCAATATAGGTAACACGAAGGATTTAAAAACCATAATGAACATTCTAATATTAACCTAACCACCTTCTTGGGGTTTTTCTTATATAACTATAGCCGGTAGTTGTGCTGATCTCTATAAATCTGGAGTGAGACAAGATGGTGTTTACACCATCGATCCTGACGGCATGGGATCGTTCCAAGTCAAGTGTGATATGAGCAGAGATGGAGGTGGATGGACTGTGTTCCAGCGAAGACAAGATGGCAGTGAAGACTTCTATCTTGGATGGTCAGACTATAAAGCTGGTTTTGGCGACCTGAACGACGAATTCTGGTTGGGGCTGGACAAAATACATCGTTTGACCAAATCTGGCCAAGATGTTTTAAGAGTTGATTTGATGGATTTCAATGGCGCTGAACGTTACGCTAAATATGGAACGTTTAATGTGACTGACGAGTCAGATAAATACAGATTGAACGTTGGCAGTTATTCAGGTAAGTCAAGATTACCTATAAAACATGAATGTCTCTTGTTTTTGCATACGAAAGTTTCCAACTGAAAAATGAAAACTGTCTGGCAACTGGGAACAAACTGAGAGTTAAATCATTACTGTCGTTCCAATTGAAGTGTTCCTAAAATATTACATCAATTCATTACCTAAGTTGATCAATACATTTGCTCAACTCCTGTTTACTAGCATACTTGTTCCCAATTGGTCAATCAGTCACTGAAATGAGACGCCATTGGTCGATTCACACACACAGGAAGTTGATCAATTTTTCAACGAATGAATTGATAAACTCTAGGTAATGAATTGATGCAATATTTTAGGAACACTTCAATAGGAACGACAGTAATGCTGCTACAAAATAGTTTTGTTGGAATGTTTTCCTATTGGGAAGGGAAAACGATACTCGACCATGGATTAAGGCTAATATTCTTATTTTGAAATGTTATACTTATCACGGACTTTTGTTCTTTTCTTAAAAGGTGACGCAGGTGATTCCCTTGATTTTCACAATCAAATACAGTTCTCTACCAAGGATAATGACAATGGCAATGCTTGTGCTACGACGTGGAAAGGCGCATGGTGGTACAACAACTGTTATCATTCCAACCTCAACGGTCTGTACCTGGGAGCAGGTCGGGATGATGACAACGGAATGCGATGGTACAGATGGCACTCTTATTCTATGAAAAAGACAGAGATGAAAATACGCCCTGGTGTATTTTAAAGTAATCTTGAACAAACCATTGAGAACCAACTTTCTATTCTGCCTTAATAATAGTATTAATAATTGAGAATTGAACGTGGGACTATTAAGTACTATTTAAAACAAAACGAGCCATCTTATGAGTTCATTGAAAATCAAAGCTTAATGTTATTTTTATGTTAAATGTTTCAAAATTGTTTTAGAGTACCATTAAACCATAGACTTAGTTTATCGACTCCTTAATCTCAGGGATATTTTAAACGTGCCGTTCTAAACAAAATGTACAGTTGTTAATATGAATGAATTATTTTTTTGATGATTTTAAATTACAAAAGCTCCCCCTAAAATGCTCCATTTTCCCACTTCACATTCATATCCTCAGAGCCACACAAATGCTGCACGTTAACTGCTGCACGTTAACTGCTGCACGTTAACTGCTGCACATTAACTGCTGCACGTTAACTGCTGCACGTTAACTGCTGCACGTTAACTGCTGCACGTTAACGAAAAAAATATTTAGTTAATCTCTCCAAATACATGAGAAATGAAAAGTACAAGAAAATATAAATAGAATGCTTCTTCACTCAAAAATATTTGCAATTACTATCTAGTCTCGTGGTATAGCATGTGATTTGCAACAACCCAGTACAACCCTATGCATCCCTTGGCCTTGTCCTCGTCAAAATTGGTCACTTCAATGATCTTACAGCTGGCAGAGGCGTAACTGGTGGGGAGGGGTGGAATTGCAATTTTGTAGGGGAAATATTTCCGTATTGGACGTGCAAAAATACGTTCAAGGCATGTTGATTAAGAACAAAAAACCTTTAAGAGCAGTTTGGGCAAAGTGAAAAATTTGTTAATCTAACATATAAACGGCATTTTCTGACCATCAGAAATGGCTTTTCAGAGACTCTACATATGTGGGGAAGCTTGCTTTGTGCTCCCCCTGGTGGCCTCGTACGTTCGACACTCGATAACCGTGCATCCTCGTCATAACCATTCATCAACTTTTTTTGGTTTTGGCTGGCTCCTTTTCGTTATGTCGTGACCAGGTCCTTTCGTCGGACAAAACAAGTTCATTCCCCACTAATCTTTAGACCCAAACTAGAGGGTCCACAATAGGCTTCTTAAATCCCGTTTCCCGCTCCATATTTTCTCTCGTTCCCGCAATCCCGATAGCTTTTCTTAGTTAATCCCGATCCCGAATAGTATTAATACAACTAGGGCTCTCGTGAAATTCCTCAATTGTCCCTAATTTTCCTTACATTGCTTCATTCATTCATTCATTCACTTTTCTGTGACTTCAGCTCAATGACTTCATTATTTGTTTACAACTTAGTAAATGAACTACATAACAGGTATAATTTTGCAATTCACCAAACAGTCACACTCTAATTTTCAGGCAATCATGCGCAACATGCGAATACAATTTACGTTTGCGTGGGGTAGTTAAAAATTGGAGTCACATAGACGCCATTTCCTGCACTTCTGGGCAGTTGAAAAAGACATAAAGTACATCAATCAGTCTAAATGATTCATACTAAGGTCGTTCTTGAATCATTTAAATTCCCTAAAAGTTTACGAAATTCTTGTTTCTAAGGAAAAATCCCTAAAAGTGAGAGCACTGTTTACAAGAATTTCAATATCATGGCATGCTGCCCATTGTGTAAGATAAAGCATCAATGTGATACATGCCAAAAGTTTACAAAAAAAATCGTTGGTGACAGTTTTCAGAACGGACAGAACAGGGTTAGAACACATATTGAAATGTGCCATTAAATCTCCAAAGATCGTATTTCAAAATCCCCGAATCCCGCCTGGCGAAAGCTTCGTATCTCGAATCCCTTGGTACGAATTGCAAAAATCTCTCTCCCCAGACGATTTTTACGTAGTTTTACGTTTGTTTTAATGCTTGTTATTGCAAAAAAATAAAAAACAACAAAATCGTTAAATTATTTGTGTTGCGTGCATGAAATCATTGAAATGTACATGTTTTGCAGCGCTAATTATAGAACAACATTGTAATTTCATCTCGGCAAGCGGGATGAAAAACTCCATATCAACACACGGAAACATTCGTCCCGCTAGACGAGACGTGTCGGCAAGCGGGGATCATATGAACAGGCCCTTTAAAGGCTGATTTCCACTCAGTGCGAAATGTCGCGCGATCGACTTTCTGCAATCGTTTTCTTTTGAATTGTGAGCCCTCGACTGGAAAAGGCTGATTTCCATTCAGTGCAAATGTCGTGCGATCGACCTTTTACGATCGTTTTCTTTTGAATTACGAGCCCTCGACCGGATCCGTTCCAGTCGAGGGCTCACAATTCAAAAGAAAACGATCGCAAAAGGTCGATCGCGCGACATTTGCACTGAATGGAAATCAGCCTTTACGCTGCGAAATACACGAATCGCGAAATTCGGCTGCGCATCCAAATGACGCGTTCTGAGTCGGGCAAACATCGCACTTAAAGAAAACATGTAGCTGTGACTGGATGATTTAAAATATGCGTATTAAAGTATTCAAATGTTCAGTCATGCATTCGTGTTTTTATTGTTTTGATATGTAATCACGAATGCATGACTGAACATTTGAATACTTTAATATGCATATTTTAAATCATCCAGTCACAGCTACATGTTTTTCTTTAACTGTGATATGATTTTTGCCCGAATTTCGCGATTCGTGTATTTGCATGGGCAAGTTGCAACATCATTATGATCCCCGACAATCAGGTTTTGTAAGCAAACCCTCTGATTGGCTAAACAGCCTTATTCCAACCTGTCAACTTTGCAGCAAAATTCGAAATTATTCTTTAGAAAATGAATAAAAGCGCGAATTCCCAAAGGGCATACAAAGAATGCACCAATAAGTATTTCATAATTTCGGCCAATGAGAGCTGTGTTTCAAATCGACCAATTATGCGCTTCATACGTTTATCTAATAGGAAATCAGAACTAGCCACACACGCCCACCGCGGGTTTTCTGGGTGGAAAACACTTTATAGTCAGAAACTATGAGGCTCGCTAATGTTATTGGTAGTTTCACGTCGTCCCTTGCTGGTGGAAAAATACCTTAAAACAAAGAAATATTCATAAATTATTTGCTCTGATAAACATCGGAACTTCGAATTAAGTTGTCCACCGTACAGCATGGCCGCTTTGATGTCACATGAAAACCATCAATTTTGCTCTGGTGGATCAGTTTATTAATCACTATGGATATATTTATTCTCAGCAATTCTTGATGTTCTATGTCTTCTGGAGCTGTTCTAACGTCGATCTCAAGAAGGTATGAAGTTGCTTTATGGTTTTACTTTATTTATTTGTTGTAAACATATGTAAATTTTGTGCTGAATGTAGGCGGCGAATTTGGCCAAGACGAAGTTAAATGTTGACTGTATAGTGTATGTTCTTAGGTTGAAATAGAATTATTGAATTTACACTTCAATGTTGTCTTAGATAGGTTTTAAAAGACTTGTGGCTATTTTGTCTGTCTTCTTTTACTGAAGCAATGCAGTAGAAGGGAAAAGGGTTTAAAGCTTAGCACAATTTTTAAACCTTATTGTAATATAGGCTATTTCCTGCAAATGAACAAATAAATAGAGTGACAAATTTTTCCAGAGTTAAAGCTTAAGCTAAACACGATTTAAATGTTATCAAAGTGAGATATACATGCAGGTTGTGCTTAAGTACAGACCCCTTGCCAAGAGGGCCTTGCCTTGTTTACGTTTTTCTCGCAGGGAAAAATGTTTTAAAGCTCCCAAAAGAGCTTCGCTATTGTGATATGCATTGTTGAATCACAATGCCAAAACAATGGAAAACATAATTTTTTCTGTGATCGGAATTTTCCTGACTGCAAATATACAATAGTTTCTAGGGTCCATGTACAGGTGTATAAAAAAAGGGGACCTTTAGAAATTAAGCACAAGATTTTATGCTCCTGGGAATTTAAAATAGCTTCTAATCGTATGAAGGAGCATACCGTAAACCTCCGATAAGGTTCGAGTTTTAACTTTTAAAGCGTTTTAAACGCGTAAGTGTCTTTTGCCGTATTGGCATGCAGTATATTATAGTTTGTGGATTTGAAAATGCGTAGGTCATCCTGTGTGGTCAATACAACATTGATTAATCTTAAAAGGTATTTTAGTATTAATTCAATAAGAAACAACATATTAAATCCCAAAAACAAGTGCGAAAAGAAGTATAAAAATACTGTTAAAAACAGTTGAAGTTTTATGAAAATTTCGAAATGTTTTGTGAGACTTCTAAGATTGAATTTTACAGTAAATTAAAGCTAGAAGAGTACATAATAGCATATACCCACTTTATATAGCTGGGCAATTGATAATTTTATAGTTAAAATTAACAAAACGTATCGATATTTTACCATTTTGTACAAAATAGAAGAAATATACAGTATTACGTGTTACCATGACACAGAATAGATAGGATAGCAGAAGGATATCTTGAATCGGTGCCTTTGATGTTTTTGTCCGCAAAAAATTTACCATCCTGGCTAGTACAACCGGAAGTTTTTATAAGGTTTTGATAGGTACAAAGTTCCGGTTGTACTCACTGACCTATACTAGTGGTTGTACTAGCCAGGATGGCGAATATGGCTTGGATTTATGACGATTCATTTTTAAAAACGCGGACAGATTTTTGCTCGAGTCAGACTTCTGGTATAAACTTCTCTTCTGTGACCATGGTTACAGTGATCGACTCAGTACGTCATATTACAATAGCTTTTGGGGGAGTAAATTGTGTGGTTCGAATGGGCGAGGGGATTCTGCATGCATGTATTTCTAGTTAAGTAACCTAATGGCTGCATGGGTTTCCACATTGGCCCTGCAAATTACTGGAAGGCAAGTCACCTCTGCAGACAAAATTTCCATGCAATTCCGATTTTGGTTATTCATTTTCATTTGTGTTCCGGAAAAATCGTCCTAGCTATCCGGCAAGGTCAATGTGCTATTTCTTGCGATTTACCTTATATTATCGTATTGGATAAAACTATGGTATAAATAATAGTAGTTATATATAGTTTTGATCTTTTGTTCAAATTGCAAATATATAAATATAAACTAACAACTTCAGTAATTTCCATTTACAACTCCAGAAATATTTTTACACCGAGGTGCCGCGCCGATCTCGCTCGATAGAACTGAATGTTGGTGGTGTTTGTAGATGGAAATTTCGAGCGAAAATTATATACATATTTTTAGACTCCTAAGCAAGAGCAGTTGCGAAAAATGCAACTATAGGCATTCTGGCAGGAATTGAACCTGCGGTCTTGCGATAACGGATTTCCGATGCAGCGCTCTGAGTATTGAACGAGATGCCCAAAATTTAGTATATTCAGAACAATTCCAGTCATAAAAATTGCATACTGCATCAAAATTCGATTATGTTGTGCAAATATTTGACACTCATTTTAACGGTATAGAGGATTATAGAAGTACAAGCCTAGAAAAACCAACAATTCAGAGATATTTTCAAACTAAAATTGTGCATGTTACATCTTTAGTTAAACTATAGAATTACACCGCCGCTTTAGAGTTCTATATTCAGAATCAATTTGCGCAAAATCTAGTCCTACGATTGCATCGAAATTCGACGATGTTGTGCAAGTCTTTACGCTCTTTTCAACGGTATAAAGTATTATAGAATTACAGACCTAGCAAAGCCGACAATTTAGAGATATATTCAAACTATGTTTACATCTTGTTCAACTATATAATTACACCGCCGCTTTAGAGTTCTAGGCTATATGCGCAAAATCCAGTCGTACGATTGCGTCGAAATTCGACTATGTTGTTGTTGGAGTGCATTTATTTACAAAACAAAACGTAGCTGTTTGGTTTGAAGTTAAAATGTGGTATGCATGTAATTATTCAACTTAGCGGCTTATATGTCGCTAAATGTTGCTCAAGTATCTGAGAGTAGCCATATTCAACATCTTGGTGACGTCACTGCACGTACGCTTTCTATCCACCTGCTTTGCTGATAAAACGTTAGCTCACTCTGTTAGTTACTGCCTCACAGAAAGCACGGTTGTCGAGCTCAATTATGTTGAAAATAATAACGTTATCCTCACTGATGGTTATAATAGCAAGCATTGATTCAAAGAACTGTTCCCCCAAGTATTATGAGATCATCAAAAGAGGTGAGTCTGCATCTTTATTTCATAAAAAATGTTTCTATAAAATATGAAAGTCTGTCTAAATTATCAAAGAGGCTAGAAATTGTTTAAAATTCTATTCCATGCAGTGTTGGAGATCTTCAATCCCTCTAATATTTTTAGGAGGTCCGCCTTTACCTCCAAATGAGATCATATCAAGTCACAAGGTTGAAAAATCAGTTGTCCAGATAGAATGTTACACTCTCTGCGAAAAAGAACCGAAATGTGTTGGATTCAACTACAAAACAATAATCAGTTTTGAAAACTGCCAACTTACCAACGTCACTGAAAAGAGAAACACAACAAAGACAGGATATTGGACATTATTACGTGATGTTGAAGCGGTATGTTATAATTTCGCTAGAAAATTTAGATATTTGGAAAATACTTGTTTCGGTCTGGTTCTCAAAAATGTACATGTCCAATATACCAGTGCGACATATGTGCAATGGACAAGGAAGACGTCCATTGTCATTGAACATTTCATCTATTTTTTATTTATTTACAACCTTTGTCAAACAAAACATGCTAGTCTCATGCACAGTCACAGCACTTATTGCTCCATTGCGGGTATTCCGCAACTAACATGCAAGTATAAAACATTGTTTACAGAAAGACAAGACAATGTCAAATTTGTTCTGCGATGTTCTGGTATAATAAGTAAACAGATGGAATTTGAATTGTCCAAAATAGATATATTATAGGTTGACGTAGATGAGACGGTAGGCAGTTAGAAATTCTTGGAGATCTTAGAAAATTTTGCGTACATGCAGTGGTGTCAGTATATAGTCCTTGGAGGCGTTGCATGGGAAGTGAACAGCAAGAAAAATTTCAGTTCTTGGTTAGAATACCTTCCTCTGAAGTAGCATTACTTCAGAAATTGAATAGGAATAGGTTGGAATAACTGTATTTTTATTGTATAATAATGCCAAATCTTATTAAATTGGCAAAACTTATATTATCAAAGATTAGTTCTGTCTTGATAAAAATCTTAAAGGTGGCAACTGAAAGGAAATTTTACAATGGGGGGCTTAAAGGGGGCTAAGCCCCCCTTCCACGTCTGTCCAATGGATCCGGCAAAGGCAATATGAAATGTCCAGTGGATATTTGCGTTTTCAGTGAATATAAACCGCGACTATATACATTGCCATGGGATGTGAAAAACGACCATCCTTTATGCCTAATAATTTCCATAATTTTAGTATTATCTTAAAGCTTGTTCTTGTCGTTGTTATTTGTGGCTTTAGCGCATGTAATAACTGCACAAGATAGAATTTTAGTAAAACCCATCATGTTTAGATGCCGCTGCCGGTTAATTATGCCATATATAAAAATTACTTTAATGCTGCAGTTGTTGTTGCTACAGGAGGGAAAGTTTCATAAAACAATCTTTTGTCCATCGACATCGTTAGCAACAACGCCATTAAATGGCGCCGTATTGATGTATAAACAAATATTAGCAAAATGGCGCAAGCCTAAACACGGTTAAACGTAACAATAATGCAGGTAAAGTTATTAAATCATTTGACATTTAGAAATTTGCACGGATAGTCATAAATACTCTTTTTTGGCAAAATGGCTCAATTTTTTCCTTTTATTGGCAAGATAGGTCTATAGTTCAAGTATGGATTTGTTATTGCATCTCAATCAAATTTTTTATTTTCTAAACTCATGCAGTTACTAAAAAGGGTATTATTTTAATTCGCGAATCAATATAATCGTTCCATAAAAGTAACCCACCGTTAGAAAGCCAGATGTCTAAGCTTTAAACTGAACGTACATTAAACGTCTTACTCTAGTATTCGTTTTGAAATGTTTAGGAACCGTTCATTTTTTATATGGGAGCTCCCGTATAGGGAGGGGGGCTGGTGGAATTTAGTGAGCCCTTTTAAATCTTCAGCATGGCCCACCCCTTCATAGTCAACTTTTTCTCAGTGGTCCGCCCCTAAATAATGATATTTTTCAGATGACGCCCCCCCTTTCACCTTCTCTCCTAAAAATTCTAAAGAACATGTAACCTTAAAACTCGTTTTTGACATCCGTATAATATACATTCGGAACAATGTATTCGGCAATTTAGAGATCTATTCGCCCCACCCCCTCCCCCAACCATGAGGGGTTAGATGTGGCCTTGCCAATGGTCGATTGGATCCAATGGACATTCAAATGTCCGTTGCCGATTTCACTTATCCAATGGACAAATACTCTATTTTTCTATAGCTATAGTTTCTGGCCCACTGAAGTTATTTTCAAACTATTAATATATATAATGTGTTTGCTCTGTTCAGTTGGGAATATATTCTTGCATATTTAATTATTTATCATGCGAATTACCGAATTTCTTGACGTGTTCTTTTTCGACATTCGAAGTATCAACACTACATATCAATATACTGACGACTAGGCGTATTTCTCCGTCTAATAAAAGGAAAATTATGTAGGGTCAATTGGTATTTTATGTCCTAAATGAACTTTTAGATTTCGAAAGGCAGAATAGCTATCGCATTTATATAGCCTTATAGGGATAAAACACTGTTTGCCCTAAAAGATTCTAAATTATAAATTTGTCGCAACTGCTCCTAGTTAGGTTAGAAATATGTATGTCGTTTTCGCTCACTCATCACTGTGAGTGATACGATCACTCGTCACTGTGCTAACTTATAACTCTGGGTCATTACAGTTCATTACCCAATATCCCTTCCTTTATTTAAGTCTTTGAAGCTAGCACACTGTCATCTCTTTGCCAAAGCCAGGTCCACCATTTTCAGCTCGCCTGCACTTTAGTGCAGAAGAGCTATTGCAATAGTCTGGCGTCCGCGTCCAGAGCAGATGCATATAAGGTGAATGTTCAGATGCTAATCAGTCTAATTCAATATTATGTTTAACTTTAATATTTATAATTATGGGAATCAATTTCGTATAGACAAAGAATACGGAGGAAAGAAAGAGAAATAATGACAGTAGAAATTCAGGTACTGGTTTGCATATCTGAGTATCGCTAAGAATATCACAAGCTATTGTATTTCTAAATCAAGGGCCGAAGTCCTGTCTTTACTGACAGCCAGTGACAAGTATACCAAAGAATACACGAAAGAATCAGATTGAAACTGCACAGAAACATATACACCCTTCCGAAAAGTACTTTAAATTGGTTATACCGCCTCGCTAACGTGATGGAGACCTCGGTTTTAGAGCCATTCTTTTTGTTAATGGGACGGAAATCTTATGTAGGACAAAAAGGTATAAAAGCTCACTAGATTTTGATTTTTAGTATGAATACAAACTGAGAAAGCATGGCTTCCACGGTTATACCATGTACTTCATGATTAGATCATCAATAACTAGATTAAAGACTATAAAGCCAATGTCTCAACACCAAAACGAGGCTCTATAGCCAAGGTTAACTACTTTTCGAAAGGGTGTATTCAGGTCTTATCCAACACTGCTATAACTTCAGCATGTTAACTGGACAGCGTAGAGAATTTTACGTAGGGAAATTTCAAGCTACTTGTGTCCGTCTTAATAGGATAATATATTTATACTTACATTTTGGCCAATTCGTTTACATATGAATGTTTTCTACATTAAGTGTTGCCTTTTGTGACGTTGGTCATGAAATCGCTCAGATCGTATTATTTTCCATTTGACTAGCATTTAACTAATGCCTTGTAATGGAATACTATCTATTTTAGATGATTTGCAGATGGCGTCATCTGTTTTACCCAACACCACTATGGTGCCCGTGATATCTTCATTTATTGGAAGTATGGTATCTAGTGTATTGAAAACGTCTTTTGTCGATCTACCGTCATCTGTTGCACCATCATCAACCAATCCTGAACCTTCTTCAGCGACAGATCTTGAAACTTATTCAACTACACTGTCAGATTTTCCAGGTAATTCAATTATATGATATATCATCTGCAGATATTGTTTAATTGTGTCAACCTTAAGACATTCTCAAGTTATTTCTCTCAAGAAACTCTCACCCATTTCGCACTAACCCTATGGAATATCCTATTAAACACTTCCTATAAACGCGGGTGTAATCCTTCGCTGCATAAAATATACATTTTAAATAGAGCGAAAAATATCTATCTTATATGAATGAACGATATGAATCAACAATTTTCAAACTCCAGTACCAAAAAGTTTTATTGTTTCATTCCTTCGCTAGTAGTGAAGTTATCCAAAGTGCCCTCAGACTCAGCCATCCTGATACTAAATCCATCTTTGAAAACCAGTGTGGGAAAAAGTGCCACTTCAATTCTAAACAATGTCAGTAACGGATTACCCAAAAGTGTTGCAAGTGGCCTGGGATCTAGTGTATCGAAGACACCAATCGTTGATCTAACATCTAAATCCATTACACCATCATCGACCAATCCTGAACCTTCTTCAGTCTCAAATTTTCACATTCATTCATCTACGATTCAAACTACATTGTCACAGCCTTCAGGTATGAAAAATATTTATATTATGTCTGTTAATATTATTTAAACATAGCAACTGTCAGACATTCTCCAGCTATATCTTTCAAATAAATTTCCCAATCAAATACTTTAGCTGTCAGTTTTCCACAATCTCTATGAAATATCCAAAGTGTAGACAAGTGATTTCATTAATACAATAACTTTTGCTAAGAATATGTCTTTTTCATTTACCACTTGATCAGGTTTTATGGATTGGACGTCTATGAGCTATTTATTGTATCTACACCAACATGTCGAACCATCGATCGTTTCAGGGTGTTCGCATCCTTGCCATTAAACGGTATAGGTATTTGTATTTTTCTGCCCAAGGTATAGAGGTGGCTCCAGAGGTAAATACTTTCTTATCTCCACCTGTTCAATTGATTACACAGGTCTTCGAGCTTCAAATTGTGGCTTACAAATTGTCTGAAAGGCAAATAGTCTCCAGTGCAAGCGAGTAGCAAGTTCTTGCATATTGCAGAATCAAGTTGCTCACAGTTTTCTGTGGATTGAAACAGGGGCGTGCTGGAGTCTTTAAAACAACAACGAACAAATCTGCGTGAGCCTCGCAAGATCAAGATGTGTCCTAAGGCTAGGGAGGGGTTATAACTAATCAAAGTTTAGATTAGGAAAAATAGAAAGTGTAATAATTTTCTGTTCAATTTATAATTTGGGCCCATGATGCCAGTCGCCCACAACGAGTTCTCGTTGCCTCGTCCCTTACCAGCACGCCCCGTGGCAGTTGAAAACGTTGAAAAAAGAAACTATAGACTCCCCAAGGCTCTCGTGAGCCACGCTCAGGGTTGAAAACTCGTTGAAGAGGACTATATATTCCCCACAAGGCTCATGAAGCGATGAGCTATCAATAACCTGATCGTCTGCCATCTCGTTCAACTACTATATGTTATTAACATCAAAATAATAGGTCATCAAATTTATGCCAGAGAATATTATGCCGATTTGACCAGTTGTTTGCATAACCGCTGGATTGCCCTCGGGCAACTTCAATCCCATGGTCAACACACTCAACAGATAAAACAAGACGGTCATCAGACTAGCCAACACGCACTTCAGACCAACCAACACGCTCAAGTGTGACAGCAGCAACAAGCTGCCGGTGAGATCACGCAATATAATCAACAAGTTGACCAACACAGTAACACACCAATAGTACTAAACAGGCCATTCGGGCCTGTTTTTTAAGGGAGCACAATCGAAGTTATAGGGGGCGCAAGAATAAACATGTTGTTATGTAAACTATATCGTTATGTCAGTAATTCTGATTCGTTCTCGTGTGCGGGCAAAACTGGTTTCACTGGTTCAGGACTAGAATGCACTGGTAATAATGGAAACCATTTACTGTAGGCCAGGTATAGATATTTACGTTAGAACAGGTACATTAGCATTTGTTATATTGTTACTGAGATCGGCTAGGTCCAATCCATGCCACTCCAATGCTAAGGGACCGGTATAATTGGCGAAAGCTGTTGCGTATACCCTGCCATTTGTCTTATTTATCTTTATTGTTTCCGTGTGATAGTGGTGTAAATATATGTGTAATTGTAATTGGCAAAGCTAAATAAATGCTACTTATCAATAAACCAGAAAAACCTATAGAAAGACAATATCCAGAAATCTGTAACGTCTTAAATCTATTCTGAATTCAACATACTTGTGTTAGTTGATCACATAATCATTATGTTTTACATTCAGCGATTGAGAACGAAATGATAGAAGTCACAAACAAGTGATCCAAACACAAAACTGTTTATTATGCTTGTATTAGTAGAGTATACGAAGCCTATTTCATTCTTATTCGTTTGTATATCTTCAATTATATAGTTATTCCTAGTTGTGCTGATCTCTATAAATCTGGGGTGACACAAGATGGTGTTTACACCATCGATCCTGATAGCATGGGATCGTTCCCAGTCAGATGCGATATGACCAGAGACGGAGGTGGATGGACTGTGTTCCAACGAAGAATAAATGGCAGTGAAGATTTCTATCGAGGATGGGCAGACTATAAAGCAGGCTTTGGCAACTTGAGCGGCGAGTTTTGGCTGGGTTTGGACAAAATACATCGTTTGTCCAAATCTGGCCAAAATGTTTTAAGGGTTGATTTGATGGATTTCAATGGCACTGAAGGTTACGCTATATATGGAACATTTAGTGTGGCTGACGAATCGGATAAATACAGATTGAACATTGGAGATTTTTCAGGTAAATTAAGATCACCCATTCACTGATAACGATAAAATTTCTGGGCAATCGGCAACAATTAATATGGTTTCGAAGGCAAAGAACGCTGGGATGTAGATAAGATGATAAAACGTCATTAATCTGGAAGAGAAAACAACATTCGAAAACAAACAATTAAGTTACAAAAATAGAACCGTTATAACACCAGATATGTTCTCAATTTTCAAAGTCAAATCGTCTGATGATTAAATAGAGTAAAATATTACACAATTAGACTGAAACTTATTACTTTTTACCTACGACGTAGTTTTGTTCTTTTCTTAAAAGGTAACGCAGGTGATTCCCTTGCTCATCACAATAACATGCAGTTCACTACCAAGGATAATGATAATGATGAGTCTGGCGGTAGTTGTGCTACGATGTGGAAAGGCGGCTGGTGGTACTACAGCTGTTATGCGTCCAACCTCAATGGTCTGTACCTGGGAGCAGGTCAGGATCATGGCACCGGAATACATTGGAGCCATTGGCAACTTCATTCTCTGAGAAAGACGGAGATGAAAATCCGTCCAAACCAGTTTTAAATCATGAACAACCATTGAAAACGAACTTTCTACTGCTGCTTTGATAACAGTAATACAAAATTAAATGGGACTATTGGTATATTTTAGTTCTAATTTGGGGTAGTGTTGAACCATTTTTGAAGACTTAGGAATTGTTAATTTACTCCTTATTGGCTCTTTCAAGTGAGAAATACAATATGGCATAAATTAAACGCATCTATCTTCGTAGTGATTTGTATTTTTTAAGCATGTCTCATAAAGTTAATGTGCCAATGCTATGAAAAAATATATGTCTTCTTTTATTTAGTTGGTTTCATTTATTTACTCACGACTCACGATGTGTATATTGCTGCAGCTAATGCTGATGTGGTCGTGAATTTACTTCTATGTAACCTAACCCACCCCTCCCTCCTGCCAACATTCCCTGTGCAGGGAGGAAACTAGATTACCCTGAGAAAACCCACGACTTTCGGTAAAGCGTTGACTGACCATTTCAACATGAAAATCCCTTAAACATATTAATTCACACCTAAATCTTAACATAATGATTAAATAAATAATCGGCTAGTTTACCTGGTGTAAAAGCAACCAAGCCACGCTCTACTTGCTCATTTAAAGAAAACTTTAGCCGAGCGAAAGCGTGCGATAGCGATCGCGCACCCTAAAATGCCAGGTCTTCAAATTCCAGACCCTGGATATGGATAAGAGCCTGATTCCTATATCACTTTTATTATATTTTTAACAACAGTTGTAACAGATTGTGGAAGCCTGACGAATATAGACCTTGCATGCTCGCTTAACTTTGGAACTTTATTTCAATTGTTCACCGTAATTCTGATGATCTCATAATACCTGGGGGAACAGTTCTTTGAATCAATTCTTGCTATTATAACCATCAGTATAAGGTTAAAGTTATTATTTTAAATATGATTGGGGTCGACAACCGTGCTTTCTCTGAGGCAGTAACTAACAGAGTGAGCTTACGATATAATCGCCAAAGAAGGTGGATAGAAAGCATATACGTGCGGTGACGTCACAAAGAGGTCCTGAGACAAACAAACTTGTTAAGTTGAATAATTATGCATACCCTATTTTAACTTCAAACCAAGCCGCTTCATTTTGCTTTGTAAATAAATGCACTCTTTTCTTTGCTTGGTTTTTCAACACCTCTTCTCGTGATCTCGTAATTTCTGGGAAAACAGTTCTTTCCATGAATGCTTGCAATTAATAACAGAGTAACTGACGATATCGTCAATTGAGCAGGTACATGGGTAGCTTTCAGTCATTCAATAAAGTTTAAGCAAATGAAGCCTTCAGATTCTAATTAAACTACTTTAGGCAGGATGTAGGCTAAATTAAATTTCGATGGCATGAAAATAGTAATATTCGTTGCTCATTTCAATTTCAAACTCAACAGCGACGTTTCCCCTTGTAAATATATATATATGCAAATATATATAATAATATATATATTTATTAGATGAGCGTGCATGTTTTACAGTCAATAATTATATAGATTATTGTATAATTATATACCTTTATTTACTTATTGCATTGCTAAAATGAACTAGCTACGACATAATTACAGGGGTGTAGTTAAAGGGGAGCTTGGGGAAGTTATTCCAATCAATTTCTATTAAATGTTTGAAGGTCAGACCAGTAATTGCCAATTTTCCTTATGTTTAGGGTGTTATTCTAACCACTGAGCCTTGTTATGATTGCATTTTCTTATCTAAATATAATATTAAGATGATAAAACTGTACATTTTATCAGCCTATAGACCTAGGGCCTTCTTGTTTCAATCAATCAATCAATCAATCAAGCTTTTATTACAAAGTAAAATACATTGGTATCCTTTCATAATTATGCTCTTCCAAGGAGCCATGATAAAAATACAAGAAAAAAAGAAAAAAAACAAATCAAAGGAGATTAACATGCAATACCTATCGACATATTTACAACTACTTAATATTAAATTTGAAAATTAGAAAGTGTATTTTCAAAGGTCTTTATTGAAGCCTTATTTCTTATTTCGTCTGGAAGATCATTCCATATAATTGCTCCACGGTAGCTGAAGCTTCTTTTGCCGGCCTCCGTCTTGGGTCTGGGAGTGAAAATATTGTACGATCTACCTCTTAGATTATGAGAGTGAACTTGTGAGGTATAGGTTCGAAAATAGTATTAAGCTCGCTAGGATATAAATTATTGAGTGCTTTGTAGACACTAGTTGCGAGATGTTTGGCACGACGTTGGTCAAGAGTATCCCAACCAAGGCCATGTAGAATATCAGCTGACCTTACGTCATAATCGGAAAAGGTTATTATCCTACCTGTGAGGTAGTTATCCTACTTGTGAGAGGTAATTTTCCATCTACAAAACCCTTCAATTGTTATTCAATCGAGTGAGATGCCAACAAAATCTAGATATTTACCCACAACTTAACATGGCAGTACCCTAGTATATATACATGAACTTGTGGTTAGAGCTCGACAACTGGACCCTGCAGCTCAGTTGGTTAGAGCGCTGCACCGGAATCGCAGGGCCGCAGGTTCGATTCCTCCCAGGGACCTATAGTTGCATTTTTCGCAGCTGTTCCTGGTTAGGTCTAATAAATGTATATAATTTACACTCAATAATTTTCCATCTACAAAACCCTTCAATTATTATCCTACCGGCCCTGTTTTGTAGTGTTTGGAGTTTGTTAGAAAGTGTTTTACCAAGACAACCCCAAACCTCACTTCAATAGTCTAAATAGGATCAATAGTCTAAGCATTAAGATCAATATGCATTGGGACACAAAGTTGCGAATCCGCTTTAAGGCCCCCAGACTTGCACTTATCTTTTTACAAATAGTATCAATATGAACCTGCCAATTTAAGATTTCATCTATTTCAAGTCCTAGATGTCTATAAGAATGCATCCTTTCAATAGACTGGCCATCAATTTGAATGTTAAAATGATGTTTCAGGTTATTTAACCTTACTTGACTTCCTAGAATCAAATACTTTGTCTTTTTTGCATTCAAAGTAAGCTTATTAGCTCGTAGCCACGTTTGTACCTCCCTGAGTTCGCTAGTTAGTTTAAGCTCTAATTCTTTTGGATCTTTAGAACAAACAGTTAGACATCTATCATCGGCATACATCATAAGAGACGAGGAAGATAAGCAGGCTTGGAGATCATTGATATAAATTAGAAAGAGTAGGGACCCAATCACTGACCCTTGAGGAACCCCACATGTAACAGGCAACAAGCTTGACAGAGTGCAATGAATGCTTGTACATTGTTTGCGACCTGTAAGATACGATCTAAACCAATTGATAGAATTAGGATCTACACCATGCAATTATAGCTTCTTTAATAGTATTGGATGGTTCACGTTATTGAAAGTCTAATAGTATAACTCCATTAAGTAAACCTTTATCAATATTCTGGCCATGGTACCAATTGTTGGTGGATATTAGAAGAGTTGAAAGTGTCGAGTGTAGTGGTCTAAGTCAATGTTGGGAGTTAGCCAGTAGATTATTATCAATAAAACTGGGGAAAAACGATATTTTCAATTATTTTGCTGACAATCGGTAAAACAGATATTGGTCTATAATTATCAGGATCAGATTTGGAATCTTCGTTATGGATTGGCAGGACCTAGCTATTTTCCAAACATTGGGGAACATCCCACTTCTAATGGATAAATTTATAATATGAGTTAAGGAAGAAGAAACAATTGGCGAAGGTTCCTTTAATAGCCTTCAAGATATCTCATCCAAACCAGTAGATTTATTTACAGAAAACGATTGCATCCAGTTATATACAGTTGTATTATTCGTCTCTGTGAGAGAGAAACGATTATGTGTAGGGGTAATGTATTCCTCAAAATGGGAGCACCATCTTGTCTCAACCCAGATTTATAGAGATCATGGTTAATAGATTAACCTGTGTGAATGCAGATGGACCATAGTTGATTTCGCAAAACGGGTCACTTTAAAATACTACATATACTAATAAAGCTCTCCTCTGCATTAAAAGTGCTAACTGACATATTTCAATTATCAAGTTTAACCCAGCAGCCCCCAAATGTGAAAAATTTATAGTTTCTATTATGTACAAAACATTTTTACACGATAAAAGAAACGCGTTCATTAAACTTGTGCCCTAAATCAATATTGTTGTACAAATTCTTGAAAAAACGACATTTAATGGGGGAGGGAGAGAAGAAAAAGCGATTAATCTGCAAATCAAGCCCCACCTGCCGGGTAAAGCCCCTAGGTCTAGGCTGATATTTTATATCATCGCTTAAAATGCAGGAATCATGTGTCAGACCATGTCTGAACATTCTCGATAGAAATTTTCACTTCCATCTTGTCTTTGTTCCAACACAGTCCATCCTCCTGTCCAGGGGCACCAGTCATTGCCCTCCTCCGCATTAAAAGTGCTAACTGGCATATTTCAATGTTTCTAGCTATTATGTACAAAAATATTTTTCACGATAAAAGAAACGCATTCATTAAGCTTGAGCCCTTGAGCAAATACAATATTAGAATTGAAAACACAGTCTTCGATCTCTTGCTTGGGAAAATTTAGAAACAAGACGATGTACAATTAAATAAATATTGTTGTATAAAATCGCTGGACCAAACTTGGAGTGATTACACTGGACCAAACTTGAAAGAAGCATTAATAAGGATAAATCTTCAATCAATCAATCAATCAATCAATCAATCAATCAATCAATCAATCAATCAATCAAATCGTTTATTAAAATATACATCTTGCAGTCAACATGACTGAATTACATGTATACGATAAAGATACATTTATATAAAATATGTTTGTATGTTAAAGTTAATATTAAAACCTAACTATATATTACATTTAAAACACTATATATCTATTAAGAATCATACTTATTTACATAATTTGGTATAAAAGACGTTTTGTAGCGATTAGTGTTACATTTGGTTATACGAAAAGTTCTATGAGATCGCAAATGATTACATGTGCTATCAGTCCTATCAGGTAACAAACAAGCCAGTTTGTGATCGTTGTCCTGCACCATTTTTCCAAAGAACTTCTTACAGAGAAGTTCGCGTCTGTTATATAATGTTGGAATATTAGCTTCGAGAAGTGCATCATTATAATGTACACCAGAAATATGATACGCATTGCTCTTTTTGGATGCGCTCTAATTCCTCAGATAGATAATTTGGAAGAGCAGAATGAAATACTTGGCAGGAATATTCGAGAATCGATCTTATTATTATGGAATAGAAGCAGACCAAATCTTTTGTGTCATCAGCCCGCTTGAGTTGCTTGAGAAGATACATGCGTTTTGCTGCTTTTTAGTGATATCAATTATATGGTCATTCCATTTCAAGTCATTTCTTATCGTGAGTCCCAGGATTTTCAATTTTGAACTCTTTCAACAGGTTGTTCATTAATTTGAATCACATTAAACGTTGGTTTTAGATTTTCTAAAACTTATAATCATTTCCTTAAATTTCTTTGGATTTAGCATAAGTTTATTGTCTTTCGACCATTTAGCAATATGATTGGTTTCATGTTGTAAAGAACTTTCTTGATCCGGTAAGTAGTGGTATCATTTGCAAACTTCCACATCAATGATTCATTTTCGCCAGTAAGTCCGAGATCATTAATCATGGCCAGAAAGAGCCAAGGCCCTAAGCAAGTCCCCTGCGGTACACCTGCGGGCACATATTTATAACTAGAAAGACAATGACTGTGAAGCTTAACTCTTTGTTGCCGATCTCGAAGGAAATCAATGAGCCAGTTTATAGTAGAAGATTTAACTCCAAGACTTATAAGTTTGGCAATCAATACGTTGTGGTCTATCAAGTCAAAAGCCTTTTTGAAATCCAAAAATGCAGCACGAACGGTAACCCCATTTCCATCTGTCATATTCAACCAATGATCGATCATTGAGATGAGAGCATGGGTGGTTGATGAATTAGGAATAAAACCAAATTGTTTTTGGTCAATTGATCTTAACAGGACTGGTCTCAAGTCTTTTTCAATAACAATCTCCTCTGCTATTTTAGAAAGGCTAGAGGTGAGTGATATTGGTCTTAAATCCCGAACAAAATCTTCAATAGCGGACACTTTAGGCAGAGGTACCACATCAGCCAATTTCCACAGTTTTGGAACACAACAGGATTTAAATGACACGTTTAAAATTATGGAGATAGGTAATGCAAGGATATCTGCGTAATCTTATGCAAACTAATCTAATTATGACCTCAGAAATGGTCACACTATTTAATCCTTGCCTAGCCAAGAAGGCAATTCCTTGCAGAGTTTCAAGAAAGTTTCTTGAAAGTTTCAAGTATAGAGGAACTACCTTCTTTTGATTTGCAAAGCATATTATGGTGGGAAATATTTTTTCTCACGATATGAGAAAAGTTCGCCGTCCGCCTTTTATCCACACCCCATAAAAAATTGTTAATTTCAAAATTCATCAGCGACGATAATAAAACCAGCTACTGTATTCTCCCTTAATAAAATAATTCATTGACATTGTGATTTTTTTATCAAATTTTGTATTCGCCATCATATATTGTATGGTTCATGACGCGATCATATCTTGTATGGTTCATACAGGATCATACAGAATTAAATTCCGGTGTAAAATGTAATTGACTCCGAAATTGAACCATTAATTTCTCGTCGGATAAACACGGCAAGTGCAAAACGTTAAAAGTAGAATACATATATTTTAAAATACTACTCTAGTCTCTAGACTAGTGACGTACTATTTCTATCACAAGGAATTAGAATCTCGGTTAGAACCCAAAATGTGTAGTAAAGGCAATCTTGTCTTTTGTCGTCAACATATAAATCGAATTTATTCGTTATTTTTTCTATTTTGAAAAATAATATGATGTTTTTACGTTCATGATATTAAAGCGTTGGTGTAAACGTATTAGTCAATGATTTGTTTGCCATTATGACTGAAACATGAAACAGGGGCAGCTGGTACGTGGTACAAAGGCTGTTATGATTCCAACCTCAATGATCTGTACCTGGAAGCAGGTCGGAGTGTTAGCACCGGAAGTAAATGGAACCGTTGGCAATTATATGTTATGAAAAAGACAGAGATGAAAATACGCCCTGGTGTGTTTTAAATGAATCATGAACAACAACAATTAAGAATGAACTCTCTATTGCTGCTTTAATAATATTATTAATAATACAAACGTAGTCGTGGGATTGTTGTTGTTTTTAATTTTAATGTTTCCAAATTATTCTAGAATATACTATCAAATCATTACTCACATTAGGCATTAGGCATAATATGCATGAATGATGAAGACTTAGTAATTGTTTACCGACTCCTTAATTTCAGGATTTTATAACGTGCAGTTCTAAACAAAATGTTGGCAGTTGTAAAATGTGAATGGATTATCTTCCAATGTTTTAAAATAGATGATTATACTGAAAAAAATAGATTTTTTCGCTTCTCAACAGTTAGAAATATTGAATTATACCATCTTGTCCCGTCATATAACATGTGATTTGCAACAGCCAGTACAACCCGATGCTGGCGATGCATTCCTTGACCTTATCACCGTCAAAATTTATCACTTCACTTTTCAGTAATCTTACAGGCGATTCAAAGAATCATTGGTCACAAAGTTCGTTTGACAATTTCGAATTTCGCTGCGAAGTTGCAAGTTGGTTGCTAAGTCCGTTTTCAAACGTGATAATGAATTTCACCATCAGGTTTTGTAAGAAAACCCTCTGATTGGCTAGACAGCATAAACCAACCTGTCAACTTTGCAGCGAAATTCGAAATTATAACATCACCAAGTTTCATGCCTCTCACGTGCGTGAACGCGATAGGTACGGTATAGAAATTTTCCGGTCCCGTGTGCCAGCCTAAGACCAGTCAGCATGAGTAACGGTTCAAAAAAGTAACGGTTTAATAAAACTATTGGCATATTCTAATAGTTTAGAGTAACCAGTTTCACAATTTTTCTACATTCAGTAATGATTATCGACCCATTGATCTTCCATTCGTATAATAAATTATAGATAGGTGTATATGATTGTTTCTCTACAGTGGAAAATATACTGCAAGGCATTAAACACTTGTTCACTCAAAAATATTTGGTTGCCATTCTAGCATCGTCACACAACAAATGATTTTCAAATTCCAACAACGCAGTACAACCTTCGCTTATTCGTGCCCGTCATATTGATGACTCCAGTAATGTTACATACAGCAAACAAAACACACGTGCATTTAATGTCTTTTTCTGGCAGTTTGTTCTATTTCTTTGACTTTTGTTTTACGTGAATTGACGCAAATAACATGCCATGAATAGAAAGAAAATCGTCTTCAAGTTTGCTAAGAGGCAAATCATGAAGTATTTAGCTTTAGAGCCCTTTATCTCGTTATTGTGTTAACGAAATTTACGAAACCTATTTACAAAATCAGATGGTATTGATGATTTTATATAAGTAGGTAACCGTATGAGTGACGATTTATAAGGGCATGCTATTTTATTATATATACTGGACCCTTATATTATATCTTACTGGACCTCCATTAAGAACAAGTTTAAAACTAATAGAACTGGAAGGCATAAATAAATTTCAGAACAAATTGAGGGTTGCTTCGCGTGTGCCTAAAAGATATAAACAAAATCTCGACGTTTCGAGCTAAAGCCCTTCGTCAGGAGAAATTAGTAGACAGATAAACACATTACATCAGCTTTTATAGCAACGTATAGCAGCTGTCACGCGAACAAAATATTAACCAATGAAAATAAAGTAGTCATAACAATCATAACAAAATAGAATTAATATGTAAAGATATAGCCTGCGTGCAGGCTTCGGCCCGATTATAGGGTCGAAGGCCTGTGCACAGGCGTTACACTTACCAAAGCGCTATAAATGTCGTACAAGGGAAGGGAAGAGGGGATATAGAGGAAAGTATATAAGAAGTATTTAAGAGAAAAGAATGAGCTAGATGAAGGAGAGGCGCTCATTGATACCATCAGGCTGAATGGTGCCAAGTTTAAAAATGAGACGCTTTTCTTGCTTCCGACGGGTATCATTGCCACCAATAATGGGATGAATGGCGCATATTTTCATATCAGAAAAGGAGTGGTTGGCACTGTTGAAGTGCCTAGCAACCGGTTTGTTGTGCACATTGTTTTTAACATCACGCAAGTGCTCAGCAAACCTATCGCCTAAACGTCTTCCAGTCTCTCCGATGTACAGCAAGCCACATTTGCTGCAAGAGATGCAGTAAACGAGGTTGGAGGAGATGCACGTGAAACTGTGCTTGATGAATAAATTTAGTTTAGTTTAGGTTTTGTCATGTCGAAACACTGCGCCAATTATACTGGACCTTTTGGGAGAACAGTTTAAAACTGATAGAGCTATCAAATATAAATATCTTTTGTGACTTATTGGCAAAACAAACAGATGCAGTGAGGTGTCAAGTTTCCGTTTGTCTTTGCAAGCCACAGAGGTCAAGTATAATATATGGGTGCTTATCCCCCCCCCTCCCCTCAACTGAAAGGAATTTTAACAAGGAGGGCTAAACTCCCTGAGCTCCCCTTTAACTACACCCCTGTAATTATGTCGTAGCTAGTTCATTTTAGCAATACAATAAATAAATAACGGTTTATATATAATAATATATATAAATATCGACTGTAAAACATGCACGCTCATCTAATAAAAGAAAAACTGTCTGAGTGCATATATCTATTTACAAGGGGAAACGTCGCTGTTGAGTTTGAAATTGAAATGAGCCACGAATATTACTATTTACATGCCGTCGAAATTTAATTTAGCCTACATCCTGCCTAAAGTAGTTCAAGTACCTGAAGGCTTAATTTGCTTAAACTCTATGGAATGAATTAGCCACCTGCTCAATTGACGATATCGTCAGTTACTCTGTTATTCATTGCAAGCATTCATGGAAAGAACTGTTTTCCCAGAAATTACGAGATCACGAAAAGAGGTGTTGAAAAACCAAGCAAAGAAAGGAGTGCATTTATTTACGAAGCAAAATGTAGCGGCTTGGTTTGAAGAAAAAATGAAGTATGCATAATTATTCAACTTATTAAGTTTGTTTATCTCATGAACCTCTTTGTGACGTCACCGCACGTACGTTTTCTCTTATAATTGTATTGATTATATCGTTAGCTCACTCTGTTAGTTACTGCCTCACAGAAAGCACGGTTGTCGAGCTCAATCATGTTTAAAATAATAACTTTAACCTTACTGATGGTTATAATAGCAAGCATTAATTCACAGAACTGTTCCCCCAGGTATTATGAGATCATCAAAAGAGGTAAGTCGTGCATCTTTATTTCATCAAAACTTTTCTATAAAATATGAAAATCTGTCTAAATTATCAAAAGTGGCTAGAAATTCAGTTCAAATCATGCATACTCTCAGTGTTGGAGATCTTCTATTCCGTTAAATATTCTTTATAAACCAACTTTTGTTAAAACTTTAAACTTTTTAGGAGGTCCGCCTTTACCTCCAAATGAGATCATATCAAGTCACAAGGTTGAAAAATCAGTTGTCCAGATAAAATGTTACACTCTGTGCGAAAAAGAACCGAAATGTGTTGGATTCAACTACAAAACAATAATCAATGTTGAAAACTGCCAACTTACCAACGTCACTGAAAAGAGAAACACAGCAAAGACAGGAAATTGGACATTATTACGTGATGTTGAAGCGGTATGTTATAATTTTGCTAGAATATTTAGATATATAGAAAATACTTGTTTCGGTCTGGTTCTCAAAAATGTACATGTCCAATATACCAATGTGACATGTGCAATGGACAAGGAAGACGTCCATTGTCTTTGAACATTTCGTCTGTCCAATGGACCCGGCAATGGTAATATGAAATGTCCAATAGACATTTGCGTTTCCATGCAGTGGATAAACCGCGGCTCTTCATGGGGTATAAAAAACGACCATCCTTTATGCCTGATACTTTTCAGAATACTTGCCTTTATAAAATGACTTTAGTCTTATCTTAAAACTTGCTCTTCTCGTGGTCGTTTGTGGCCGGTTAATTATGCCTAATTTTCTTATGTCATGTATTTTAAATTACTTTAATGCAATTGTTGTTGCTACAGAGAAAGTTTCATAAAACAATCTTGCGTCCATCTAAAGAACGGCTAAACGTAACAATGATGCACGCAAGGTTACTAAGTCATTTATAAATTTACTCGAATACTCAGATACTCTTTTTTGATGCCCTATTGCTATTTTGCTTGAAATTTCTATTTGGATCGATACCCCCAATGTAACCACCGCGAAAGATTAAAATATAGACCCAATATATAAATGCTACGCAGCTTACTGAAGAATTGGCATGATATTTTCGTACCCCATGTGATAGGAGATAGCATAATTATGATATGACCAATGGTCGATTCGATCCAATGGGCAATGGACATTCAAATGTCCAATGGAGATTTTACTTGTCCAATGAACAAATACCCTACTTTTCTATAGCTATTTTGAAACTATTAATATGATGTGTTTGCTTTGTTCAGTTTGGGAATATATTCTTGCGTATTTATCATGCGTCAGACTGTCCGCTAACGCGTAGAATCATAATCATTGCGAATTACCGAATTTCCTGACGTGTTCTTCTTCGACATTAAAATATCAATAACTAGGCGTATTTATCCGTCTAATAAAAGTAAAATTGTGTAGAGTCAATTGGTATTTTATGTGCCTAAATGAACCTTACCTTTCGAAGTGGAGAGGCTATCGCATTTATATAGCCTTATAGGGATAAAACACCGTTTGCCCTAAAAGATTCTAAATTCTAAATGTGTCGCAGCTGCTCCTGGTTGCTAGTTAGGCTTAAGAAATATGTATGTCGTTTTCGCTCGAAATTTCCATCTACAAGAAAGCTCTTTAACATTTTCCCCTGAAAGACCGAAATTGAATTATGAGGTTGTTTCAGCTGCTTTTGCATGGAGTAGATTATAAAGTGCATGACATGTTTTTATTTATATCGTATCCAAGATACAAGATATACATATATAGGCAACGAACTCTTACCAAAGCTGTTGGCCCATTGCAGCTGCCCTTAAAATCAATGACATCTGCATGGAGAAAAACTCGAAAACACGAATAGTGACATGGAAATTGTGTGTGACAAATTTCACGAACAAGCATTAACGGAAACAAGCATTACTTGATTTTGTGTATTTAGCAAACAGCCAAGACGCATTTTGCGTTTCCGTAATACAAAACAGCATATAATGCAGAATTTATCAAGGCAATTACAAGAGTGGTATTAAAAACATACTAATAATACGTACTATTACCCATGTTCGAATACCCAATTTTATAAAACGTCAGAGTAAGTTAGACATGTACAACGATGCAAACATATTTTGCTAAAAGAAACATCCATCACAACTAGCTGGGGCATAGTATAACATGAAAGTCCTCTACATTTATGTATGCACGACAGTAGTATTTATGCTAATCAAGTGAATTTAAAAGCTTATATAGTTATACATCTATTTTGCACTTGCCTGTAATTTGCCCTAATATAATAACAAGTAAATTTGTTCATTTTATCTTACAGACCGACTTATAAACATTTATTCTTTCAAATCGACCTCTATGGCTCTGAGCGCAAAAAGCACAATGGACGTGCATATCATGTACTCAAGTACGATTGGGGACATGGAAATTGTGTTTGACAAAATTTCACGAACAAACATTAACGGAAACAAGAATACATTTTTATAAGTCGGTCTATAAGATAAAACGAACAAATTTACTTATTATATTACGGCAAATTAGAAGCAAAATTAATGTATAAGCTTTTAAATTCACTTGATTAGCATAAAACTATAGACATGCATAAACTATATTTAGCATAACATAACTAGTGCTAACGTAGCGATGTTTTGCGATTGTCAGTTCTGAGCAGCAAAGTCATGCTATTCAAAATAGGAATTCACAAAGAAATATTTATATTGAGCTCGTATCAACAATTTGACGTCTACGACGTGTGGAGAGCTGCCAAAAAGCCGACCGCAATGCTGTATTTTTACTTTTTCATATATACTCGGGTCGATATATACCCGTAATTATACCGGTACCCGCGTTTTCCACTATGCCGTTCTGTCCTCCGGAGACAACGTTAATTAAGTGCATAATTATATAAATGTAGAGGGCTTTCATGTTATATAATGTTCCAGTTGTGATGGATGTTTCTTTTAGCAAAATATGTTTTCATCGTTGTACATTCTAACTTATACTCTGACGTTTTATAGAATTGGGTATTCGAACTTGTGTAACAGTATTATTAGTATATTTTTAAGTTAAACCACTCTTGTAATTGCTTGTTAGATTCTGCATTATAGAGATGCTGTTTTGTATTAAGGAAACGCAAAATGCGTCTTGGCTGTTTGCTAATACACAAAATCAAGTAATGCGAATTTCATATAGTCTTGGTACTTGATATTGTGGTAATTATCTAAGTTCACATTTACCGCTATATCAATACTAAAATAAAACTTTTGCTGCGCTTATAGTTGCTTGACTGAATATTAGACACAAGAAATGCGCGTAGTCCACCTATGCATAATAAGAAACAGCTGATATGATCTTAATCTGACTGGATATAGAACTCTCAAGAACATTGATATTCTTTGTCCTTGTTCAAGCTTGTCAGTTATTCATTTTTTGAATGTATAATTGGGACTCTATTTTATCATAGAACATAGATACGATCACTGTGCTAACTAATAACTCTTGATCATTACAGTTCATTACCCAATACCCCTCCCTTTATTTAAGTCTTTCAAGCTAGCACACTGTCATCTCTTTGCCAAAGCAAGGCCAGCCATTTTTAGCTCGCCTGCACTTTAGTGCAGAAGAGCTATTGCAATAGGATATCGTAGACATTAATTCAGCGTCGGCCACGGACATATAAGAACAAATGAGGGTTGTTTCGCGTGTGCCTATTGAGATATAAACAATAGTCTGGCGTTCGCGTCCAGAGCAGATGCATATAAGATGAATGTTCAGAGTGCTAATTCTCATTCAATATTATGTTTAACTTTAATATTTATAATTATGGGAATCAATTTCGTATAGACAAAGAATGCGGAGGAAAGAAAGAGAAATAAAGACAGTAGAAATTCAGGTACTGGTTTGCATATCTGAGTATCGCTAAGAATATCACAAGCTATTGTATTTCTAAATCAAGGGCCGAAGTCATGTCTTTACTGACAGGTATACCAAAGAATGCACGAAAGAATCAGATTTAAACTGCACAGAAACATATACACCTCCGAAATTTAAAATACCGCCTCGCTTTCGTGATTCAGACCTCGGTTTTAGAACCATTCTTTTTGTTGATGGGACGGATTCTTATGCAGAACAAAAGGGTATAAAAGCTCACTATAGATTTTGATTTTCAGTATGAATACAAACTGAGAAAGCATGGCTTTCACGGTTATACCATCAACTATAACTTCATAATTATGTTATCAATCAATAGATTAAGCTATAAAGCCAATGTCTCAACACCAAAACGAGGCTCTATAGCCAAGGTTAAGTACTTTTCGGAAGGGTGTATTCAGATCTTATCCAACACTGCTATAACTTCAGCATGTTAACTAGACAGCGTAGAGAACTTTACGTCGGAAAATTTCAAGCTAATTGTGTCCGTCTTAATAGGATAATATACATACGTTATGGGTTGCTGAAAAATTTTGTCCAGTTCGTCTACATGTGAACGTTTTCTATATTAAGCGTTGCCTTTTGTGACGTTAATCATGAAATCGCTCAAATCATATTATTTTCCATCTGACTAGCATTTAACTAATGCCTTGTAATGAAATACTATCTATTTTAGATGATTTGCAGAAGGCGTCATCTGTTTTACCCAGCACCACTATGGTGCCCGTGATGTCTTCATTTATTGGAAGTCTGGTATCTAGTGTATTGAAAACGTCTTTTGTCGATCTACCATCATCTGTTGCACCATCATCAACCAATCCTGAATCTTCTTCAGCGACAGATCTTGAAACTTATTCAACTACACTGTCAGATTTTCCAGGTATTTCAATTATATAATATATCATCTGCAGATATTGTTTAATTGTGCCAACCTTAAGATATTCTCAAGTTATTTCTCTCAAGAAAGTCTCACCCATTTCGGAATATCCTATTAAACACTTGCTATAAACGCGGTTGCAATCCTTCGCTGCATAAAATAGACATTTTAAATATCTATCTTATATGAATGAACGATATGAATCAACCATTTTCAAACTCCAGTACCAAAAAGTTTTGTTTCATTCCTTCGCTAGCAGTGAAGTTATCCAAAGTGCCCTCAGACTCAGCCATCCTGCGACTAAATCCATCTTTGAAAACAAGTTTGGGAAAAAGTGCCACTTCAATTCTAAACAATGTCAGTAACGGATTACCCAAAAGTGTTGCAAGTGGCCTGGGATCTAGTGTATCGAAGACACCAATCGTTTATCTAACATCTAAATCCGTTACACCATCATCGACCAATGTTGAACCTCATTCAATCTCAAATTTTCACATTCATTCATCTGCGATTCAAACTACATTGTCACAGGCTTCAGGTATGAAAAATATTTATATCATGTCTGTTAATATTATTTAAACATAGCAACTGTCAGACATTCTCCAGCTGTATCTTTCAAATAAATTTCCCAATCAAGTACTTTAGCTGTCAGTTTTGCACAATCTCTATGAAATATCCAAAGTGTAGACAAGTGATTTCATTAATACAAGAACTTTTGCTAAGAATATGTCTTTCATTTACCACTTGATCAGGTTTTATGGATTGGACGTCTATGAGCTATTTATTGTATGTACACCAACATGTCGAACCATCGTTTCAGGGTGTTCGCATCCTTGCCATTAAACTGTATAGGTCTTTGTATTTTTCTGTCCAAGGTATAGAGGTGGCTCCAGAGGTAAATATTTTCTTATCTCCACCTGTTCAATTGATTACACAGGTCTCGAGCTTCAAATTGTGGCTTACAAAATTGTCTGAAAGGCAAATAGTCTCCAGTGTAAGCGAGTAGCAAGTTCTTGCATATTGCAGAATCAAGTTGCTCACAGTTTTCTGTGGATTGAAACAGGAGCGTGCTGGAGTCTTCAAAACAACAACGAACAAAATCTGCGTGAGCCTCGCAAGATCAAGATGTGTCCTAAGGCTAGGGAGGGGTTATAACTAATCAAAGTTTAGATTAGGAAAAATAGAAAGTGTAGTCATTTTCTGTTCAATTTATAATTTTGGGCCCATGATGCCAGTCGCCCACAACGAGTTCTCGTTGCCTCGTCCCTAACCAGCATGCCCCAAGGTTGAAAACTCGTTGAAAAGAAACTATAGACTCCCCACATGGCTCGTGAAGCGATGAGCTATCAATAACCTGATCGTCTGCCATCTCGTTTAACTACTAGGTGTTATTAACATCAAAATAATAGGTCATCAAATTTATGCCAGAAAATATTAAGCCGACTTGACCAGTTGGGCTGAGTCTTTATGTAGCCCTACATGAATTATGTCTGTGATTATATATAGGGTTAGGGTTAGGATTGGGGTTATGATTAGGGTTAGGATTAGGGTTAGGATTAGGGTTAGGATTGGGGTTAGGATTAGAGTTAGGATTATGGTTAGGATGTAAATATATGTGTAATTGTAATTGACAAAGCTAAATAAATGCTACTTATCAATAAACCAGAAAAACCTATAGAAAGACAATATCCAGAAATCTGTAACGTCTTAAATCTACTCTGAATTCAACTATACTTGTGTTAGTTGATCACATAATCATTATGTTTTACATTCAGCGATTGAGAACGAAATTATAGAAGTCACAAACAAGTGATCCAAACGCAAAACTGTTTATTATGCTTGTATTAGTAGAGTATACCAAGCCTATTTCATTCTTATTCGTTTGTATCTTCAATTATATAGTTATTCCTACTTGTGCTGATCTCTATAAATCTGGGGTGACACAAGATGGTGTGTACGCCATCGATCCTGATAGCATGGGATCGTTCCCAGTCAGATGCGATATGACCAGAGACGGAGGTGGATGGACTGTGTTCCAACGAAGAATAAATGGCAGTGAAGATTTCTATCGAGGTTGGGCAGACTATAAAGCAGGCTTTGGTAATTTGAGCGGCGAGTTTTGGCTGGGTCTGGACAGAATACATCGTTTGTCCAAATCTGGCCAAAATGTTTTAAGGGTTGATTTGATGGATTTCAATGGCACTGAAGGTTACGCTAAATATGGAACATTTAGTGTGGCTGATGGATCGGATAAATACAGATTGAACATTGGAAATTTTTCAGGTAAATTAAGATCACCCATTCACTGATAACGATAAAATGTCCGGGCAATCGGCAACAATCTTAGTTAAACAATTAATATGGTTTCGAAGCAGGGCCGTCCTCAGAAAATTTTTCAGGGGGGGTGTAAGGTGCTTTCAACCGACTGCCAAACGAACTTGTACCGACTACATAAAAATTTTGTTCTCATAAAAATTTTTTTTTATTTGTCGACTGGGGGGAGAAAGGTAAAAAAAATTTTCCGGAATATAAACATTGTTATATTGCTATTTAACCACTTGAAACTTTAAAATTAAGATTAATAAGTTTGATCCTGCTTATAAATTAACTTTTTAAAAACAAAAATTTCGTTTTTCTATTCCTGGTTGTGCAGACACAATTTCCGTTTTATGTGTTAGTCATCAAAAATATTTTTTGTGCCGACTGAAATCTCACTTCTGCCGACTGAATCTCCAAATATAATTTCTGGGGGGTCACACCCCCCCAAACCCCCCCCCCCCCCGTAGGGACGGCCCTGTTTCGAAGGCAAAGAACGCTGGGATGTAGATAAGATGATAAAACGTCATTAATCTGGAAGAGAAAACAACATTCGAAAACAAACAATCAAGTTACAAAAATAGAACCGTTATAACACCAGATATGTTCTCAATTTTCAAAGTCAAATCGTCTGATGATTAAATAGAGTAAAATATTACACAATTAGACCGAAATATTACACAATTATACCTACGACGTATAGTTTTGTTCTTTTCTTAAAAGGTAACGCAAGTGATTCCCTTGCTTATCACAATAACATGCAGTTCTCTACCAAGGATAATGATAATGATAAGGATAGCGGTAATTGTGCTACGATGTACAATGGCTGCTGGTGGTATAACGGCTGTCATCGTTCCAACCTCAATGGTCTGTACCTGGGAGCAGGTAAGAGGGGTGGCAAAGGAATAAAATGGCGCGAATGGCAACCTTATTCTCTGAGAAAGACGGAGATGAAAATCCGTCCAAACCAGTTTTAAATCATGAACAACCATTGAAAACGAACTTTCTACTGCTGCTTTGATAATAGTAATACAAAATTAAATGGGACTGTTGGTATATTTTAGTTCTATATTTGGGGTAGTGTTTGAACCATTTTTGAAAACTTAGGAATTGTTAATTTACTCCTTATGAGCTCTTTCAAGTGAGAAATACAATATGGCATCAATTAAACGCATCTATATCTTCCTAGTGATTTGTATTTTTTAAAGCATATCTCGTAGAGTTAATGTGCCAATGTTACTGGCGACTCACTATGTGTATATTACTGCAGCTAATGCTAATGTGGTCGTGAATTTACTTCTATGTATTTTGCTACGATCGCGCACCCTAAAATGCCAGGTCTTCAAATTCCAGACCCTGGAAATGGATAAGAGCCTGATTCCTACATCACTTTTATTATATTTTTGAACAACAGGTGTAACAGATTGTGGAAACCTGACGAATATAGACCTTGCATGCTCGCTTAACTTTGGAACTTTATTTAAATTGTTCACCGTTTTGAAGTAGACCAGCCTTTCAAAACTATACATGGGTAGTTTTTATTCATCAACTAATTCAGAAGCGGGCGCAAGAAGGAGGTAGATGTTTTCTAGAGATTGCATAGATCGAATACAATGTCAATGGGTATATGAACGTTTGCAATTTTAGTATGCTGTTTTAATAATTTGCCCTTGCAAATATTTCAGAAATTAATGAACGTAAAACAAAAGATTTGTGCACGGTCAGGTACCGTTCAACATAAACTCCCATTCAATTGTTAGCTGCTTTGTAATATGCCGCGTATCCCAACCATGTCATCTCTATTAACTATGGAGAAACGGTGGAAAAATGCGATTTCGACCGACCATTTTAAATCGAATCGTATTGTTAGAAGAATAAATACCCGCCCTCAAGGGAATTCAAGCCAATTGATGCTTGCAGAAAGAGCCAATCATATAGCGATCCTTTTGTATGGCCAACCAATCAGAGCTCGGAAAATCTAACCAATAGGAATCAAGGGCGGGGTGCTAATTTGCGAGCTAAATTTCAAACCAGATCTTAGCCATGCCTTGCGCCTGACCATGTGGTTTCACAATAAAATAGAAGAAGACAAGAACTCGAAGACGAAGAAAGAAGCTCAGTTTAAACTCGAAATGGCTATGCCGAGCTAAAATAGAAGTAAGTAAATGTAATATATATATTGGCTGTATTTTGTTTGAAATGCTGTGTTATTCGTGTTCGGCCCAGGTCTTTAGTCTTAATTGCTTTAGCGCTTGCTTATCAATTCTGGATTGTCTTTAACAATAAATTTGCTGGCCGCTTATATCGACTTCTGCTCGCTTTATATGTGGCTGTTCCTTGATATTTCTGCCGAATTTTGTTGTGATAGTGTTTTAAAACACCAGTAGTTTGATATGTGTAACTCACATTTGCTTTATCATTTATTTTAGCTCGTAAAATTCGACGAGAAAGTCGCCTGGCTTAGCTGTTCACGCGGCATGCACTGGTAAGCATATCGTCTATTGAAATGCCTTGTTTGTTATTGTAGTTGTTATTGTAGTTGCTTTTGAGATTCGCCTAGCCAACTATATTTTATAACCTTGTTCAAGTTTTACATAAAAAACATTTTGGGATAGTTTTACAGTCAAACCTGTATTAAGCGACCACCCTTGGGGAAATGGGTTGCCGGCCGTTTAATACTATTTAATACAGGGTGGTGCTTAATGCAGCTTAACTGAGAATAGACTCTGGGCGTGGTCAAGTTATCATTCCATTCAATTATACTGTTTAAACTAAATGTATTGAGTAAGTAATGAACAGATCAATGTAACAACAAAACAAATAACAGAATCCTTTTCAGTAAAAGCCTCCTGTATAACATTGACATAGCCTGTGGTAAACGAGTTTTCGGGTTACGTAGAAACACTATACTTTATTCCCAAATGTATTCATATTGATCTGCAATTGAAAATTCAGTCTGGCCGTTAAATACAGGTTCGACTGTAGTTGTGTTTTTGACAACATTTTCCGAATTTTTGCAACAGCGAGCGAAAATTGATCTAAAGAGTATTTAAAAGTCATATTGTTCGAGTCGACAAACAATCTGTTGTTATATAACCGAGTCCTGTAGGACTGTTCAAGCTAGTTTGCTTTGCCTTTGTAGTTTAACTAAGAAGTATTTCGATGATATTTAAGTGCATGTTTTGAGATTGTTTAACGTAAATTTTACAGTTATGTTGGAAGTTTGGAACTGAACTTACTGCTGTAGTATAAAGGCTGTTTTCCACTTCAACCGTATCGTATCGAAACGTAGCGTATTTATTTGTTTCCTGAGCACTCGGGCAGAACTAATGACTTCGACACAAAAGAAAATCTTACGGTACGTTACGGTGCGATGCATCGCACAACCACACATGACACCACACTACAATCACTGTAAGTCACGGTATGCTAATTTGTGCAATGCATCGCACATGACAACCACGCTACAATCACTGTAAATCATGGTATGTTAATTTGTGCGATGCATCACACAACCACACATGGTAACCACACTACAATCACTGTAAGTCATGGTATGTTAATTTGTGCGATGCATCGCACAACCACACATGGTAACCACACTACAATCACTGTAAGTCATGGTATGTTAATTTGTGCGATGCATCACACAACCACACATGGTAACCACACTACAATCACTGTAAGTCATGGTATGTTAATTTGTGCGATGCATCGCACAACCACACATGGTAACCACACTACAATCACTGTAAGTCATGGTATGTTAATTTGTGCGATGCATCGCACAACCGCACATGACAACCACACTACAATCACTGTAAGTCATGGTATGTTAATTTGTGCGATGCATCGCACAACCACACATGGTAACCACACTACAATCACTGTAAGTCATGGTATGTTAATTTGTGCGATGCATCGCACAACCGCACATGACAACCACACTACAATCACTGTAAGTCATGGTATGTTAATTTGTGCGATGCATCGCACAACGTCACATGATAACCACACTACAATCACTGTAAGTCATGGTATGTTAATTTGTGCGATGCATCGCACAACCGCACATGACAACCACACTACAATCACTGTAAGTCATGGTATGTTAATTTGTGCGATGCATCGCACAACCGCACATGACAACCACACTACAATCACTGTAAGTCATGGTATGCTAATTTGTGCGATGCATCGCACAACCGCACATGACAACCACACTACAATCACTGTAAGTCATGGTATGCTAATTTGTGCGATGCGGATCCTTGTGGCAAGTCATCTACAAGCGATGACCACTTGTCAACAAGCTGGGAACAAGTAGCCTGCACCGCAGACGGATATAATATACGTCTGCGGCGCAGGCTAGGAACAAGCAGTGCGAACACATCCTGATGAGTTGTTGAAACAGCATTGGTACAAGTCTGCTGCAGGTTTGTCACAACTTGTGCATTTTTACAGTATGTGACTTAAAGTAGAATGTCAATATATCTCCAAAGTCATTAAAGATTGGTAAGTAGCACAGGTTGTTGAATTTTTCAGGTAGATTGATCCTAAAGACTTCAAGCTTATTGTACAGATACTACCTACACTGGCACCACATGTTTCAGATATTAATTGATACCATCATTCTTATTAACAGGTGAACACAGTGGTCTGGAATGATTGTGGAGATATTCTGCTGTCAGGGTCTGATCATGATTGTAAACTCTCTTCTATGAAGGTATATTTTGTATAATAATTGGTTATAAATTGCAAGGATAGAAGAGGGAACAATTGCATGTATTAAAGAAAGAATAGCTATAGATATGATAGCTAGAATTGAAGAGAGAAACAGGAACATTGACATTAGCTTGCAATGTGCCCAGATGCACTGTTTAGTATTATACTCTGTCCAACATCAGATGATTTTACTTGTCGGTGGTAGGCAGGTAGGGCACTGCCATAGCAAAACTATATGCCAGTGTCTCTTGTTACCCCATTAGTTTGCAACGCGGCCAGATGAGCGCTTTAGTGTTTTACTCTGTCTAGTACCAATATATATGCAGCAAGAATATTCAACAAAGCAGTGTTTACCTTTATTTCTTAGCCAGTTCAGTCCATTCAAAGTGGTCATCAGGCGAACATTTTCAGTGCAACTTTTTTTACCTTGCACAGCGGGTACAAAGGTATGATCTTTTGTTTCCTATTTCAGAATATCAGTATGCTATTTTGCATGTATTTCTGAGAACACTACCTATATTGCATGTATTTCTTAGGAGTAAGGACGTTCTGTAGGGCACTACATATAGTGCATGATTTCATAGGACACTATCTATATTGCATGTATTTCATAGGACATTAGGACACTACCTATATTGTATGTATTTCATAGGACACCACCTATATTGCATGTATTTTATAGGACACTACCTATATCGCATGTGTTTCATAGGACGCTACGTATATTGCATGTGTTTCATGGGACACTACCTATATTGCATGTCTTTCATAGCACACTATGTTCTAGATAGAGTCCCAGTGTAAGCTGTTGACGTTGGATCTTGAAAAAGAACGAACCGAGACATCAAAGTTGAAAGTAGAAATGTTTATGACCTATCATCCACACTACAAATTTCATGTGTTTTATCTCTAATTCTATTCGAGGTTGAATTGATCAAAATGAATCTGTTGTGTCGCTGGCGAACCCAATCTACCCCAACTGCGATAGGCAGATAAGGATTTTTAACCTTATATATGTCATAATTTAGTAGGTTAGATTTAGTATAGAATAGAATAATATAGAATCAATAATTATGCATGCATGTTAATAATGTTATAATAACATATATCTGGAACATTTACAAAACTGGTAAATAACAGGAAAAGGAACTATAAAAGAAATGAGGAACTTTTAGTGTTAAGATACAAACAAGATATAATGTGAGCGTAAGGGAAGTTGTGTAGGTTGGTTGTGGCCAACCAAGCAAGGAAATGTGCCAGATAGATAAGGTGTGTGAGGAGGTTTTCATGTATAATGTGCGTCATGCATTGACCTTCCTTAGAACAGCAAGATAGTATAAATATGAGTGAGAATTGAATGTTATAGCGAATGATAGAGAGAGAACGACCATGATCATAGCAGTGGTTAGTCATAATATGTACGAATGTTAAAAGAGAAATAAATATTTGAAACGAAAGTATACAGTCTCAATTGAGAATCAGCGAAGGAATAAAATCTCACTAGATAATTTTATAACAATATACACTAATTACCCATTGGCCATATTTTTGCATGCCTTACCCTTATTATTAGACTTCATTTATATCCTACCCTTTCTTCATCGCTGCACTCTATAAAAATAGTTTTGAGAAGCAGCAACTATAAAATCTGATTGCAACTAGACCATAGCAAATTAGCCTTGTTAATATTTTACAGCAGGTCAGTGTATAAAATCCTGCAGCGCATTGCGTTCAATTATATTTATATTAAAAAGGTTTGAATTAACACCATAATTGCAACACGTTCACTGATGAGTAAAGGAGGAGTTCAATGTCACTTTGTAGGAGTTCAATGTCACTTTGGCTTCATTTTTCTGGTTGGTCGTGCAAAATAGGCTTGGCAAATCTGCACTTCGGGTGCAAGGCTTAACACGATCAGGAATAACCAGGCAAAAATGTCATTGAATTTCTACTTGTGGCCAGCTTTTCGCCTGTGTGGCTTCATCTAGCATTCTACCATTGTCATTCTGATGTTGATTTGGTCGTTTTGTATAAATGTGATTGAAACTAGACTAGCAAATAATCCTTGTTAATACTTTACAGCAGGGTCGTATATAAAAACCCTCAAGCGCGTTTCAACTATTTAAATAAACACCATAATTACAACACGTTGACTGATGGGTAAAATCATACGAGGGGATAGGTTGGCCAATCGTAGGAGTTCAATGTCACTTTGGCTTCATTTTTCTGGTTGGTCGTGTAAAATAGGCTTGGCAAATCTGCACTTCGGGTGCAAGGCTTAACACGATCAGGAATAACCAGGCAAAATTGTCATTGAATTTCTACTTGTGTATAAATGTGCAGCAGGGTCGTATATAAAAACCTTCAAGCGCGTTTCAACTATGTTTATATTTAAAATGTTTAAATAAACACCATAATTACAACACGTTGACTGATGGGTAAAATCATACGAGGGGATAGGTTGGCCAATCGTAGGAGTTCAATGTCACTTTGGCTTCATTTTTCTGGTTGGTCGTGTAAAATAGGCTTGGCAGATCTGCACTTCGGTGCAAGGCTTAACACGATCAGGAAAAACCAGGCAAAAATGTCATTGAATTTCTACTTGTGACCAGCTTTTTGCCTGTGTGGCTTCATCTAGCATTCTACCATTGTCATTCTGATGTTAATTTGGCCGTTTTGTATAAATGTGCAGTAGGGTCGTATATAAAACTCTCAAGCGCGTTTCAACTGTTTATATTTAAAATGTTTAAATAAACACCATAATTACAACGCGTTGACTGATGGGTAAAATCACACGAGGGGATAGGTTGGCCATTCGTAGGAGTTCAATGTCACTTTGGCTTCATCACTTTTTGTGGTTGGTCGTGCAAAATAAACTATTGCTACCTGGCTTAGCACCCGTTCGCAGTATGCATCTCATTCTGTGTAATCGTGTTTAACACGACCAGGAATATCCGAGCCAAACTGTCATCAAATTTCTACTTATGACCAGGTTTTCGCCTGTGTGGCTTCATCTAGCATACTACCATTGTCATTCTGATGTTAATTTAGCCGTTTTGTATAAATGTGATTGAAACTAGACTAGCAAATTAGCCTTGTTAATACTTTACAGCAGGGTCGTATATAAAAACTTTCATGCGCGTTTCAACTATGTTTATATTTAAAATGTTTAAATAAACACCATAATTACAACACGTTGACTGATGGGTAAAATCATACGAGGGGATAGGTTGGCCAATCGTAAGAGTTCAATGTGACTTTGGCTTCATTTTTCTGGTTGGTCGTGTAAAATAGGCTTGGCAGATCTGCACTTCGGTGCAAGGCTTAACACGATCAGGAATAACCAGGCAAAAATGTCATTGAATTTCTACTTGTGACCAGCTTTTTGCCTGTGTGGCTTCATCTAGCATTCTACCATTGTCATTCTGATGTTGATTTGGCCGTTTTGTATAAATGTGATGGAAACTAGACTAGCAAATTAGCCTTGTTAATACTTTACAGCAGGGTCGTATATTAAAATCCTCAAGCGCGTTTCCACTATGTTTATATTTAAAATGTTTAAATAAACACCATAATTACAACACGTTGACTGATGGGTAAAATCACACGAGGGGAAAGGTTGGCCATTCGTAGGAGTTCAATGTTACTTTGGCTTCATCAGTTTTTGTGGTTGGTCGTGCAAAATAAACTATTGCTACCTGGCTTAGCACCCGTTCGCAGTATGCATGTCATTCTGTGTAATCGTGTTTAACACGACCAGGAATATCCGAGCCAAACTGTCATCAAATTTCTACTTATGACCGGCTTTTCGACTGTGTGGCTTCATCTAGCATACTACCATTGTCATTTTGATGTTAATTTAGCCGTTTTGTATAAATGTGATTGAAACTAGAATAGCAAATTAGCCTTGTTAATACTTTACAGCAGGGTCGTATATAAAAACCTTCAAGGGCGTTTCAACTATGTTTATATTTAAAATGTTTAAATAAACATCATAATTACAACACGTTGACTGATGGGTAAAATCATACGAGGGGATAGGTTGGCCAATCGTAGGAGTTCAATGTCACTTTGGCTTCATTTTTCTGGTTGGTCGTGTAAAATAGGCTTGGCAGATCTGCACTTCGGGTGCAAGGCTTAACACGATCAGGAATAACCAGGCAAAAATGTCATTGAATTTCTACTTGTGACCGGCTTTTCGCCTGTGTGGCTTCATCTAGCATTCTACCATTGTCATTCTGATGTTGATTTGGCCGTTTTGTATATGTGATGGAAACTAGACTAGCAAATTAGCCTTGTTAATACTTTACAGCAGGGTCGTATATTAAAATCCTCAAGCTCGTTTCAACTATGTTTATATTTAAAATGTTTAAATAAACACCATAATTACAACACGTTGACTGATGGGTAAAATCACACGAGGGGATAGGTTGGCCATTCGTAGGAGTTCAATGTCACTTTGGCTTCATCAGTTTTTGTGGTTGGTCGTGCAAAATAAACTATTGCTACCTGGCTTAGCACCCGTTCGCAGTATGCATCTCATTCTGTGTAATCGTGTTTAACACGACCAGGAATATCCGAGCCAAACTGTCATTGAATTTCTACTTGTGACCAGCTTTTCGCCTCTTTGACTTCATCTAGCATTCTACCATTGTCATTCTGATGTTGATTTACCCGTTTTGTATAAATGTGATTGAAACTAGACTAGCAAATTAGCCTTGTTAATACTTTACAGCAGGGTCGTATATAAAAACCTTCAAGGGCGTTTCAACTATGTTTATATTTAAGATGTTTAAATAAACATCATAATTACAACACGTTGACTGGTGGGTAAAATCATACGAGGGGATAGGTTGGCCAATCGTAGGAGTTCAATGTCACTTTGGCTTCATTTTTCTGGTTGGTCGTGTAAAATAGGCTTGGCAAATCTGCACTTCGGGTGCAAGGCTTAACACGATCAGGACTAACCAGGCAAAAATGTCATTGAATTTATACTTGTGACCAGCTTTTCGCCTGTGTGGCTTCATCTAGCATTCTAGCATTCTAGCATTGTCATTCTGATGTTAATTTGGCCGTTTTGTATAAATGTGCAGTAGGGTCGTATATAAAACTCTCAAGCGCGTTTCAACTATGTTTATATTTAAAATGTTTAAATAAACACCATAATTACAACACGTTGACTGATGGGTAAAATCACACGAGGGGAAAGGTTGGCCATTCGTAGGAGTTCAATGTCACTTTGGCTTCATCAGTTTTTGTGGTTGGTCGTGCAAAATAAACTATTGCTACCTGGCTTAGCACCCGTTCGCAGTATGCATGTCATTCTGTGTAATCGTGTTTAACACGACCAGGAATATCCGAGCCAAAATGTCATCAAATTTCTACTTGTGACCGGCTTTTCGCCTGTGTGGCTTCGTCTAGCATTCTACCATTGTCATTCTGATGTTAATTTGGCCGTTTTGTATAAATGTGGTTGAAACTATAAGTTGCTATTGTGGCAGAAATGGTACCTTGTGAATGGATGTCTCGCTAGGATTGACATGAACATGTCAAGTGCATTTGGTCTCTTAGGTTAGTTTAAGACCAACATGAGCGAATGAGCTAAACTCGACTAGCTTATGTAGGGCATCAAGCGTGAAATCCACACACTAGGCCCTTCAGGATCGGATCCCAAACCTTCTTTTTCAACATTAATGATAAAAATTTCCCACCTTACCACATTGCACTACATTGGTGGATACCTTGGGAAAATGTGCAATATTGGTTGCTATCCTGGGCAAATGTGCAATATTGGTGCATATGCATGTTGGCACATGTGCAATATTGGTGGATGTCGTGGGCAAAAGTGCAATATTGGTGGATAGGTTGAGAAATGTGCTACATTGGTCATTGGTGGATATCTTGTGCAAATGTGCAATATTGAGGAATATTACTGAAGAAGACGTCGTAAGGTTAGTGGATGATTTCATAGGAACTACCTATATTGCATGTATTTCATAGGAACTACCTATATTGCATGTCTTTCATAGGACACCACGTATATTGCATGCATTTCATATAGAACACTACCTATATTAAAAAACTACTATTAAAAACCTACTATTAAAAACTTTGGTCAGAGGCAAAGGGGGGACCAAAGGATTTGAAATCAGGCCCTGTGGTTTCCCTTTTGGTTTTCGATTTTTTTCGATCTTACTTCAGGCACAATGCTTTTCCAGTGATAAAAACCTGTTTAGGGCAGTTGAAAATTTGTGGTCAGAGGCAAGGGGGGACGGGGGGTGCATGGGGGAGTGACCAAGGGATTTGAAATCTGCCCGGTGAGAAGCAAACGCGTTGCACGCGTGAAGTGAGAATTTGAAATGACAAGAAAAATCGAAGTTCTTGAAATAAATGAATGGAAACTTTATTAAAACAACCCAAACCAATTAGTAAACGACAAGAATGGTTATCCTTATCTATTTCTTGGAATTCTTGGAAATTCGCATTGAAAGAAGTGAGCTCCAACTTAAGGAATCTGTAGCAACCAAATCTAAACTTGGTAAGATTTCAAGCTCACTAGAACCAGGTTCCATATCAGACATACTTTCGCTCGCTACTCAGATCAAACGCTGATGATAACACTAGAGTGGAGTGTCCTCGCGTTGGGTCGTGAATTTAATTCACCAGAGTAGTGATTGAAAAATGTTTGGTAAGATAAGTTTGTTGTCTTGAGCGGGATTTGAACTACCACAATTGTCTTGCCCTACTCTAGAGTCCCCAGTGCAAGCTGTTGACGTCGGATCTTGAAAAATAACTTTATTTTATTTTATTTTATTATGCCTATAAACCCCCTCCGCCCCCAGATGTCATATTGATGTCTTTTTGGCAGGATACATTGAGTTAGACTTACACATTTTTTTGTCTTCTTTCAGTCTGGCAATAAAGACAAAAAGCTGAGAAAACACTGTTGCAAAGATGAAACAAGAAATCTACATGCTTCAAGACCTTGTGAAGAAGACATCCGCTTAAGGGCGAAATGAAAAAAAAACATTCTAAAACCAAAACGTCGGCAAAATTAATCTTATCTCATACGGTGGACCTTAACCTAGAAAGTCTGTCTCAAGCCGACGATGTTAAGGATGACTAAGACTTGTAAAGATGTACCGACACAAACGTACGACACTGCTTTCGTGCCTTGTGAGGCTTGCAGTCGGGTGCAAGCAAATCTTATCGCAGTTGGACAAATGGTAATGAAAGTATGCGAGTCTCAAGGTCTCTCCTACAGTTTCGCAAAGCAAAACCTTTACTCAAACAGTCCTTACTAGCTGCAGCGGCCGACAATTCCCGATGGACCGCTGAGCAGAACCGAGATCTGTTTAGAATTAACAACCATCTGGACAACCTCTATGCACAAATCAACCCTCTTCAAGAGAAATTGAATAGATCTCGCGAGAGACGGAAAGCTCTCGAGGAACGAATAAAAAGTCTCGAGGAAAGTGTGGAGACAGAAATTGTCGGTCGTTACTCAAAAGATAAAGAGCTTGGAGGCGAAGACGAGTGAGGAGAGATGAGAATTGAAGAAAGGGAAGGAATTCTTGGAAATTCGCATTGAAAGGAGTGGGCTGGAACTTAAGGAATCTGTAGCAAGCAAATCTAAACTTGGTAAGATTTCAAGATCTCAAGTTCACTAGAACCAGGTTCAATATCAGACATACTTTCGCTCGCTACTCAGATCAAACGTTGATGATGACACTAGCGTGGAGTGTCCTCGCGTAATCGCGTTGGGTCGAGAATAATTCACCAGAGTAGTGATTGAAAAATGTTCGGTAAGATAAGTTTGTTGTCTTGAGCGGGATTTGAACTACCATAACTTTCTTGCCCTACTCTAGAGTTCCAGTGTAAGCTGTTGACGTCCGATCTTGAAAAAGAACGAACCGAGACATCAAAATTGCAAAATATGAATGAAGACTTGACAAAGACAAAACAGATCTTGGACGACATGCAGAGTAAACTGAAGAAAACCACATTGGAACTTGGCAAGATGGCAGCTAAGAACAGAACACTTTCCCAACATGATCAAGTGAGTCTCTTTTGTGTTTGAGCTTTCAATTCTAAACTGTCCTTCCTAGAAGTCCAGTAAGGGTAACCACTTATTGGTCCAGTGTTACTTCAGGAGCAAACTCGAGTACCTTTAGAAATTAAACCTGTGGTGTTTGGTAACTTCCAACTGGAAGCAGTGGCGTTAAGGCAATTTTCCATTACGGTCGTTTTGCCCGCGCGGGCGGAGCGACCATGTTTCAACTTTCGCTGTAGGTGTCTAGCGTGAGATTTTTTTGTCCGCTCTACACCTCGCGGACACGCCTGAAAGTTGAACTACATTTAACTTTCTTGGCGTGCCCGCGCGACTAATTATTCACGTTATTCGAATCGGTCGCTTCGCCCGTGCGGGCAAAACGACCGTAATGGAAAATGGCCTTAACGCTCATATGATAGGGTTAGGGCGAGAACTAAGGACCCCTTGGGGCCCCCCAGTTTGCTGTCCCCCGCGGCCCGCCCCCGCTAAAATTAGAATACAGTATTATAACAACTAAAAAAAATGCAGGTTAACATCGAGGTGCGACCCTGTTGATGCATGAAGTTCTTGAACTTTCCATGTTGATGAATGCAAACCACTGACCTGATTCAAAATAGAGTGTCTGCCTGTGAAAACTGAAAAGCGACACTACAAATCTGGGCTGCAAAAGAGTAAAACGCTATTTACGCTAATACAGGCACCTTTCAAACAAATCCAATATTCCGTGGCAGTAAAATCATGACAACAGCGGCCCCCACGCCAAATATGCGCAAGGTCCCGTCTTCTTCATTACGCCACTAGTTCTTTATATATTATAAAATGGTTTTCATGGTTTAGCGTGCTCAATCAAGTTATTGAGCACTTGGGAAGTTGGGAGAGCACCCAACTTTTTATTATTTTATTTATAAACTTTGCCGATGAAACATAATGTTACGTTGCATAACAGGACAAAAACAAAACGTACATAATGAAGTACAGTACATGACCACGGCTGGGTGACCGCAGCAGCGTTTAGCCAATTACTGCGGGCCCGAACTTGAACAACTTTTACACTTTTCCGTGCTCTCCCGATTTCCTGCGTGCTCAATAACTCGATTGAGCACGCTAAACCATCTCCTTTAAAAACAATCGTCATGCTTCTTTAAGAAATATTGAGCTGGGTACTTCAACCATCCAGTCAAGGATGGGTACTTCATCTTGTATAGTTAAAATGGTTGGACCATCCAGTCAGTTCAATATAGATCAGTATACTTCGTTCACTTTGGTACTTCATCTTGTATAAATGAAATGGTTCAAGCATCCAGTCAATACAATACAATACAGATCAGTAAACTTCGTTCACATCGGTACTTCATCTTGTATATATGAAATTGCCCACTGATCTGAATTGAATAGACTGGATGCTTGAACCATTTCATTTATACAAGATGAAGTATAAATATGAACGAAGAATGCTGATCTATATTGAACTGACTGGATGGTTGAACCATTTCATTTATACAAGATGAAGTACCATAGTGAACGAAGTCTACTGATCTATATTGCATTGACTGGAAGGTTGAACCATTTCATATATGCAAGATGAAGTACCTGAGTGAACAAAGTCTACTGATCTGTAATGAATTGACTGGATGGTTAAACCATTTCATTTATACAAGATGAAGTACCCAGCTCAATATTCTTTAAAAAGAAGTAATGGCGATTTTTTAACGGAGATAATATAATATAAAACAACATTTTTATCATAAAAATCTGTGGAATAATACCAAACGTTTCGTGAAAAATATTTGAGTGAAATGGAAAAAAAGGAGTCTATATTTTTCTCTTTGAATGACAGAACAATTGGCTATTTGGCTATAGATACCGAACAAATTTACACGGAAATGATTTAGGTAAATTATCCCTCTATTAAAATCTACATTCGCTACATTCTTGTCGAAATAAGTTGAATTTTAAGACGTCTACTTTGTGCTAGGCGAGGAATAGTTATGGGCTTTTAAAGTTTAAATTTAATCAATATATCTGTTTCTTTTTCATACGAGTTAAATCGTCTGGTGTTAGACAGTAAAATACTGAAGTAGGGCGCATCTGAGTGGAGAGGTGGAAAAAGTTTTTTTCTTTCTGGAAACCTGGGTTTCAGACTCAAAATTAATAATTAATGAGGTTCAATGATCATTGATTGATTTTGACATTGAACTGATTGGAGTGTTGTTTCTTGATATTCAGTGGCATTCAATTTGATATAGTGAATACAAAATGCATTACAATTGCTAGTCTAGACTAGAGCATACTCTAGTTTTGTTATTATGTATCAGTCATTAGTCAATTCCACCTGTGCCCCTCCCCCCCCCCCGACCAACCCCTGGGCATTGACCATTTTTAGAAAGACAGTGGCTAAATTCCCACCCCGGGGAAAGGCATAGCCCTGCACCTGGGCAAAAAACGTTGAGCTATATCCCTACCCCCGGGCTGTAGTTTGAGGTCCTGCTAATAGTAAAATTAAGAAGAGAATGCTAGTTGTACAAGAATATACAAGAATGGTAGTTGTACAAAAATTGTCTTGCAGCCATTTACACACAAAATCTACATCTTTCCCTTTAAAATCACTCGACGATAAAACATGGTCGGCAATGTGGTCCGACATTTTTAGCTTGCATTCCCGGGGAAAAGATCCCGGGTATGAAGTTGCTAAGTCTCCACCCCCGGGCCATACAATATTTGCGATAGCCCCACCCCCGAGATTAAAAGAAAGGGCGAATGCCCGGGGGTGGCTCAGGGGGGGCATGGGCACAGGTGGAATTGACTGATACATTACTCACAATTAATTATTAACTTTCAGAAATTTCTGTTAAAGTTTTCTGCAAAAGTTCAGATCTAAAAATATTTATGGGAACTAGGTTCCCAGGATCCGATACTCTTTTTCGTGGACAACTTTTTGCGCCCCTGGATGTCTTCTAAAATGGGTACATTTTTGCGCCCCTGGCCGCCCTTGAGTCCCCGCCCCTGGGCCCTGGGACAGGATTTGCGCCCCTGCCATTGGATTCAGTAACCTTTGCGCCCCCAAGATCTTGTCGAAAAAACCGCCCGAATTTCCAGTCTGGCTCTGTCTGAGTGCATTGAATGCTAATTCTTAATTAATGGTTAATTATTTTGCCACAGTAAAGTTGTCACACCATTATAGTTTATTAGTTTTGGTCCATCTGCCCACCCAAATGACAATTTTATATTTTTCATGGCAACTTCATTATGAATGTGTGGTAATACTTATCAAGCTATTTGTTTGTTAACTATAGGCAGTGAATACTTGATGAAAAGATGAAATGTGAGCATGTATTTGTTGGCCATGAAGGATGTGTAAGTATATAGCTCACATTATGGATATTTTGATGTCTGTATACACTCTTTGTGGTCGCTGCATTTCTTATGCCTTTATTTACTTGTAACAGTCGTGAATATATCAATGTGACCAGTGTACACATGTAAAAATCTCACATCTTGTCAACAAAATGTGTTCGCAACAGACTCCTAGCAAGCTTGTCAACAAGTTGGAACAATGTTGTCATTTTTATCAAGTTGCTAGAAGGTTGTCACTCGCAACTTGTTAAGTTGTTGAATTGCAGGACGATAACAAGTTGTTGGAACAACTTGTAACAAGTCTGGTTGAGTCCTCATCCTTGTAGCAAGTTGTCAACAAGCCGATGACCACTTGTCAACAAGCTTGGAACAAGCAGTGCAAACCCATCCTGATAACAAGTTGTTGAAACAGCATTTTGATTGGTACAAGTCTGCTGCAGCCAGGGGTTGAAATAAGCGGGCGCCAGGTCGCCAATTCCCCAAGACTTTCCTAATATCCATTTTGAAATAACCAATTATAAATGTTCAACAAACGTCAATCCGACTCCAACAACATTGTTTACATTGAGGTTTACATTACAAATTATGTCGTATATTCTTTTTACAATTTTTCATTCTGCTTTTGCCTATGATTCCAATTTTGCCACATATGAAACATTGCATGTATTTCACAGGACACTACCTATATTGCATGTATTTCATGGGACACTACCTATATTTGGCAGTTGACTATTGTGTAACACTACCTGAAAAATACAATAAGAACTTCGACGTTTCGAGCGAAGGCCCTTCGTCTGGAAGTTAGTAGAATGGGTTGGGGAAAAACATGTGCTTTTATAGTGAATGCAAAAGCGATCACGTGATAAAAAATAAACCAATCAGATGGATTTAATCAAAACAAACTATAAACAAAATATGGAAATCACATCACAAAATATATTAGCATATAAGGAGAAGCGAACAAAGCAAGAAAGACAGAAATTAAGGAACTATATATGAGAGTTGGTGAGATGTACATTATCTGCTGATATGGCAGGCATAAACAGATAGGAGTTAAATGTAAGAGAAGTGCTCATTAATGCGTTTATAGACTGAGCTACACGTGTATTCATTTGACAATGTCGACATCATCACTCCATGCTCAAATCTCAAATCACTCCGTGCTCGGGAAGACATTGTTATCAAACCTGCTGATAAGGGTGGTGCCTTGGTTGTTTGGAGAGCTGACTTATATCGCAATGAATAGCTCATCGACAATTGAGTGACACCACTTTTTACAGCAAAATTGACGAGGATTTGACTTCTACCAATCAAACCACTATTTCCACCACCATCAAGAATTTCATCACCTCTGGTGATCTTCCTGAAACTGCCAAACATCTCATAACCACCACACCTCGCACATTCATACATACATTATTCAGCTCACTCCCCATTGGGGCTTTTCAGTGACCGATTACATCAAGTATGTAGGTTACCTATATTCTGTACTTAACCTACATTATTTATTTTTACAACAATTGTGATGTTACTTTCCTAATCTGTCTATCCTAACCCACCACAGACAACTTTCCCTGCGGGAGGAAACCGGAGTGCCCGGAGACAACCCACGACTTTCGACAGAGCGTTGACTTACTCTTTTCACATGAGTGTGATGAGTGAAGTCCTCGACGAGAATCGAACTCAAGACTCAGAGGTGAAAGGCGCTTGCTCTGACGACTGCGCCACCGAAGCCACAAAAAAGGCATGTACTTCTTCCACAACCCAGGTAGACCCATTGTCTCTGCTTGCGGTTGTCCCACAGTGTCGTAAATTGCCTCCACAAGTATCTACGACAAGTCACAAGTTACAGTATATATGTTCCAAGGAATTATCTTATTTAAACGTTTTAAAGTGCAAAACAATCTCGCTCGCTCTCAAAACCATGTTCAACCGCACGTCCCTTTTCCAAAACATGTGTTCATTTCACCGGAAGTGCACTATACCAACTAACTTCCGGCTTCTAGCGAATGTTAATTAACTGTATGTTTATGCCTAATGTTCGTAATTAGAACCATACTGTTTATCTCGAACAACCGAGCTTATCTCTAGCTACCTCGATTGTGTCATGGCGCCCTTAAGGACTTACCATCCTATATCAAGGACACCAAACACTCTCCAAATCTTTCAGAACATTCAATTTCTTAACACTCATAAATTCATTTCCACCATGGATGTCAAATCCTTGTACACTGTCATTCGCCATCATGATGGTTTGAGAGCACTCAAATTCTTCTTAGATAAGCGCCCTAACCAGGAACCGTCTACCACTGTTTTGATCCGTTTGCCTGAGTTAGTGCTCACCCTCAACATTTTCTTATTTAACGGTGAGCATTACCAACAAGTAAGTGATGTAGCCATGGGAACTAAAATGGGTCCCAACTGCCAATTTATTCGTTGGTTTTGTGGAAAAGCAGATCTTCGAGCAATACACTGATCCCATACCTGATTACCTTGGTAGGTACATTGAGGACTGTCTCGGCACAGCATCCTGTTCCCGCGGAGAGTTGGAGAAGTTTATTAACGTTGTTAATAACTTCCACCCAGCACTCCAGTTTACGTGGGGAGATCAGTGTCTATCAATGGCAATAGACGTGTTACTTCTGTGTTCTTCAAGCCGACTGACTCCCATAGCTATCTTCTCTTTACTTCTTCCCACTCCAACCACACTAAAAGGTCTATTCCCGTCTCTCAGTTCCTTCGCCTTCGCCACATTTGCAGTGAAGATGAGGACTTCCATACCAAAAGTTAGGAAATGAGAAACTTTTTTGTCCAACGCGATTATCCAACCCCTCTCTTAGATACTGCCTTTTCGAAGGCCTCCAATATTCCCCGATACAAAACCCTTACAGACCATATGTCTAATGTTCCCAACAACAAAATACCCCTAGTTCTCGGTTACCATCCCTTCAATTTCAAAGTAAGGGATGTCATTAGGAAGAATTTTCATATCTTGAAAAACGACCCTCGTCGTCACCTAATGGCACGTTTCCTTGTGGTGTGAAGCTGTGTAAAACCTGTAAGTATATAGATTCTTCCACTACAATTTCGGCACCAAAATCTAAGTACACTATTAAGCACCATTTCACGTGCACCTCCTCGCATCTCAACTACTGTATTTCATGCAGTAAATGTGGGATGCTCTATATTGGTGAAACTGGTAGATATTTAAGGATAAGGTTTGGTGAGCATCGTCCTGCTGTCGTAAACAATGATGCTAAACAACCTGTTGCCAGACATTTCAACACTGGCAATCACAGTGTTTCACATATGAAAATTCGAGCTCTGTGTCCCATTTCTGGTAGTAATGATAGCCGCAAAAGGCAAGAAAATGCGTCTCATTTCCCAACTTGGCACCATTCATCCAGGGGCGCACATTCCAAAAAGGTTTGGGGGTGTCCATTGTTCAGGGACCGACTTTTTATATTTGTTTGACCACGTCAAAACATGTATTACGAGTTAATGTAAAAATATGTGTAGTGCCAGGGGTGTAGAAGGATTGTTAAAACATAGGGAGCCAAAAATTTTGAAAAACTTGAGTCTGTAGATCGTCGGAAATGACATTTTCAGAATCCTCTCTACCTCTTTCGTTATAGGCCCTTTCATTAATATATATAAGATTTCAAACACTCTAGTTTCGAATTCAAATATTTCGCTGCAATTTTCTTTAAATGCAGTTATTAAAAGAAAACGCCCGCCAAAACGTAACCTTCGACATCATAAAGACCCAATTAGAAACTGCATTTTTACAACAGGGTTGACTTAATTTTACTCGAGAATACTGACGTAGAAATAGAACGCACAGTGCGACAGAGCCTTACATTTAACTCCTATATGTTTATGCCTGCAATCAGCAGATACACTACATCTCACCTCCTCTCATATATAGTTCCTTAATTTCTGTATTTCTTGCTTTGTTCGCTTCTCCTTATATGCTAATATATTTTGTGATGTGATTTCTATATTTTGTTTATAGTTTGTTTTGATTAAATCCATCTGATTGGTTTTTTTTATCATGTGATCGCCTTTGCATTCACTATAAAAGCACATGTTTTTCCCCGACCCATTCTACCAACTTCCAGACCAAGGGCCTTCGCTCGAAACGTCGAAGTTCTTATTGTATTTTTCAGGTAGTTTTACACAACAGTCAACCTATATATTGCATGTCTTTCATAAGACACTATCTATATTGCCTGTATTGCATAGGACGCTACGTATATTGCATTTATTTCATAGGACACTCCTTTATTGCATGTGTTTCATAGGACACTACCTGTATTGCATGTATTTCATAGGACACTACCTGTATTGCATGTATTTCATAGGACACTATAATGCATGTATTTCATAGGAGATGCCAACAAAATCTAGATATTTACCCACAACTTAACATGGCAGTACCCTAGTATATATACATGAACTTGTGGTTAGAGCTCGACAACTGGACTCTGTAGCTCAGTTGGTTAGAGCGCTGCACCGGAATCGCAGGGTCGCAGTTCGATTCCTGCCAGGGACCTATAGTTGCATTTTTCGCAGCTGTTCCTGGTCTAATGTCTAATAAATGTATATAATTTACACTCAATAATTTTCCATCTACAAAACCCTTCAATTATTATTCAATCGAGTGAGATGCCAACAAAATCTAGATACTACCTATTTTAGGTTTATTGCATGTCTTTCATAGGGCACTACGTTCTAGAGTCCCAGTGTAAGCTGTTGACGTCGGATCTTGAAAAAGAACGAACCGCGACATCAAAGTTGAAAAGAAAAAATAGTTATGACCTATCATCCATACTACAAATTTCATGTGTTTTATCTCTTATTCTATTCTAGGTTGAATGGATCAAAATGAATATGTTGTGTCGCTGGCGAACCCAATCTACCCCAACTGCGATAGGCAGTCAAGCATTTTTAACCTTGTACACTAATTACCCATTGGCCATATTTTTTCATGCCTTCTGCTTACATGGTACCCTTTCTTCATGGCTGCACTCTATAAAAATAGTGTTGAGAAACAGCAACTATGTGATTGCAACTAGACTAGCAAATTAGCCTTGTTAATATTTTACAGCAGGTCAGTGTATAAAATCCTACAGCGCATTGCGTTCAATTATATTTATATTAAAAAGGTTTAAATTAACACCATAATTGCAACGCGTTGACTGATGGGTAAAATCACACTAGAGGATAGGGTGGCCATTCGTAGGAGTTCAATGTCACTTTGGTTTGATTTTTCTGGTGTGCAAAATAAACTATTGCTACCTGGCTTAGCACCCGTTCGTAGGTATGCATCAATGCGAATCGTGTTTAACACGGCCAGGAATATCCGAGTCAAAATGTCATCAAATTTCTACTTGTGACCGGCTTTTCGCCTGTGTGGCTTCATCTAGCATTCTACCATTGTCATTCTGATGTTGATTTAGCCGTTTTGTATAAATGTGATTGAAACTAGACTAGCAAATTAGCCTTGTTAATACTTTACAGCAGCGTCGTATGTAAAACCCTGAAGCGCGTTTCAACTATGTTTATATTTAAAATGTTTTAATGAACACCATAATTGCAACACGTTGACTGATGGGTAAAATCACACGAGGGGATAGGTTGGCCATTCGTAGGAGTTCAATGTCACTTTGGCTTGATTTTTCTGGTGTGCAAAATAAACTATTGCTACCTGGCTTAGCACCCGTTCGCAGTATGCATCTGTGAATCGTGTTTAACGCGACCAGGAATATCCGAGCCAAAATGTCATGAAATTTTTACTTGTGATCGGCTTTTCGCCTTTGTGGCTTCATCTAGCATTCTACAGTTGTCATTCTGATGTTGATTTGGCCATTTTGTATAAATGTGATTGAAACTATAAGTTGCTATTGTGGCAGAAATGGTACCTTGTGAATGGATCTCTCGCTAGGATTTTACATGAACATGTCAAGTGCATTAGGTCTCTTAGGTTAGTTTAAGACCAACATGAGCGAGTGAGATAAACTCGACTAGCTTAGGTAAGGCATCAAGCGTGAAATCCACGCACTAGGCCCTTCAGGATCGGACCCCAAACCTTCTTTTTCAACACTAATGATAAAAATGTCCCGCCTTACCACATCGCACTACACTGGTGGATATCTTGGGCAAATGTGCAATACTGGTGGATATCTTGGGCAAATGTGCAATACTGGTGGATATCTTGGGCAAATGTGCAATACTGGTGGATATCTTGGGCAGATGTGCAATATTGGTGGCTATCCTGGGCTAATGTACAATATTGGTGAATATCCTGCGCAAATGTGGAATATCGGTGGATATTTTCGGCAAATGTGCAATATTGGTGGATATCTTGAGAAATGTGCTACATTGATGGATATCTTGGGCATATGTGCAATATTGATGGATATCTTGGGCATATGTGCAATATTGAGGGATATCTTGGGCATGTGTGCAATATTGAGGGATATCTTGGGCATTATGTGCAATAGTACTGAAGAAGACGTCGTAAGGTTAGTGGATGATTTCATAGAACCGTCCGTATATTGCATGTATTTCATAAGACACTACGTATACAGTAAACCCCGCGTATAAGAACCTGTTAGGCGAAAAAAGTTTATTTAAACCGCCTTTAAATAAGAACCTGTGTGGGATAGAAATTCAAAACAGGTTCTTATTTTATCAAATATTCAAAACTAAAAATGTATAAATCAAAGAAAATAAGCTCTTCACAAAGTAATGAAAATGACCCAGAACCCTGACTGGCGCGTACAGGTATGTTGTGGTTTAAATGTATCGCTTCTCCAGTTTGTCCATTCTCTGTTATTCCTCATTAGCAGAGATTTTATTATACCAAAACAATAGAATGGATAAAACTAAACAAGGGATAAATGTATATATGTCTACAGTTGAATGCAGCGTTTGTTTAGGTCATAGTTAATATAGAGATAACATGGTTAGGAAACTCGTCAAATTACAAAACAGCTAACAATTGAATGGAATTTATGTTGAACGGTACCTGACCGTGCACAGATCTTTTGTTTTACATTCATTAATATTTCTATTGGTCGATTCATAAAACTACAATATATTCACTAACCGTGACCGTGCACGAATGCAAACAAAATCTCTATATTAACTATGTTTACTATCGTAATCTATTATCGTAATTACTGTCGTATGACGCATCACTTAATTGATGAGCTGGACCAGTAATGTGAGGCACTGGACAAATAAAGGGCATCGTTACATCAATAAAGGGCACCAGGTCGAGCAGTTAAGACCTGGTGGAGCTATCCAGAATATGCATTTTTTTGCATTTACACGTGAATAGTCATCTGCGAAATCTGTTTCTTCATCCGACCACAGCAAGAACAGTGTCTACATAATGCAGTACAAGTCGTTGAAGCTTTTAAAATGACACACTTGGACTATGATGTTGTGGTAAGTATAAGGTTGTGAGTACTTGGTAGTTACTTAATACCCACTGTGACAAGTCCCTAGCCCAAAGGGAAGGGAGAGGATTGGAAGGGCCAGCATTTCCTCTCTTCATAAAACAAATTCTATTTTTACGGATATTCCTTGTCAAGTAAAGCAGAAAGGAATGCACATTCTGTACATAAAGTACTAATACTTTTACGTGCGGTGCCAGTGTGGGTAGAGTGTAACAAAGTTTCGGCGGTTGGCTGTTGTGTAAAACTACCTGAAAAACACAATAAGAACTTTGACGTTTCGAGCGAAGCCCCTTCATCTGGAAGTTACGACTAATATTTCACTTACTAATACTTTTGCTCATTTCATGGTGGTTTTAGGCAACCGACATCACAGAGGCTAACTCGCTATATCCCTCGTACCACTGTTGAGTTCACTGGCAGTCTACTCGCTACTATAACCAAGCATGTAAGTACCAATATACTAGTCCCATACTACGCATCGATTCCTGCAATGTGCAGTTTTTTATTGTAATTATGCCTCAGTCCCATGTGTTTTTTAAAAACTATAGCCAAAATGCCCCAAAATAACCCCTTAACATTTTTTCGACCAAAAGTTAAGGCTATCCCCTTTACTTTTTGGCCATTTTTGGCTAGGTTTTCAAAAACTAAAAAAGTTGCTAAAAATGGCCATAAAGTAAAGGCTAACCTTTAACATTTTCTTAACCTAACGTTAAGGCTGACCCCATTACTTTTGGCCATTTTATTATACATTCGAAAAACTCAAAACGTGGCTAAAAATGGCCAAAAAGTAAAGGTTACCCCTTAACTTTTTGTCCATTTTATTGTAGTTTTCAAGAACTCAAAAAGTTGCTAAAAATGGCCTTAATTAAAGTAAAGGCTAACTCCTTATTAACATTTTTTTCGATCAAAAGTTAAGGCTAACCCCTTTACTTTTGGCAATTTTTTTGCAAGTTTCTCAAAAACCCCAAAAGTGGCGAAAAATGGCCAAAAAGTAAAGGCTAACCCTTTTACTTTTTGGCCATTTTTGGTCACTTTAAAAAAGTGGCTAAAAATAGCCAAAAAGTAAAAGGGTTAGCCTTAACATTATTTTGACAAAAGGTTTAAGCCTGGTTCACACGAGTGAGATAAGCATAAGCAGAAATACAAAAGAAAACTTTCCCTCTAGGGCTTAAAAAGACAAAGCGGAAAGAATTTTCTTTTAAAATACCTTTTGTTCCGGCTTAGCTTATGGTTAGAGGCTTGTGCTTATGCTTGTGCTTGTGTCGGCGTTTATGTTACACATTTCACTGCATCCCTTTGTCTTTCCTTATGCTTGTGCTTATCTCACTCGTGTGAACCGGGGTTAAGGCTCACCCCTTTATTGTGGCCATTTTTTTCAAAAACTCAAAAATGGGCTAAAATGACCAAAAAGTAAAGGCTAACCCCTCACAATCTTTCCACCAAAAGTTGAAACTAACTCCTTCACTTTTTGGCTAGTTTTTCAAAAGCGTAAAAAGTGCCCGAAAATGGCCAAAAGGTAAAGGCCAAACCATATCTATGGGCCAAACCCTTACCATTTTATCGACAAAAGTTTAACCTTTGCTCCAGTGCTATTTTGAGATCTGTTCGCAATCGTATTTAACCTACACACACCCGGAAAATGGGTCGCACGTCATGTAGAATTTGCATTCGTATTGATGCCTTATTATTATTTGTCCTTTCTTAAGACTTTTATTCTCTTATGTCTATTTTCAGCATTACACAATAAATTTGTACAATTTGTAACAATTTATCGAGCAAAATATCGTACTGTAAATTTATGCCTGATTGTGCTTATGTTTTACATACGGGAGTTTTGCATTATTTATCATATATTATCTTGCAGCCAATGAAACCGCCGCTAGTAGGATGCTTGACCAATAGGATAGCAGAATTTTCCCTCTGGTTATTGAGCTGGATTTAGAATCAGTTTCCGGCCGAGGCATTTTGTGAAATGTTGTCGTGACAAGAGCTTTGTATCATTTTACTCAAATTCGAAGGTTTTATTATACAAGTAAAGGGATGGTAAACGACTTTTCTTGTTACCAGAATGTTCGGTAAGTACCGTTTTTTGTTTTGTTTTGTTTTTAATCGTTGTAACTCGCGTGAAGCCACGTTTTTAGCATGGTGGCTATACTTCGGTGTTGACATCGGTGTTGCCGTGTTGCACTAGGCCACTAGTCAAATACATGAAATTTCGAGGCGAATTCTAGCTCTATGCTGCTTCAAACTTGTTTTATTTCTTCGTTTAATGGTAGTATTTGAGTAAACAGAGTTAAGTTTTTAAACCTTTATAGTATAAAAGTTACTAAGAATAGTACTGTTGCACTTTTTGCTGATGATAGTAAATGTTAAGGTCGAGTGACACGTGCGATTTTTTTCTCGCGCCGGCAACGCAACGGGTCAAATTTCATTGCGTTGCTGGTGTCACAGCGGATTTGGTCCCCCCCGCGGATTTGGTCCCCCCGGACCATATCCGCTAGCGGATATGGACCCCCTTCCGCGGAAATGGTCCCCCCTATGAAATCATAAGCAGACGAGAACTTTGTAAACAATATATAAGTATATTACTGTTTACAAAGTTCTCGCGCAAGTCATCACCTATTGTTTATGGGATTTCATTGCGTTCAAAGCGTCAGTTTAATTGAAATACTAGTAGTTACTATCGCAAGGAAAGTGCTGCCTAAGCATGTTTTGTAGTATTAAATGTACTAAATAATTATGTTATGTTCGCGTGGCGCAATAACAAATTTTGGCAATTGCAACGTATATATTATCACTGTATAAATGTAGACAAAACTTCGGCGTGAAAAAATCTAATGAAAAAAATTTCCTGGAATTTTTTCCTAACAGGGAAAAGGATTTAGGTGGAAGTCACGGGAAAAAGACAGTCATATAACAACACAGGGGTCCAACAAAGCCACAAAGGTTTATGTCTGTGAACAGTAAATCATAGCATAGTGATCATAGTTAACTATTAGTGCATGAGCAAATATACTGTACGAGAAAGAATAGAAATAATCTTTAATTTATATGAAGTACTTCACACAACCGGAGGGCTAGAATTGTGGCTGCACTCGCAATAATTTTATAGGCATGAGGGATGTTGAGGGATATTAGTAATTTGAGCTACTTGCGCCTATCGATCAGCGGCATGTAATTGTCAAATTATGCGTGACGATCAGGCATGCCACTAGAGTGTCGGGCATGCGAGTCAAAGAGAAAGAAATCATTCATTTGCTTTATTAAGGCCATCATATAGCCCTCTAATATTAAAATAGCATGACTGTCATTCAAGAAAATATTCAAAAGTGCTGTATGAATATCATAGTAAGGAAATTCAATTTCCCGATCAGTTATAACAAGCCCTTGAAGCTCCTTTCCATAAGTCATAAACCAAATTTGGTTTTCATTTTTGCCAATTTGTTCTTCTAACACAATGGGTAGATCAATGTTATTTTGTGCCTCAATGGGCTCCATATTTTGAGCTACCTCCACAGGTAGATTGTTTATATTTTGAGCTACCTCCACGGGTAGATTGTTTATATTTTGAGCTACCTCCACGGGTAGATTGTTTATATTTTGACCTACCTCCACGGGTAGATTGCTTATATTTTGACCTACCTCCATGGGTAGATTGTTTATATTTTGAGCAACCTCCATGGGTAGATTGTTTATATTTTGACCAACTGACCAATCTACCTCCACGGGTAGATTGCTTATATTTTGACCTACCTCCATGCATAGATTGTGCCGTGCTGGAAAATATCCTTAATATGTCAAGCCAGTCAAGGTAAGAGTTGTTATGACATTGACAACTTGTTACTTGTAGACTTTGTAAATATGATCAGTAAATATTAGAGCAACCCAAACAAAATAAACACAGCAAAGCAGGGCAAAAGCGAAACATCAAACATGCTTTAATAATTGCTCATTTTATCAATGTGAGGCTGAATTTACGTGCTATTTTTAATCGTGTCATTACTCGAACTTGCTACAACGCTGTTTATGTAAATATTGCATTAGATAACAGAATATTCTCATGGAATTATCTACTACATGTGTGCAATAAATAGAAACGATAATTCAGGCGTAAATATTGTGGTTGCTGCACCCATCCCATACTAAGCATTTAGTATTAAACTCGAAAGTTCTTCAACAGATTTGTTCGGGCTTTTCAAGTGGTTGCAACATTATAGTGAAATTATTCTCGCATGAACATGTATTAATAACACGACCCTTGACCGATTTGGATTTTGACAGTTGTCATAATTTCAGCCTTAAAGAATAAACTCAAAACACTCTGGAGATAATTAAAGAATGTGCAAATAGTATTACATTTTTTGATTGAGAAAGATCGACGCCTTGCTTAACCACTGCTTAACGTGTCATTACAAACGGAGGATATTTGGCCTTAAACATTACATACAACAGTTTTATTTTATAAAAAAAATGCAAAGCTCAAAAATAAAATGTTTTCAAGGTAAACAGTAATTTTTCACATTGAATAGCGAAATGAATAGCGAAATGCGAACCCTGCATACGATAGATTCGCGAGAGGGGACCATATCCTCTAGCTGATATGGACCCCCATAGGACCATATCCGCTAGCGGATATGAGCGCCCGCAATCCTTGCTGTTGTTTGCTCGAAACGTCATGTAATGATTTAGTATTATCAATAATTCGCCATGCAAATGATGCAATATTTTCGTTTTGAATCATTGTTCGAATTGAAGCAATGTTTGAAGCTATTCACTGCATAATATAAGCTCTATGATTTATACAAGTAAGTCCAATGATTTGAATTTACTACGCTATATTTAGTCCTACTCGTCACAGTTCTTAGTTGGACTCCATGTGTAAAAAGTTGAAAACAATAAGGATAAATGTGGGTAACAAGTAAAATGACATTTACCACAAGAAGATAAAATATATTCAAAAGCACACAGAAAATGAATATATAGTTCTCAGAGTTAGTTCACACTCGATAGTTCTCAAAGTTCACAGTAAATAGTTCTTAGATATTTAAATTCACAGTCTTTACAATGAGCTACTTGCCTTCTTTCACCCTCCTCGCATTAGCTTTCACAGCACACACGAATTTCATTGGCTGGCTTAAAATAATCATTTAGTTTCCTGCTCAAACAATGCCTGGTAATTTGATATTTTCAGCAATCCTTGCCGAAAGTTCAAACATTTCAACTTTCTGCAACGATTGCCAAACACATCGGGTTACAATTGCATTGCTGCGCCAAGTATGAGACACGTGCGATTTTATCACTCGCGCCGGAAACACAATGAAATTTGACCCGTTGCGTTGCCCGAGCGAGAAAAAAATCGCACATGTCACCAGACCTTTAGAGTTTGGGTTTTTGTCGAAAAATTGATTTCATTGGTACTGTTGAATTTGAGTAGAATGCTGAATGGTGTAAAAAACTATACTTTTGTCAATTTACAGAATTTCTTTTCAATATTAACACGAAATATTGATGTATAGTAAGTTAAATTAATGATACAAAATTTAGAATGGTATAATGTTGTTAAATTGACAAGGCCGCAGTCATAACTATTTTTGAACTATTTTCCTAACTATTTTTAGTGATCATGACTGTGGCCTTGTCAATCAGTAGCGAAGCCAGCCTGACAATTTGGTCATGCTATGCAAATTTTAAATCATCATTATTCATTTCTTTAGAAATTGATTGTTTTCACAGTCTATGAACACGGAAATATTTGCATTGCATGACCAAATTGTCAGGCTGGCTTCGCCACTGTTGTCAATTTAACAACAATTATAAAATATAATTTTAATATCATTAATTTAACTTACTAATCAATATTTCGTGTTAATATTTACGAAAAGAAGTTCTGTAAATTGACAAAAGTATAGTTTTTAAAAGTTTTTACACCATTCAGCATTCTACTCAAATTCAACAGTACCAATGAAATCAATTTTTCGACCTTGACATTTCGACCTTGACTTCGAATGTTCGTTTGAATGTTAGAATATTCAATCGAAAGTTGCGAACTTCGTTCCGAAGTTGGTTTTAAAGTTCATTTTGAAGTTCATAGTGACATATTTTTTTTGCCAAACAACATATTTTAAGTGAACATGTAGATTTTTCAAATGTAAAGTACAATTATTACAGTAATTTCAGGTGCTTATGGGTTAATTTCAGGAAATGAATATGGATGCGGCCCTTTAACAAGATACACTGGCAGTTCCCTACTGACGAGTAAAATTGTCTGACGTTAGACAGAGTAAAATACTAAAGTAGGGTGCATCTGGGTGCATTGCCAGTTAATGGGTTAACAAGATGTTCAATGATAGTTTTGTTAACCCATTAACTGGCAGTAACCTACCATTGACGAGTAACATTGTCTGGCGTTAGACAGAGTAAAGTAGGATGCATTTGGGCTCATTGCTAGCTAATGGGTTAATTATTTTTTCTAAAATTTAAACTTGCTTCAGATGACTCCCAAATATTTAGAAGGTGGCTAAAACCTCTTCCTTTCATGAAACCAATGATCTTCAAGTTATCAAAATGTTTTAAAATTGAAGAGTCAAAAATATTTATCAGATGCTAAGGTGGGGCCACAGGCCATGTGATTCCCCCTTTGGTTTTCGAAAACCGTAGTGTGGGACGTATCACAGGCCAAGTATGCCTTTCATCTCTCAAGTATCTATAGACAGTGGTGAATTGTTCCCTTGAGATTAAGTATTAATACTTGCTATTCTGTTTGATATTGATTAGGATTGATACATGTTCAGCATGGATGTCATATACATTGATGCCATATACAACTTCAGTTTGGATATAATGCAAGAAATATAATAGACCTTTTCTTGGAATGAACTGTGAAATTCTATGCTGAAGAAAGGAGACTTTGTCAGGTTAGAATATTTCTTGTACTTTAACCCATTAACTGGCAGTACCTTACCACTTACCACTGACAAGTGAAATTGTCTGTTATTTGACAAAATAAAATCGTCTGGCCTCTATGCATTTGAGCTAAAGTTCCATAACATGTTTTTATGAATTGAAAGTTATTGTTTTCATGAAAGAAAAGGTTTTTGACCACTTCCAGCACATTTGGAATGGTTTGAAGCAAATTGTTTTCAAAATTAGTCAAAAACCAAGGGGGAGACCTTAACCAATTAACTGGCAGGACCCTACCACTGACTAGTCAAATCGTCCAGCAGATCTGGGTGCATTGCAAGCTAATGAGTTAATTAGTGCACACTATATACCAGTTAATCTTACAAGAATACTTTACATTAATTAACATAAAATTGTGAATATATGTTGAGAATTGGGGACATGAAATTTAGCCAATAGATGTTTACAGATTGTAAGAAATTGCTCCAGGAATTTAACCTGGAAACCATTGCTGGTTCCAGACAGGGCAATTATTGATTAAAATTGTATCTGTGGAAGAGAATACAAAACTGCTCTGCACTTCATGCCTAGGTTGATAGGTTTGAATGATATTTGCTTATGCTTTTTCATCATATTTGTAAAACTTGATTCATTTATCTACAATATGTATTGTTTGTAAGATTGAATAGTGTGTAGCATGAAAGCATTTGGGAACATCTGTGACTGTCAATCTATGATTTATCATTTAACTCGTTAACTGGCAGTATTCTACCACTGACGAGTAAAATTGTCTGGTGTAAAATGCTAAAGTAGGGGCATATGGGTGCATTGCCAGCTAATGAATTGGTAGTATATTGCATATAATATAATGTAACTTCCCATTACCTTTTGTGGCTGTTGTGTGAGTATAAAGCAAGGACATGTCATCTGTTTAGTTCATACTGCATACCTTGGCAGAGATTGGAGCAATCGACCAATCAGAGCATTTGTTTACATTTTGGCTCTGAACCAATCAGATTGTGTGAATTTGTGACCACTGCTGGACATGTTGCAAATTTCAATACAAACATAAGACCTGTCTCAAATAATGCCTTGGCTCAGAATTTTTAACAAATCACACATGTTTGCCCTATGTTTTCTGAAATGTGATGTAATATATCATACACGAGAAGGAGTTTATTGAAACACAGAAAGGTGTGTTGAAAAACAAGGCGGTAGCCAAGTTTTTTAATATACTTTGAGGTGTTTTTAAATCACTATATATAATGAATGACTTCGAGTGTATGATATAGCTTCTCAAACAAGCCAGTATTTTTAAAAAGAGAAATTCAGTTTGAGAATTATATTGCATGAATTGTAGTCATTAGATGAAGTAGTTAGAATATATGGTGTGGCATATATTTGGTGTGGGAAATGGTATGCCATCTCAAATTATAATCACATAATAACAAGGCATCTTTCCATAAACAGATTAAACAAATTTTACTCCTTACTTGGAGAGAAATTCTTGCACATTAATCCATTAACATGCAAGACCTTCCTCCCTTGACAAGTAAAATCATCTGGAGTTAGACAGACTACAGGGTGTGTTTGGGCACATGGCAGCTCAATGGGTTCATTAAATGGATTACCCCCTTGCCCAATTCTCTCAATTGGTATAAATCTTTTAAACCTAACCTTGAATAACGTATTAAAACTTGCTATTCTTTTGTGATTGTGAAAGTGATTGTTTTCATGAAAGAAAAGGTTTTTGACCACTTCCAGCACATTTGGAATGGTTTGAAGCAAATTATTTTAGAAAATAGTCGAAAACCAAAGGGGGGGACCTTAACCAATTAACTGGCAGTACCCTACCACTGACTAGTCAAATCGTCCAGCAGATCTGGGCACATTGCAAGCTAATGGGTTAATTAGTGCACACTATATACCAGTTAATCTTACAAGAATACTCTTCATTAATTAACGTTGTGAATATATGTTGAATTGGGGACATGGAATTTAGGAAATAGATGTTTACTGATTGTAAGAGATTGCTCCAAATAGGACAATTTTATTAACTGAAATTCTAGATAATGGATATATTGTTTAATTAAATGTAAAAAAGCTGCAGACTGTGCCCAAAGGCCAAATCTGCCCTACCCCATCAGATTCCTCACTCTCAATTGGTACAAATGTCTTAAAGCTAACCTTGATCAAAGCATTAAAACTTGATATTTTGTCTTTTTAATTAGGATGCGTTCAGCATGGATGCTATACATTGATGCCATATACAACTTCAGTTTGGATACAATGCAAGAAATATAATGACCTTTTCATGAAATGAATTGTGAAGCAATCTATGCTGAAGAAAGGGGACTAGCTTTGTCAGGTTAGAATATTCCTTGTGTATTAACCCATTAACTGCAGTACCTTACCACTGACAAGTAAAATTGTAAAATTAGGGTACATTACCAGCTAATCGGTTATTATTATACGTATAATAGCACTGTTTCCTGTATTTAAAAAAATGTTTGATTGGTGAGTTTTCAAAGACTATCAAAATTTGCACAAGTTAATTTACCCGGGAAAGCCATTGGTTTGACTCGGGCATTCGCGTAGAAATATTTTGACACACGGGGTTTGATATTTTAATAGATAATTGTTGTTAAATTGGCAGTCAGAGTGAGTATATAACAACTGCCTGCACTAGCAATTTAGACTTGTTAATATGTTACAGCAGGGATGTAAATATAAACATTCCAGCAGGTTTCAACTATATTTATATTTAAAATAAGGGGATAGGCTGGCCATTCGTAGTTGTTCGATGTCAGTTCAGCTTGATTTTTCTGGTTGGTCGTGCAAAATAGGCAAGTCTGCAGCTCAGTTCTGCATGGCAAGCTCTGCCCTTCGGGTGCAAGGCCTAACACGATCAGGAATAACCAGGCAAAATTGTCATTGAATCGCCACTTGTGACCAGCTTTTCGCCTGTGTGGCTTGATCTAGCTTTCTGCGATTGTCATTTCTAATTGGCAGTTAGTATAAAAAATCTGCCTGCATTCATATTTATATTTGAGTTGTATAAATTAGCACCAGAATGGCAACTATTTTTTCCCTTTTGGCCATTTACTTAATGACATCTTGAAAATGTACAAAAAAAATGGCCTAAAAAAAGGTTAGAGTTTACCTTTATGTCGAAATGTTAAGGGTTAGCCTTCACTTCTGGCCGCATTTTCAAAATCTTAAAAAGTGGCTGAAAATTAAAGGCTAACCCCTTAATATTTTTTGGACCAAAACGTTTAAGGGCATGCTCAACATCGTCCAAGAGGACAGCGAGAGCGAAGAACAAGGCTCTACACCGTCCAAGAGGACAGCGAGAGCACAGAAGGAGGTTAATGATGTAAGTAGAAATGGAAGGCTTGACTTTTTATAAAAAGAAAATTGTTGAACGGCTTGTGGGACCGTATGTTCACATACTGAGGATGCGCACCCGATATGACATGTCCCACATTCACGACAGAAATAAATGTCATATAAATAGTAGCATGATTGAACAGTGAATCAGTCTTCTAATTCTTTGCTCCTACATCCTCGTGGCATGGTGTGCACATTACCGTTCAAGGGATGTACTAAATGGAGCATTTACATCCTCTTGGCATGGTATGCACATACAGTTCAAGGGATGTTTGGAAGAAGGACCATTAAAAGGGGGTTTGTTGCTGAAGGGTGGGCAGGGTTGGGCTATGTCGGGATGTGCCGCGACCCTGGGGGGAATCTTTCAAGGGAGGGGTATTTTTTTTATTAGAGAACGGTGTGATAAAATGGAAAAATTTTAAAAGAATTGATAAAATCAATAAAAATCATTCTTACGCATGCGATTTGTCATGTTTTTCTACACGGCCACATCAAAAACGCACCCACGTACCTACAGTAAAAATACTTTTATAATGTTATATCTTGAATGTTGGTTGTGGTCCAAAAATATTCTCTACGCATGCGCAGATCTACAGTAAAAATACTTTTATAATGTTATATCTTGAATGTTGGTTGTGGTCCAAAAATATTCTCTACGCATGCGCAGATAGGTACAAATCGAGCTGCGCATGCGCAAGAATGATTTTTGCACCACAACCATTGTGCAAGATATAACATTATAAAAGTATTTTTACTCTAGGGACGTGGGTGGGTTTTTGGTCTGGCCGTATAAGAGAAAACGTTCGTTAGCACCGTTGAAAAAAATAAAATTTTGGTGGGAAAAGTATTCCTTGGGAAAAAAATAATCTTTTTATTTAAAAAGTAAAGGATAAAGACTGACCACTTCGAGCCAGGTAAGTGTTATTTTTTTTTTTTAAAAAGTAAAGTATTTTTTTAAAAAAAGTGAAGTAAAAAAAAAAGGTAAAAAAAAAAGACAAAAAAAAAAAGATATAAAAAAGTGAAGTAAAAAAAAAGATATAAAAAAAAAAAAAAGTAAAAAAACAAAAACAAAAAAAAAAAAAGGAAAAAAAATATTAAAAACCCAAAAAAAAACACAAAAATTATAAGGGGGGGGGAGGGATGGAGATAGCGGGGTGGAAAAGGGGGCGAGAATTATGGAATGGTTTTATGGGTGTGGGTAGGCAATACATTTGGTAAGATATGTAGGGGGGAATTATTTAGTGCGAACAGGGGGCTTTATGCCATGATGAGTTAAATTTGGTGTGTTTAAAGCTTTTGGTTTAGTTTGACCATTTTTAACAAATTCAGGGTTAAAATGTTAAAGGCGTACCTTAGTCTACACCCAACATCGTCCAATAGGACAGCAAAAGGATTGAAGAATGAATCATGCTACAGTATATATACCGTACTCCTTTGTGGTATAAATGTGGGAGCATACCAGATCGATTGCGCACCCTCAGTAACCAAATTACACTGCGCACCTTCGAGAACAAGGTTCAGTAATAATACCTACTACGGGTGTCAACCTACGAGGGAATGGTTTATATAGTGTAGGAGAGGGGCAAAACTGTAAAACCGGGAAGAGGTTAACGCTCAAAAACATCCTCCAAGAGGACAGCGAGAGAGCACGCTCAACATCGTCCAAGAGGACAGCGAGAGCACGGCTCAAACATCGTCCAAGGGGACAGCGAGAGAGAACGCTCAAACATCGTCCAAGAGGACAGCGAGAGCACGCTCAAACATCGTCCAAGAGGACATCGAGAGCACACGCTCAACATCGTCCAAGAGGACAGCGAGAGAGCACGCTCAACATCGTCCAAGAGGACAGCGAATAAGAAGAAGGCACGACATCGTCCAAGACGACAGAGGAAGAACAAATCAACGTTCACTCACGTTACAGTATATATATCATACTCCTTTCTGTTATAAATGTGGGAGCATACCTAATCGATTGCGCATGCTCAGTCACCCAAATATCGTTTAGCCACTGCGCACGTTCAAACAAGTGAGCAAGGTCCATAAAAACAAGAGGTTAGTCTAAGCAAAACGTTAAACCCTTTACTTTTTGACCATTTCCAGCAACATATTCAAAATGCCAATAAGTGACGAGAAGATAACCTCAAATCCTGGGAAACCCAAAATAATTGAAAAAAACAACAAAAAAACAAACAAAATACTTCTCATTCTGCATCTTATACTTCCAATACTATATTGGGATATAGCGATACATACTATATATTATATTAATATAAAAACCTATATTATAGTACTTAAAAAGAAAACTTTTAAATGAACTACATATTGTATAATATACACAGTGGTCATAACTTTATTGTTCGAACATTCCAACATTTTATATAGATTATCTTATATATTTTGTTGTTCAGTGCTCTTGCAGCACTTATATACTTTAGCAATGCCTGTAATTACAGTAGGTCATGCCAATAAAGTTTTACAAATAAAATAAAAAACCCTTAACATTTTTTCGACCAAAAGTTAAGGCTAACCCCTTTACTTTTTGGCCATTTTCGGCCACTTTTTCAGGAACTCAAAAAGTGGCCGAAAATAACCAAAAAGTAAAGGCTAACCCTTAACATTTTTTCGACCAAAAGTTAAGGCTAACCCCTTTACTTTTTGGCCATTTTCGGCCACTTTTTCAGGAACTCAAAAAGTGGCCGAAAATAACCAAAAAGTAAAGGCTAACCCCTTAACATTTTTTCGACCAAAAGTTAAGGCTAACCCCTTTACTTTTAAGTAAAGGCTAACCCCTTAACATTTTTTCGACCAAAAGTTATATAACCCTTTACCTTTTGGCCATTTTCGGCCACTTTTTCAGGAACTCAAAAGTGGCCGAAAATAACCAAAAGTAAAGGCTAACCCCTTAACATTTTTTCGACCAAAAGTTAAGGCTAACCCTTTACTTTTGGCCATTTTCGGCCACTTTTTCAGGAACTCAAAAAGTGGCCGAAAATAACCAAAAAGTAAATGCTAACCCCTGAACATTTTTTCGACCAAAAGTTAAGGCTAACCCCTTTACTTTTTGGCCATTTTCGGCCACTTTTTCAGGAACTCAAAAAGTGGCCGAAAATAACCAAAAAGTAAAGGCTAACCCTTTAACATTTTTCGACCAAAAGTTAAGGCTAACCCTTTACTTTTTGGCCATTTTCGGCCACTTTTCAGGAACTCAAAAAGTGGCCGAAAATAGCCAAAAAGTAAAGGCTAACCCCTTTAACATTTTTTCGACCAAAAGTTAAGGCTAACCTTTACTTTTTGGCCATTTTCGGCCACTTTTTCAGGAACTCAAAAGTGGCCGAAAATAACCAAAAAGTAAAGGCTAACCCTTAACATTTTTCGACCAAAAGTTAAGGCTAACCTCTTTACTTTTTGGCCATTTTCGGCCACTTTTTCAGGAACTCAAAAGTGGCCGAAAATGCCCAAAAAGTAAAGGCTAACCCCTTAACATTTTTTAAACGAAAAGTTAAGGCTAACCCCTTTACTTTTTGGCCATTTCCGGCCACTTTATCAAAAACTCAAGAAGTGGCCGAAAATAACTAAAAAGTAAAAGCTAACCCCTTAATATTTTTTAAACGAAAAGTTAAGGCTAACCCCTTTACTTTTTGGCCATTTTCGGCCACTTTTTCAGGAACTCAAAAAGTGGCCGAAAATAACCAAAAAGTAAAGGCTAACCCTTAACATTTTTTCGACCAAAAGTTAAGGCTAACCCCTTTACTTTTTGGCCATTTTCGGCCACTTTTTCAGGAACTCAAAAAGTGGCCGAAAATAACCAAAAAGTAAAGGCTAACCCCTTTACTTTTTGGCCATTTTCGGCCACTTTTTCAGGAACTCAAAAAGTGGCCGAAAATAACCAAAAAGTAAAGGCTAACCCCTTAACATTTTTTCGACCAAAAGTTAAGGCTAACCCCTTTACTTTTTGGCCATTTCCAGCAACATATTCAAAATGTCAATACGTGACTGAAAATGGCAAAAAGTAAAGACTAACCCTTTAACATTTTTTCGACATAATGTTAGCCTTTACTTTTTTGACCATTTTTAGTGACTGAGTTTTTGAAAAACTAGCCAAAAAGTAAAGGGTTAGCCTTAACTTTAGTCATAATATTGTTAAGGGGTTAGCCTTTACTTTTTGGCCATTTTTAACGACTTGCATGAATGACACATACCTTTATGTTGTATTCACATCAATGATTTTTCCAATAGCTTGGCCGGTTGTACCACTCTAAAGAAACAAAATAGAATATTTTATAAAACACTCTTGATATAGTGTGGTTTTCAGTCAGCCTAAAATGGACAAAAAGTAAAGGGGTTAGCCTTTACTTTTTGGCCATTTTCAGTCACGTATTGACATTTTGAAAATGTGGCCGAAAATGGCTATAAAGTAAAGGGGTTAGCCTTAACTTTTCGTCGAAGAAATGTTAAGGGTTTAGCCTTTACTTTCTAGCCATTATCGGCCATTTTTTGAGTTTTTGAAAAAATAGCTGAAAATGGCCAAAAAGTAAAGGGGTTAGCCTTAGCTTTTGGCTAAAAAAATGTGAAGGGGAAACGCCTTTACCTTTTGGCCATTTTTAGCAACGTTTTGAGCTTTTGAAAAATTATCCAAAAATGCCCAAAAAGTAAAGGGGTTAGCCTTAGCTTTTCGTCGAAAAAATGTTAAGTGGTTAGCCTTTACTTTTTAGCCATTTTTTGAGTTTTTGAAAAACTAGCATAAAATAGCCAAAAAGTAAAGGGGTTAGCCTTAACTTTTGGTCAAAAAAATGTTAAGGGGTTAGCCTTTACTTTTTGGCCATTTTTCGCTAGGTTTTCAAAAAACACATGCAACTGAGGCGTAATTACAATAAAAAACTGCACATTGCAGGAATCGATCCGCAACATAGAACTAGTATATTGGTACTTACATGCTTGGTTATAGTAGCAGGTAGCTGCCAGTGAAATCAACAGTGGTACGAGGGATATAGTGCGGTAAATGCTGATATAGATGGAGTTAGCTTCTGTGATGTCGGTTGCCTAAAACCACCATGAAATGAACAAAAGTATTAGTAAGTAAAGTATTAGTAAGTAAACTAGCATAAGAACGGCCAAAAAGTAAAGGGGTTAGCCTTAACTTTTGGCCGAAAAAATGTTAAGGGGTTAGCCTTTACTTTTTGGCCATGTTTAACAACTTTTTGTGTTTTTGAAAAACTAGCATAAAATGGTCAAAAAGTAAAGGGGTTAGCCTTAGCTTTTGGCCAAAAAATGTTAAGGGGTTAGCCTTTACTTTTTGGCCATTTTTCGCTAGGTTTTCAAAAAACACATGCAACTGAGGCGTAATTACAATAAAAAACTGCACATTGCAGGAATCGATCCGCAACATAGAACTAGTATATTGGTACTTACATGCTTGGTTATAGTAGCAGGTAGCTGCCAGTGAAATCAACAGTGGTACGAGGGATATAGTGCGGTAAATGCTGATATAGATGGAGTTAGCTTCTGTGATGTCGGTTGCCTAAAACCACCATGAAATGAACAAAAGTATTAGTAAGTAAAGTATTAGTAAGTAAACTAGCATAAGAACGGCCAAAAAGTAAAGGGGTTAGCCTTAACTTTTGGCCGAAAAAATGTTAAGGGGTTAGCCTTTACTTTTTGGCCATGTTTAACAACTTTTTGTGTTTTTGAAAAACTAGCATAAAATGGTCAAAAAGTAAAGGGGTTAGCCTTAGCTTTTGGCCAAAAAATGTTAAGGGGTTAGCCTTTACTTTTTGGCCATTTTAGCCACTTTTTGTGTGTTTTTAAAAACTAGCATAAAATGGGCAAAAAGTAAAGGGGATAGCCTTAGCTTTTGGCCAAAAAAATGTTAAGAGGTTAGCCTTTACTTTTTGCCCATTTTTTGTCACTTTTTGTGTTTTTGAAAAACTAGCATAAAATGGCCAAAAAGTAAAGGGGTTAGCCTTAACTTTTGGCCGAAAAAATGTTAAGGGGTTAGCCTTTACTTTTTGGCCATGTTTAACCACTTTTTGTGTTTTTGAAAAACTAGCATAAAATGGTCAAAAAGTAAAGGGGTTAGCCTTAGCTTTTGGCCAAAAAATGTTAAGGGGTTAGTTAGCCTTTACTTTTTGGCCATTTTAGCCACTTTTTGTGTGTTTTTAAAAACTAGCATAAAATGGGCAAAAAGTAAAGGGGATAGCCTTAGCTTTTGGCCAAAAAAATGTTAAGGGGTTAGCCTTTACTTTTTGGCCATTTTTAGTCACTTTTTTAGTTTTTGAAAAACTAGCATAAAATGCCGAAAAAGTAAAGGGTTTTTTTTTTTTTTTTTTTTAATAAAACTTTATTGGCATGACCTACTGTAATTACAGGCATTGCTAAAGTATATAAGTGCTGTAAGAGCACTGAACAACAATATAATATATATATGGGATAATCTATAAATTGTTTGAATGTCCAAACTATAATGTTATGACTACTTTACAATATTAATATAATATGTATGGTTGTATCCCAATGGGTTTTTTTTTTCACTTATTTGGGGTTTCCAGGAATTTGAGGCTATCTTCTCGTTCCGTTGTGCAGAGAAATATATACTTGGAAAATAGATTTATTAGAACAGGATCGTCCGAAGACATCGTGTGTTCAAGTAATTTCTGTTTAGTTTCTGTTGTTGTGTTGAGATCAAACAGATTTTTGAGAATGTTGTTTGAGTTGTCTCGTAAATGTTGGTATTTCTGGCATATGAAGGCGAAGTGGAATTCGTTTTCCACATTGCCAGAGTCACATAGTTTACAAATACGTTCTTCACGGGGAACATTTTCATATCTTCCTCGTTCAATTTGTAACTTATGGTTGCTTACACGATATTGGGAGAATGTTCTCCTTATTGCTGGATTTTTAATTATAGATAAGTATTCTTCCATTTTGTATTGGTTTTTGAATTTACAAAAGAAAGATAGTTTGGAGGAGTTAGTCATTTTATGACGCCAAAATTCTTCATATTTCTCTTTCATTTTATTTACGATAGTTTTTGTACAGCAGTTGATAATATCATTTTCTAAGTTTGTTTTATCATAGAATGGTTTTAACATAGCTATCGCCTTGGTATAATAAGATTCTTTACCATTATCATATAAATGTTTAGATATTAGGAATGATTGTTTAACAATTGAGTTGTCGTCTAGTTTAAGAATATGTTTAAAATAGTTGATTATATTCTTTTTAATTGAAATCAGAAGTGGATACTTCCCAAGCTCACTTCTGCAAGCTATATTGCTTGCTTTTCTGTTCACACCTAAATATAATTTGCAAAATCTTAGGTGGACTTTTTCTGTTTCGGAATTGTCCCATTTGTTAAGATCATTTTTTTCATATGCTCCCCAGACTTCTGAATTGTATAGTAGAATGGGGGAGATAACTGTGTTAAAAATTTTGGTAGCTGTTTTCGGAGAGAGTTTATGAAAATCAAGTTTTTTACGAATTTTATGAAGGGCATGCAGAGCTTTTTCGCATAGCTGTTGTTGAGCAAGCTTAAATTTGCCGTTGGGTACAAGTTTGAGACCAAGATAGGTATATTCTTTGACTATATCTATCTTTTTATCTCCAATGTGGAAATTAAGGTTTGGTAATTTTGAGTTATGTTTTTGTAAAATCATAATTTTAGTTTTCTTGATGTTTACTTCCATTAGCCACTTACTACACCATTCGTGTAGTTGGTTTAGACAGTTTTGTAAACCTGATTTTGAGCGTGAAAGTATGAGATCATCTGCATATAGGAGACTGTTTATGGCAGCCCCGTTTGGTAATACAAATGGATCTGATTGTGTTTGTTCGAATAGTTTTGGGAGTTCATTTATATAAATATTAAATAGTAAAGGGCTCAAAATGCATCCTTGACGAACTCCCTTTTTGTAGGGGAAAAACGGTGTTCTGTTATCGGAAAGTTTTATTGCACATTTGGTGCTTGAATAGAGGTCTTGAATTAAATCATAGAAATGTCCTCCTATGTTATTTTTGATTAATTGGTAGAATAAGCCTTGATGCCAAACGGAATCAAAAGCTTTTCTAAAGTCGACAAAACATGTATAAATTTTCTCATTGTTACTCTGTTTAACGTATTTATCATGCAGAGTTTTCAGTGTGAGAACATGGTCTGCAGTTCTATTTCCCGGCATAAATCCGATTTGAGTAGGGTGAATTAGTTTATTTTTATTTGCAAAATTCATTAATCTATTGTTCATAATTGAGCAAAATAATTTGCCCATGCAGCTCGAGACACAAATACCTCGATAGTTGTTGGGATCGAGGGAGTTTCCAGATTTATGGATTGGGGTTATAAGGCCTTCAGTCCACGATTCAGGAAACTTCCCCGATGATAAAATATTGTTAAAAACTTTTAAAAAACCTTTGGAAAGAATTTCAACACTAGATTTAATCATTTCATTGCTAATTCTGTCGTTATACACAGCTTTTTTTGATTTTAGTTTTTTTGCTGCTTTTAGTAGTTCATCTTCTGTGATGACCTCATCAAGTTCATTAAAATTGTCTTTCATTTTCTCGTAATCCTTTAGACATTCAATAATTGCATCTTGTTCCTTGCTTAATTGATGTTCTGAATGCAGGGTTTCAAAATGATTTAGCCATTCACTTGGTTGTGGTATTTTCTTAGTTGTATTAAAGTCGAGATCATCACCGCTATTTCTAAGAGTTTTCCAAAATAGCAGTGGATCTTTACTAGCATTTTCAAGTTCTTGGATTTTATTAAAATGAAAATTGTTCTTTTTCGTTTCTAAGGTGTTTTTATAATCTTTCAGAACGGTATGGTATGCAATTCTGATTTCAGTATTATTTGGATCTCTATGTTTCTGGTTAGCTAGTTTTCGTAATTGGTGTCTTTTAAATCTACAATCTTTATCGAACCATTTTTTGTTTGCAATGTTATTAATCTTACGTCGATATTTTTTCTTTTTGATTTTTAGAGATTTTTTGGATGCTACATTGATAATATTTTGAAATTCATTGACACATTTGTTAATGCATTCTCTGTCAGAAGAGAAGTCATTATTAAGGAATGTGTTTAATTTTCTTTGTAATTCGGCTGATTTCAGTTCTTTTCTAAAAGTTTCACTCGATTCATCAGTCCAAATATATTTTAGTGGCAGTTTTGTTAATGGGGGTTGTGAGGATATAATATTATGAGAGTTAGTGGTTTTGTGTAGATTGATCCAAGTTATAACCTGGCTATGGTCAGATAGATAGCAGGGGGATTTAACAACTAGATTTTTAACTTTTGGCATTAAGTTTTGGTTACATATGATATAATCAACTGCACTGGTTCCATTTTTACCATGAAAAGTAGGTCTTCCCAAGGAGTCACCATTGGTCCGACCGTTTAGTATTCTCATGTCGGTACTCTTGCAAATATTTATCAATTGTTTTCCATGATTATTGGTTGTTATGTCAAAGTTTTGTCTCTCTGGAGGTTGAAAAGAGCTATCACTAGTGTCATTAATGTGATCACTCCCTTCATTTGAAACAAAATCCTCAAGTTTGCTTGTCCTAGCATTAAGGTCACCAAGTACTAGGACATTTGCTCTTGATGAGAAGTTAACTAAATCGTTTTCAAGTTCTTCAAATATTTTATTGTCATAATATTTTGATTTTTCAGGTGGTATATATGTACCACAGACATATAAATCTTTGTCAGAATCTAGCATTTCCTTGGAAATTTTGATCCAAAGGAAATTTTCTGTGTTCTTTGTTATAGTTATGTATTTTTTGTAACTATTTTTGAAAAGTAGGCTTATTCCACCTGATGCTCTACAGGCAGTTTTTGAAAGGGATTTAGCCAAGTTAGAGTTAATAGCCTCAAATCCGGGTATATCAATGTTTTGGTTGGACCATGTTTCAGTGAGAAACATGAAATCGACATTTGCAATAGCCTCGACAAAATCCTTGTTTTTTGTTTTATCTCCAAGGATTTTGTTAAATAAGCCATTTATATTCCATGTACTGAATGAAATTTTGGGGCACATGATTTATTCTCTCATCTTTCTGCCTTTCTTGGGAGTGGTGTTGAAATACGTAGCCTTGATGTTCTTTGCAAAGATTTTCACTCCTCTTTGGTTTAAGTGCTTCTTATCTTTCAGGTCTTCAGCTTTAATGTTATTATTATTTACAAATGAAATATTTTTTTCCAATGCCATTTTCTTTATGTCATTATTAAAGGGTGTTACCTTTTCATCAAATTTGTCTTTGCGAGGGATTAGCCTTTACTTTTTGGCCATTTTTCGCTAGGTTTTCAAAAACACATGCAACTGAGGCGTAATTACAATAAAAAACTGCACATTGCAGGAATCGATCCGCAACATGGAACTAGTATATTGGTACTTACATGCTTGGTTATAGTAGCGAGTAGACTGCCAGTGAAATCAACAGTGGTACGAGGGATATACTGCTGTAAATGCTGATATCGATGGAGTTAGCTCCTGTGATGTCGGTTGCCTAAAACCCACCATGAAATGAACAAAAGTATAAGTAAGTAAAGTATTAGTAAGTAAACTAGCATAAAAATGGCTAAAAAGTAAAGGGGTTAGCCTTAACTTTTGGCAAAAAAATGTTAAGGGTTTTTTTAAATTCACTTTATTGGCATGACCTAATTTACAGGTATTGCTAAAGTACGAATGCTACAACTAGCACTAAATAAGTAAATAACAAAATATATAATAAGCAATATAATAATGTTTCGGAAGACCGAACAATAATGTTACAACTACTGTGAGTGTAGTTCATAAAGTCTTATAGTATATATATATATAGTATTTATCTACAGTATATATCAATAATGATAATAATTATGTGGTATCCCCAGGTTGAAGGCATTTGTCTCTGACATTAAAACACTTTGAAATGAAGTCTGAGAATAGCATTACTAAAACTGAATCATTGGACTACATTACGCAAGTCAGTAGATTTTGTTTTGATTCTGTTGTAAGTTTCATCAGAAAAATATTTTTTTAAATATTGTTTGTATTGTTTCTAATGTTCTTGTAACTTTCACATTCAAAAGAAAAGTGGAATTCATCTTCCACCGCGCCAGTTCCGCAGGTTTTACAATATTTTTCTTCGCGGGGTATGTTTTGGTAGCGGCCGTATTCGATTAATAATTTGTGATAACTAATTCGAAATTTTGTCAGCACTCGTCTTTGCAATGGATTTTTTATAAAAGTTAAGTAACCTTCTTGTTTGTACTCTTTTTTAAATGTGGAGTAGAATGATAGTTTGAAGGAATTGTCTATTTGCTGTTTCCAGAACGAAATATAGTTGTTCTTTATGTTGTCTATTATAGTATCTATATTTTTGTCTTTGATAAATGTTTCTAGATCTATTGGTTCGTCAAGTGTAGGGTAATGGTTTTTCAATGTATTTGCAATATTTGAGTAAAACGATTCTTTCCATTCATGTAAAGTTCTTTTGAGTTGTAGAAAGCTTGTTTTACAATTGATGAGTCTGGGAGTTGACAAATATTATTAATGTGATTGAGTATATTCTTGAATACTTTAAATAACAATGAGAACTTTCCCAGTTCCCCTCTACTGGCGACGTTGCTGGCTTTTCTATTTACACCCAGGTAGAGTTTACAGAATCTTAGATGGGCTTTCTCTGTTGACATTTTATCCCACTTATTAAAATCGTTGTCTGTGTATGCCCCCCATACTTCGGAGTTATACAGTAAGATGGGTGAAATCACACTGTCAAAGATTTTACAAGCTAATTTTGGAGGTAAGTAGTGAAAATAAATATTTTTACGTATTTTGTATAAAGCATGCATTGCCTTTTCACTAAGTTGTTGGTTGGCAACTGTGAATTTTGTGTTAATTTCAGACCGAGATAAGTGTATTTGTCTGTGATACCTCCAATTTTGAAGTTCGTTCAAGCAATTTTGAAGACCGGATTTTGATCTTGACAATATAACGAGATCATCTGCATAGAGAAGGCTGCTTATTGTTGTATTATTTTTTAATAAAAATGGATCAGAATTTGTTTTTTCTAATAACTTTGGCAATTCAGTAATATAGTTAAATAGAAGTGGACTTAAGACACAACCTTGACGAACGCCTTTCTGATAAGAAAAGAAAGGTGTTCTTTTATCAGAAATCTTCACAGCACATTGAGTATTTGTGTAAAGGTTTTTGATCAGGTCATAGAATCATCCTCCTACTTTATTTTCTAGCAGTTTTAGGAATAGACCATCGGGCCAAATTGAGTCAAAGGCTTTCTTAAAATCAACAAAGCAGGCATATATTTTCCCATTATCCTGCTGTTTAACATATTTGTCGTGTAGTGTTTTTAATGTTAGAATGTGGTCAGCTGTTCTATTGCCAGGCATAAAATCTATTTGAGATGGGTGTATTATATTTTCTTGTTTTGTAAAATTCATTAAATCATTGAGGATTGAGCAGAAAAATTTTCCTAAGCAGCTTGAAACACATATTCCTCTGTAATTAGTTGGGTCTACAGTACTCTATTATCTGATTTAAAAATTGTAGTGATCAGTCCTTGACACCATGACTTAGGAAAATTTCCAGAATTTATGATAGAATTAAATACTTTAATAAAACCTGAAGTTAGAATGTCTGCACTTGACTTAATCATTTCATTTTTTATGTTAGCCTTTAATTATTGGCCATTTTTAGTCACTTTTTTAGTTTTGGAAAAACTAGCATAAAATGGCCAAAATTAAAGGGGTTAGCCTTAACTTTTGGTCAAAAAAATGTTAAGGGGTTAGCCTTTACTTTTTGGCCATTTCTCACTAGGTTTTCAAAAACACATGCAACTGAGGCGTAATTACAATAAAAAACTGCATATTGCAGGAATCGATCCGCAATATGGAACTAGTATATTGGTACTTACGGTACATGCTTGGTTATAGTAGCAAGTAGACTGCCAGTGAAATCAACAGTGGTACGAGGGATATAGTGCGGTAAATGCTGATATAGATGGAGTTAGCTTCTGTGATGTCGGTTGCCTAAAACCACCATGAAATGAACAAAAGTATTAGTAAGTGAAGTATTAGTCCTAACTTCCAGATGAAGGGCATTCGCTCGAAAAACGTCAAAGTTCTTATTGTATTTTTCAGGTAGTTTTACACAACAGTGAATGTGAACCGCTAAATCTTTGTTACACTCCACCCACACTGGCACCGCACGTAAAAGTATTTAGTACTTTATTTACTGAATGTGCATTCCTTTCTGCTTTACATGACAAGGGATATTCCATGTAAACTCCACGCCGGAGATACCCCGACATTTACAATAGTTCACGCTAATACATTGGAGATGTCTCATATACTGTTAACATCATATTCTTGAAGTTATACTGTGAATATACACATGACAATCAGGGTTCAAAATAAAAATTTTAAATATTGAAATTTTTGTAACAACGAGAGTGTTAGCGTGCGCCGTTAGACACGAGGGTTACCAGGAAAGCTTTGAAATTTGGGAAAGTTACAAAACGCCAAATATTATTATCTTTTAATTTTTATTTTACTACATATAGTAAGCGATGTAAACAGCCTAAAATATTTTATTTTTATTGTAATAACACTGTCACGGTGAGTTTTATAATATTCAATCTAATAAATCTATATAATCAACTACTTCAACTTGTTATTTATACTCTACGACCACGATATAAATTTGTTAAATTGCTTGAATATTCACTCACCTGCTATAAACTGTCGCGTTTGAATCGTTTTTTCTGTATTTTTGGCTAATTGAGTAAACTGACTAAGTCTCAGTGCCCTTTGACCTTGAAAGAAGCCTGCAATAAAAAATGCCATAACGGTTCGGCGTAAACAAATCTTGATAGAAACTTTTTGATTTCCAGTTGTACTGAACTTCTAGCGACACGCTTTGAACACACAAAAATCAAATAGTTTTTGATCAATAACTACAATGCAAAAAAAAAACATTGCCTTTCCCATTTAAAAATCGCCGGTAGGTGTCGTGAAAATGCCGGCTGTAGCCGGCAGCTATTTTGAACCCTGACAATGAATTCAGGCACAAACTTTAGTTACACTTATCACTTCTTGTTTAGTGATCTCACGCCAATACCCCAACAAATTTTAAAACCCACGCCGGATATATCCAGCGTGGAGTGCATGGAATCACAGAGTAATCACATACAGAGGTTCATCTGAATGTCGGCACCTTTGATGTTGGCGTAAGGGCTTTTTCGGCAAAGTCCGCCATGTTCTTAGCCAGCATGAATTTTTACGTAAACTGCACATGTGCAGGTACTGGCTAAGAACATGGCCGCCAGTAAAAAACACCTTATGGTTTTTCCGCGAAGATGAACCTCTGTATGTGATTACTCTGTGATGGAATGCACCCTGGTATCAAATAAGCAACTCCAACAAGATAATATGTGACAACTTGGAATAATCTTCACCTTTTGAGCAAGAATATCTTGATAAAAGTTTGTTCATATCCAAATCACACGATGCTTTGTCAGGATATTTCCAAGAGGGAACCTTACTGGGCCAACACGATCAAAAATATATGTAATCGTTTCATGAACATCGCCAATATCTTTGCCAAACTTTCCAGACAATTTTAACTACCAAGAAAATGGGCCATTTTCGTTGAAATATCTTCTTAATTTTACACTTTCCCTGTTGTAAATTGCTTCAAAAATAAAGAATAATAAATAAGGATAACCATTCTTGTCTTTTACTATTGTGTTTGGGCTGTTTTATTAGAGTTTTCATTCATCTATTTCGATCTCAAGAGACAAGAAAAGAACTTCGATTTTCTTGCATTCAGTGCTTCCACTTTCCAAAATGAATATTTCCTTTTTTGTCCTAAATTTGATCGAAATTTCCTTCAAAAGTATTGAAATTTCCTTCAAAAAGTTTGGTGAAATCGTGGATTATAAAAACACCATTGTGCGATGCATCGCACAAATTAACATACCACGACTTACAGTGATTGTAGTGTGGTTGTCATGTGCATACCATGACTTACAGTGATTTTAGTGTGGTTGTCATGTGCGGTTGTGCGATGCATCGCACAAATTAGCATACCATGACTTACAGTGATTGTAGTGTGGTTGTCATGTGCGGTTGTGCGATGCATCGCACAAATTAGCATACCATGACTTACAGTGATTGTAGTGTGGTTGTCATGTGCGGTTGTGCGATGCATCGCACAAATTAGCATACCATGAATTACAGTGATTTTAGTGTGGTTGCCATGTGCGGTTGTGCGATGCATCGCACAAATTAGCATACCATGACTTACAGTGATTTTAGTGTGGTTGTCATGTGCTGTTGTGCGATGCATCGCACAAATTAGCATACCATGACTTACAGTGATTGTAGTGTGGTTGTCATGTGCGGTTGTGCGATGCATCGCACAAATTAGCATACCGTGACTTACAGTGATTGTAGTGTGGTTGTCATGTGCGGTTGTGCGATGCATCGCACAAATTAGCATACCATGACTTACAGTGATTGTAGTGTGGTTGTCATGTGCGGTTGTGCGATGCATCGCACAAATTAGCATACCATGACTTACAGTGATTGTAGAAGGCCTTAAAATATCGGTCAGTCACGGACATTAGCCGAATTCATATTAGGGACGGGAAACTCGTCGGTGAAAACCCGTCTGGTATGAATTTAGGGACGGATTTAAGACGAGTTTCCCGTCTAGATGGGATTCCCGTCTAACTTTCCCGTCTGTTTGGACGGGAAAGTTAGACGGGAAACTCGTCTGTTACCGGATTCATATTAGACGAGTTTCCCGTCCCTAATATGAATTCGGCTATTGTCCGACCAATTCGTGAAATTGTCCGACCAAGAAAGAAACGCACCGGACATTCTGTCCGACCGAAGGAAAATTGAGGTTTACCGTTTGTCCGACCCAACTGTACTGTGTCCAGCATTCTGTTCTGCATTCTTTTTGGTTGTCACTTAATGCCAGTTCGTCAATGAATCTGCATGCATGCACGAGAAGAATAGGTCCGACACAAATTGGCCTTAATAAAGCGAACGTTCCGTTGTCGTTTCATTGTTTTGAAAATCCCACTGTTTTCCTTGCCATCCAGTCAGCATTTACGCAGTTTTATAAGCGTACAGGCAACAGTTTAGAGCACGAAAAGGGTTTATTAGGCTCTATATTTTGCCATTTTAAGGCCTGTTCGCACGATCAGATTTGCCGGATCCGATGAGCCAATATAGCTTTACTCTTGTCAGCAAATCCAGTAAATCCCAAACAAATCGGATCGTGTGAACAGGCCTTCGGTCTACAAACCATAAAAAGGATTTGGGAGGCAATATTCGCTGCAACTTGCGACGCAATTTCTGGCACAGAGGAATGTTATGTTATAAAAAGCCTGAATTTGTGGGCATTTTTAATCAATTTTATCATAAAGGCAGAAGTAATGAATGAAACACGATTGTTCACCAGGCGTCTTTCTCTTTTAACCTTTATGACAGGTTGTGATAACTTCGCTCTCAAGTAGCAACTTAATGAAATGACAACATTGTTACAACTTGTTGATAATGTTGCTACAAGTCTGTCGGCACTTGGCAGTGTTGCGAATAGATCTTGTTGACAAGTCGCAGGATGTGATATTTTTACGTATGTGAGTGGCAAATACGTGTGATGGAAACATTTCGCATCGTACAGGAAGAAAATACTTAAATGCTGACGTTAAAAGGAAGACCATGTCAATGTTCTTACGTCTTTAGGAAAGTATTACGTATTTGGTCGAACGAAAAGCTGCTGACTACCAAACGTATCCATCGTACCTACGCAACGAATCAGTATTTACTGTCAAAACTGAAGAAGAGAATAAAGTGCCGAATTTGATACATAAAATATTCATATTTTTAAAAGATCTGAAAAGTAGCGCCAAAATGTCCGAGGATTCCTGCTAGATTTAATTGAACAATAAGCCTTCGACATAGCAGATATCTTGTGTATATAATGTATTCTTCCGTTTAACCTCTTTATTGTTGTGGAAAATTAATAATATGTTTAACTATGTGTATTCTACTAGAAATCACAATATGCCTGACGAATTATTGGGGGGGACTAAAACCTCCCAGTCCTCCCCCACTCTGCACCGCGGTCCCTGTCTGTTGTTACGCACATATATTTCGATTTATAACTTAAGGAATGAAAGAAAATTTTAAATTCCCACATGTAAAACTAAACGGTTTTTGAACAGTTACTTTGTGCTTTGTGGCCTCATGTCGCAAATTAATTACCTAATTTGAATATTACACAAGTTATCTATAGATAACTTGGCAAAATTTCGGCATTTCTAATAGCATTTAGCAAGATGGTATAAGATTTGTCATTAGAGACCGGAGTTCCGTATTTTTACATGTAAAATATTAAAATATCTTGTTTTATTTACATGTATTGTTGTAACTACTAGTAATTATTGAGTTATAGTAAAAAGTTAATTAGGAGACATAATACCGAAAACGGAAATAAAGTCTAGAGAGTGTTGCTTGAGACAATACGTACTAGTGTGGGGATTTCCGGACTTTTCTATAAATGACACAACTTGGTCGTCATATATTAGACTAAATTTCTTTATCTCTTTGTTTGTTTTATACTTAAAACGAACTACGAACATCTGACTTTGAGAGCAAAGTTCACTTCCTTTTGCCCAAACCTCTTGTATAAAATGGCCAGCACTGAATCTACCCAGTCCGAGGTGGTTTCTACTGAAGCTGGAAAACCAAAGACTTTCGAGACGAAACAATGTTGAGAATTGCTCTAGTCGGTATATTATTGCAGCTTGTTCTGCAAACTGGTATTGCAGAAGCAATTTGCTGTGATGATATCAGATCTGATGTCGAAAATCGTACCCTTGCTTACAACATATTGTGTTCCAAAAATGATCCACACCTTGGAGATTGCTGTCGTGTCATAGAACAAGATATTCGTAAGCATAAACTTGCTTACAGAACGCTATGTTCAAACAACGGTAAAATTGATATTTTTGAATCTTTAATTTAATGCCAATTTCGTAAAATGAATCTACATGCATGCGCGATTTGCTCAATATATTTCAGAGGCTTTTCTGTTATAATTTGAAACAACTTAACTTTTGTTGTATTGTTACAGGGATCGACCATTGTAAGCCCAATCCATGCCACTCCAATGCCATTTGTGTCAGCCATTCTGATTCCTACTCGTGCACGTGCAAAACTGGTTTTACTGGTTCAGGAATCAATTGTACAGGTAATAATGGAAACAATGTAGTTGCATAACCAGTTAGGATTTTGTCCACTTTCGAAATTTCGTTTTTTAACGTTTTTGCATTTCGTTTATTAAGGGTTTCAATGTCTCGTTGATTTCTGTTAAATTCGTTTCTTGTTTCATTTTTCGGACTTGGAACTGCAGTTTCACTGGGTATTGCATAAATTTCATTCATGCTCTTCGCTTCTCTAAACTGAACAGAAAATCATGCTGTTACATTCTCAAAGGATTTTTGTAGACGGAAATTTCGAGCGAAAATTAATGGATATCGTCAATTTTAACCAGAATATGGATCAATTCTAATCACGTGGCTGGCTGTAAATCCACCAGCATAGTCTGAATATGAACATTTTATTAAATAATATTCTAGCTTTCGACTATAAGCCCTGGTTAAATCAATCGAAATTCCTAGTAAGACCTATTGAAAGATAAATATAATAACCCGGAAATGTAACCAGATTAAATTTAAACCAACTAATTTTATATCGAGTTTCAGCGGAGCATTTTAAAGGTGTTCACCAATATTCACCAATATTTCTATATTTTCGCGATAAATCCAAACCCAAAGGGAACGAGATCGAAAATATGACTTTTGATTCAATTTCAGATATCGATGAATGCCTGTATCAACAATGTGACGTCAATGCAATTTGTAACAATACTCTTGGCTCGTTTTCTTGCAATTGTGACAAAGGTTACTCGGGCGACGGTATGAACTGTACAGGTGAGATATGGGAGGATAAGCATATAATTATTCATATATCCTATCCCTAAACGAGACGAAATCTTCTCTTAAACAATATCGGATTTATTAGGGCATTTTGACTTGTCCCAGACTTAAATTCGCTTTCGGAAGTTAATAGCTATTGCCGTTATTTATAACCCTTGTTAGTCAAGACAAATCTCCGATCTTATACGCATATTTAGTAATCTCATCATCGGCGGCGGAAGATTAGCTTGGTTTGGGGGGGGGGGAGGTAGACGAACTCTATGGGGGCACGGGGGCATGTATTATATTTTCCCTCGGATCGTAAAATTTTGGAATAGAGTTTCTGAGATGGCATTTCCTGCGTTCTACGGAAGATTTGACGTGAAAACAAGGTTATTTTACAAATAATTTTACTTAAGTTCTCCCAGTCTGAACATAGCCCCCTAACCCCCCCCCCCCCGTTCCGCCGCCTATGAACCCAATTGCCATTATTGGCAGGTTTCGTGTTTAAATCAATAGAGACTTCACGATGTAGGACGGCAACGCGAACGACAACGGCCAAAACAAACTCCTTCAAATAAATCAATGAAATAAAACTTGTCGTGTATTTCAAGCGTATAAATTCACTTCAGTTTGAGGAAGTTGAGATAAGGACTTTTTGGTTTAGAAGATGTCTACTTCGGTACTGAGCCAATTTTCTAAGTACCACTTCTCGCGGCTTGAAACGCAGACGTTGAACACAATACGTAAAACTCTGTAGTTTACCGTTGTAAACAGAGCGAGGATGACGTCTAAACTCCCGTGGGATATTCATTATTCATTTCTATTCTAAAATACTATAAATTTCCTTGTATTTATAGCCGTCGTCGTCACGTTGCCGTCTTAAATCGTCAGGTCTCTAATATGAAAACATGAGAACTTTGCCGACACAGATGTTGTCCACAGTTACCCAACTATTATTCGGAAATGCGTATTACTTATAGTATGTGCATTACGGTAATTTTCTTAGGAAATATAGTGCGGTGAGACATATAGAGACTTGGATTGACTTGAACCAAGTCTAGCATTGGCATTCCTTATGAAGATGAACATTCTACTATTTTGAAAACCTACAATCACCCTCTTGTTTTTTTCTTATATAGAAATTATAGCGATGATTAACATTACTTGTGCTGATCTCTATAAATTTGGAGTGCGACAAGATGGTGTTTACACCATCGATCCTGATGGCATGGGATCGTTCCCAGTCAGATGTGATATGACCAGAGATGGAGGCGGCTGGACTGTGTTCCAAAGAAGACAAGATGGAAGTGAGGACTTCTATCTTGGATGGGCAGACTATAAAGCTGGCTTTGGTAATTTGAGCGGCGAGTTTTGGTTGGGGCTGGACAAAATACATCGTTTGTCCAAATCTGGCCAAGATGTTTTAAGAGTTGATTTGATGGATTTCAATGGCGCTGAACGTTATGCTAAATATGGAACATTTAGTGTGGCTGACGGATCGGATAAATACAGATTGAACATTGGAAAATTTTCAGGTAAATTAAGATCACCCATTCACTGATAACGATAAAATGTCTGGGCAATCGGCAACAATCTTAGTTAAACAATTAATATGGTTTCGAAGGCAAAGAACGCTGGGATGTAGTTAAGATGATAAAATGTCATTTATCTCGAAGAGAAAACAACATTCGAAACCAAGATATGTTCTCAATTTTCAAAGTCAAATCGTCTGATGATTAAATAGAGTAAAATATTACACAACAATTAGACTGAAACTTATTACTTTTTTACCTACGACGTAGTTTTGTTCTTTTCTTAAAAGGTGACGCAGGTGATTCCCTTGCTTATCACAATCACATGCAGTTCTCTACCAAGGATAATGATAATGATAAGTATGGCAGTAATTGTGCCACGCAGTTCAAAGGCAGCTGGTGGTATAACGGCTGTTATAATTCCAACCTCAATGGTCTCTACCTAGGAGCAGGTCAGAGCGGTGGCACCGGAATAGAATGGCACACTTGGCAAATTTATTCTCTGAGAAAGACGGAGATGAAAATCCGTCCAAACCAGTTTTAAATCATGAACAACCATTGAAAACGAACTTTCTACTGCTGCTTTGATAATAGCAATACAAAATTAAATGGGACTATTGGTATATTTTAGTTCTATATTTGGGGTAGTGTTGAACCATTTTTGAAGACTTACGAATTGTTAATTTGCTCCTTATGGGCTCTTTCAAGTGAGAAATACAATATGGCATCAATTAAACGCATCTATCATCGTGTATTTAAAAATCTTTTAGTGATTTGTATTTTTTAAGCATATCTCATAAAGGGAAAAAATATATATCACGACTCACGATGTGTATATTACTGCAGCTAATGCTGATGTGGTCGTGAATTTACTTCTATGTATCCTAACCCACCCCTCCCCCCTGTCAACATTCCCTGTGCAGGGAGGAAACCAGATTACCCGGAGAATATCCGCGACTTTCGGTAAAGCGTTGACTGACCATTTCAACATGAAAATCCCTTAAACATATTAATTCACACCTAAATCTTAACATAATGATTAAATAAATAATCGGCTAGTTTACCTGGTGTAAAAGCAACCAAGCCACGCTCTACTTGCTCATCGAAAGAAAAATTTAGCCGAGCGAAAGCGTGCGAGCGATCGCGCACCCTAAATTGCAAGGTCTTCAAATTCCAGACCCTGGATATGGATAAGAGCCTGATTCCTATATCAATTTTATTATATTCTTAACAACAGTTGTAACAGATTGTGGAAGCCTGACGAATATAGACCTTTCACGTTCGCTTAACTTTATTTCAATTGTTCACCGTTTTGAAGTTAGCCGGCCTTTCAAAACTATACATGGGTAGTTTTTATTCATCAACTAATTCAGAAGCGGGCACAAGAAGGAGGTAGATGTTTTCTAGAGATTGCATAGATCGAATACAATGTCAATGGGTATATGGACGTTTGCAATTTTAGTATGCTGTTTAAATACTTTGCCCTTGCTTACACATTTGTTCTCAATTTCGTAGAACCAGTAATTACAATTTAGTCAATGATGATTGTTGCAAGTTAACCAACAAAACTATTTAGACTATATAAAGACATGAATGGAATTTTACCCTAGAGCTGTACACTTGTTCTTTAAAAAACAAATAAAATTTGATATTACATTCCCCTCATCAGTCATTCTACTAATCCAAAATGACCGAATCACAAATGAAACATAATATCGGGAGCGTAGGTTTTCGAAACATCACAGATTAATTTAACTCAGATCTTTTATCACTTTATGGTATAAGTCAAAACAAAGTAGACTGTTTGGCTAAACGCATTCATTTCGCAAGTTTTAGTTGGGAATTGGTCGTCGTTCAATTTGGTATCAGGTCAGTATAAAAGCCATATACTACCTTGATTTGAAATATATCAGGTAAAAGCTGCTGGTCCTAGTGAGTATACAAAAAACTGTATATTTAAATGACGTATGATGAACTTGCGATTGTTCTTGTGTGTTCCTGTTTTTCATCTTACTGCTGCGTAGTCAACAATATCATCTATTTGATGTAGAGCCACGCCATATTACTGTAGGTAACGGTTCGAACTTAGTCATCTCAAAAACAGTCGAATTTTGAAATTTTGCGAGGGTTGAAAAGAAACTATAGTCGTCGATCACTAAACCCGTATTGTTGTCGCAGTTTCAAGAGGTTTGGACAATTGCCAATGCGTCAACAAGGATTGAAAACATTGGTTGTGTTCATAAGAGTCTATGTAATAGTCGAGGGTCGAGAGGTCGAGGGTCAAAGTCGAGCGTCGAGGGTAAAAAGTCGAGGGTAAGTCGAGGGTCCCGAAAATCCCGCTTTTCACATTTTAAACGTATTTTAAATATTTTGCCACATTTTATTATGACTATAACGGAATTAAGTTCTGCGTCTAAATCAACTGTCGCTCCCACGCCGTACCTATAATCGTATAGGTTCGGCGCATGAGAAGTTCGGAGTCTGTAATACAATAACATGACACTTCCGCCAGGTGCCAGCTAATACTTTACACCAAACACTTCGCGATCTTCGGCTTTGCTCTTTCAGAAGTTTCTGAATAAGGGTTTACTCCGACAGTATTAATTTCGATAGTCATAGGACATTAGTCATTACATCAATTTCTTTAAAATATCGAAACGAATGTACTCCGCCGTTGTGTCCGGCATTCGTAGGTTTAGCATAGTGCTTAGGCATTAACATATGGAACGCCATGTGTCCAAAAATTATTTAACGTTAATTATATCATATCATGACCAAAAATGTCATTATATACAAATAATTTATTAACGAATATATATTATATCAAATCATGACTAACACGGCTAATTCATGATTTGATATCATGTTGATTAGCATTAGTCGTTATATCATACAATGAATTTCCGTTAATTCATGATATGATACAATGCAATTTCGACAAAATCGTTATTTAAAATCATAAGCATTTGCGCAATTCCTTATTTCATATAACGTTAAGGCGTTACACTATGATATCAAATAATGACTTTTCAGTTGATTCATGATTTGATATAATGAAAAAGCACTTTTTTATTATATCATATAATAAAAATGCGCCGAAAAGTCATTATTTCATATAATGCAATTGCGCGGTGCGCCATCTGTCCAAAAATTCAAAACTGTCCAAAAATCAATTATTACGTCGTGCGTATGAGCTTCCGGTCATAAACTTCCGGTTCATGGGAATGATTCGAAACTAGCCCGCGTGCAGGCCCACTGATGGAGAGGAATAGTGGGCCTGCACGGAAGACCGGGTATTTTATGTTTTCCGCGTTCGTACACGAACGCAGCATTCTGATTGGCTGTTTGAAACGCCGTTTGAAATTGCCGTTTGAAATTGCTTTTCGTTTGAAACGAGCGGACTTCAACATTCTCTTCGTTTGTCGTTCTTACCAAATTGAATAATTGATACAAATTTCGTACTTTCCGCCTGCTAAGCATTGCAATACCACGATTCGATAAACGTGACGATTTTTTTGTTAACAATGCCGATAGAAGTGCAATCAATGCTAATGTGGTACCACGGCTTCCCTCACGATTTGACGTTTTAAATATATTTTCTGTCGAAATTCGTCCTAACTTGCCTGTTCCGAATTTAGTTGAGAATGAGCACTTGCAAATTCGGCAAGAGAAAATCCCGCAATGTTTTCATGCGAGTTTGTTTATTTTTTGCTTTGCTGTCATTGGTTATTTTTTGACACTTGACGCGCGAAGGGGGCGTGTTTAGAAAAGGGGTGTTTTAGATTTTACCTTGAGTCTTTTTCCGTGGCGTCCACTATTCCTCTCCATCAGTGCCTGCACGCGATTAAGTTTGCGTGCAGCTCAATGGCGGGAGGAATAGTGGGCCTGCACGACATCGGGTATATTTTATGCGCTTCGCGTTCGTACACGAACGCAGCATTCTGATTACGTTTGACCCGCCAAATTAAACTATAAATCTCTTCTTCGAGCGCTCTCAACGGCAAGCTTTTTACATATTTTAATACTCTTTAAATCGATTAATCATGGCGAGTGGCGAACGTGGTTGGGAAGAGGCAATAACCAGAGCTGTTCAAGGGGCAGTTATGCACCTATCAATGTCTTCCCCCAACGGGGGGAGTGCGGGCATACACGGGCAATTGACAACAAATTAATGCCCGTGTAGGGGACATTTGTATTCTTTTGACACAGCGCACCTTCCCGAGGGTGGGAGGGTTATTTTTATATTAATAAATATCTGGCCAAAATATCAGTCAAAATGTATACTTTTGACTGATTTAATTGCCTCTATGCCATACAGAAATGCATATATTTGGTGCCAAATTTTATCCAGATAATATTTATATACTGCTGGTCTTTCGCTCAAACTTATATCCCAGGGATAAAAAATGCTCCATCTCCAACCCTGGGGCATTAAATATGAATTGACAGTTCCATATAGCCCTCGAGAGGGGATGGGGATCGATTATTGACTAAATTTATTTGAAAATGTCAATAGCCCCTGAGTATGCCCGCACTCCCCCCGTTGGGGGAAGACATTGATAGGTGCATGAGATCCGTAATGAATGACAGAGGTGGTTCATCAAGCAAGTCTTCGCATTCGACGTGAAACTCGACTAGCACAAGCACAAGTACTTCAAGCCGAAACGTATCAAACCAGGTGTGTATTCTTTCTAAACGTTGGCATTTGTATATTATCGGTTTAATACGCTTGAGCTTGAAGTACTGCTAGTCGAGTTTGACGACGAATGCGATGACTGGCTTGAATGCTTGATGAACCACCTCTGCCATTCATTACGGATCTAACTGCCCCTTGAACAGCTCTGGTTATTGCCTCTTCCCAACCACGTTCGCCACTCGCCATGATTAATCGATTTAAAGAGTATTAAAATATGTAAAAAGCTTGCCGTTGAGAGCGCTCGAAGAAGAGACTCATAGTTTAATTTGGCGGGTTTCGAATCATTCCCATGAACCGGAAGTTTATGACCGGAAGCTCATACGCACGACGTAATAATTGATTTTTGGACAGTTTTGAATTTTTGGACAGATGGCGCACCGCGCAATTGCATTATATGAAATAATGACTTTTCGGCGCATTTTTATTATATGATATAATAAAAAAGTGCTTTTTCATTATATCAAATCATGAATCAACTGAAAAGTCATTATTTGATATCATAGTGTAACGCCTTAACGTTATATGAAATAAGGAATTGCGCAAATGCTTATGATTTTAAATAACGATTTTGTCGAAATTGCATTGTATCATATCATGACTTAACGGAAATTCATTGTATGATATAACGACTAATGCTAATCAACATGATATCAAATCATGAATTAGCCGTGTTAGTCATGATTTGATATAATTAACGTTAAATAATTTTTGGACACATGGCGTTCCATATTAACACACTATTTCTACGCCCCTGCGACAAACTAAGAGTAGCGTTTTATTAACGCCGGATTGTGACACTGTCACCGACTTAGGTTTAGCCAGATCATCCTGAAAACACAAGCAAAACATTTCCTTTACAACACAGGCATAGCAAAAACAGGCATAGCATAAACAAAGTACGACCTTTTTAAAGAAGAAATTTTACCTTGCTTGCCTTCAGTGCTTGTTTTAAAGCACCCTCTTCACTTTCGGTTTGATATTCATTAAGCCAGTTAACGATACCACGAGACTGCTGCGGGCGCTCGAAATCTTCGTCAGAACTGCCGGACACAACGGCGGAGTACATTCGTTTCGACATTTTAAAGAAATCTGGCACCTGGCGGAAGTGTCATGTTATTGTATTACAGACTCCGAACTTCTCATGCGCCGAACCTAATACGATTATAGGTATGGCGTGGGAGCGACAGTTGATTTAGACGCAAAACTTAATTCCGGCGTACCGTTATAGTCATAATAAAATGTGGCAAAATATTTAAAATACGTTTAAAATGTGAAAAGCGGGATTTTCGGGACCCTCGACTTACCCTCGACTTTTTACCCTCGACCCTCGACTTTGACCCTCGACCTCTCGACCCTCGACTATTACATAGACTCTGTTCATAATATAGCAAACTGAATTAGATAGACAGTATCAATTATAGCGTCGTAAGCAATGAAAATGAAACGGAATTGTGTCGACATCCGTTTCAGTCTCATGGGCACCATGGGCTCTCAGTCTCATGAGTCTCATGGGCACCTTCGGTTTCATACGAGGTATTAAAATAGGCTACCATGCGTATCTTGGCCTTAAAACAAGGCATTATAGCCAACTTATAGCTAGGATATTTATTAGTACATTGCAAAAAAAGTGCGACGACCTTAAGAAATTCAATATTATAAGAGATTAAGAGAACTCAAGGCTATAAACTCTCTGAAACAGAATGTGTAGCTGCGGATATGGATGGCGGACGGACGGACATAGAAGATAAAATGCGGACCGTCAAAAAGGATGAAGTGCGGATAAACGAATGTCAATTAAACCGCATATGCTTATGCCTTATACGCTGGACTTGACTTTAAATTGTACAGACTGAAGTGAGTAGTAGGCAATTAGTAAAACATGGGCTGGTAGGTGGTATATAATCTTGAATGTGTGGTTCCATTGTAAGTAGCGATAAACGATCAGTTATACTCGAGGGATTACAGGATAAAACTACCTGAAACAAAGGTATGGAAGTTAGTACGAAGGAACTTCTCTCGAAACGTCGAAGTTCTTGTTTTTCAGGTAGTTTCATTCTGTAATCCCTCGCGTATTCAATTATAAATTTTCTTCGTTTTAGTCATAACTATCTATAAAAGAAGTAAAGAAAATGTCGAGGTTTCGAGCGATAAAATTCACTAGGCCTCGATATAAAATTCAGAATTAGGATGATGCTTATATGTTTTTAGCATGCTGCCTATGGGCAACCGTAATAGTTCAATTTGCTCGTCAGTTATAGACCATTCGCACAATAAGTATAAGCGTAACTAGCTATATATACACCCATAGTCTCGGCACCATATTATTACTTCTTTTATACTGTCTTAGAATAGAATGCTTACACTTTCCTTTTTTCTGTTATCAAGACTATACAATGCGTAGAATTGCTCTCGTGGGGATTTTCCTGCAGCTGTTTGCTCTACAAACTGATATTACAGAAGCAATATGCTGTGATGATATCAGATCTGATGTGGAAAATCGAACCTTCCTTACAATATATTGTTCCAAAGATGATCCACATGCACCTGGGAAATTGCTCTCGTGTCATAGAACAAGACCTTAGCAAACATAAACTTGCTTACCAAACGCTGTGTCCTGCATTCTTTTTGATTATCACATTTTTTCGACCAATATATATAAACACTTAATGCCAGTTCGTCAATGAATCTGCATGCACGCGCGACATATGGCGTGATTACCCACGAATGGATAATAGAGTTCTTGTTGCTCTCCCCATTAAAATGGCAACTTTTTGTTGAACAAATGTTAGAGGTATAGCCTTTACTTTTTGGCCATTTTCAGGCACTTTTTGAGTTTTTGAAAAAGTGGCCAGAAAATGGCCAAATTGTCGAAAAAATGTTAGGAAAAAATGTTATGTTTTTAGCTAAAAATGGCCAAAAAGTAAAGGCTAACCCCTTAACAATTTTTCGGCAAAAATAAAGGCTAACCGCTTTATTTTTAACCATTTTTCGCCACCTTTTCGGAAACTGAAAAAGTGGCTGAAAATGGCAAAAAGTAAAAGCTAACACCTTAACTTTTGTCGACAAAAGGTAAAGGCTTTACTTTTTATCGATTTTAGCCACTTTTCAAAGAGACAAAAAGTTAAAAGGTTAGCCTTGGTCAAAATCAACTGAAAGTTAAAGGGTGTGCTTTCATGGCCAAAATGTTTACAAATATTTAAGGCGTCAGCCTTGGCCAAAAATCGACGAAAAGTCAAGGAAATAGCCTGCAAGATTTGTCAAAATAAGGAGTTATAAGGGGTTAGCCTTGACGTTTTGTGGACAAAAACTTAAAAGAGTCACCTTTACGTTTTGTCCACAAAACGTGAAGTGGTAAGCCTTTACGTTTGTGGAGAAAAGGTAAAGGGGTTAGCCTTGCTTATCTAAACGCAACTTGTAATATAGCTACCATTTTGCTATATAAACATTATAACATAGGATTATATTAATGGTGGGATCCCCCCTCAATATTTAAATTTGTATACTAAACAATTTTGCACGTTTTTTTGTATAGATTCATCATATTATTACCTAAATATAGCCATAGGTCATGTCATCTTGAAAACGAGCCACTGTTTCCGGATCGAACTTATATGCCTGGAAAAGATGGGAAGACAAAAGAATACTTTACTAAACTAACTTTCTTTATACTCGATTGCTCTATCAGTTCGTGGCAGTTTTCGGTTGTGGTCAAATAATTACCACCCCTCATTGATTTCAATCAGTGTTACTACAGGAGGAACCTAACTAAACTAACTTTGTTTATACTGGATAGCTCTATCAGTTCTAAACTGGATTCGGTTGTGGTCAAGTAATAGTCACCCCTCACTGGTTCAGTGCTACAACAGGGGGAAACCTAACTAAAGTAATTTTTAATACTGGATTCGGTTGTGGTCAAGTAATAGTCACCCCTTATTGGTTCAGTGTTACTACAGGAGGAAACCTAACTAAACTAACTTTCTTTATACTGGATATCTCTATCAGTTCTAAGCTGTTTTCGGTTGTGGTCAAGTAATAATCACCCCTCATTGGTTCAGTGTTACAACAGGGGGAAACCTAACTAAAGGAATTTTTTAATACTGGATTCGGTTGTGGTCAAGTAATAGTCACCCCATATTGGTTCAGTGTTACTACAGGAGGAAACCTAACCAAACTAACTTTCTTTATACTGGATATCTCTATCAGTTCTAAGCTGTTTTCAGTTGTGGTCAAGTAATAGTCACCCCATATTGGTTCAGTGTTACTACAGGAGGAAACCTAAATAAAATAATTTTTTTATACTGGATAGCTCTATCAGTTCTAAGCTGTTTTCTGTTTCGACCAAGTAATAGTCACCCCTTTTTGGTTAATTTAGTGTTACTACCTAACTAAACCAACATTCTTTATGCTGGGTAGCTCTATCAGTTCTGTAACGCTTAAATGAACCACTTACCCGTTTGAACCAGTTAATCGCCTTTTCTTCGTTTTTCTCTACTCCATATCCTTTATACAGACATCTGGCGTACACAAAACAACCGAGTGCAATTCCTTTAGCGACATAAAGTATTAAACAGTCTGTGGCTTTCGCAATCTTTTCAACATCTTCAAGTTTACCTACACTGGAGTAAAAAACATGCCATGTTAGCGATGGAAAAAAACACCAGTGCTACAAGGAAATGAGGTCACTCAGAGACATACCTCCACCAGCAAAAGTATTCATGCATAAATTATACAAGCATTAATTATGCATTCAGTTCATTCCAGCCTGGAAAAGCAAGACAACCTTTTGTACATTTATCACCCAATTTTCAATCCAAATTGAACCAAAATTTCATCGATTCTTTCTTTGCCTACAACCATTATATTTTTCGTATTGAATTGTTTGAGAGTTTGGTTCCCATCCCTCCGCCCCCCATGGTTTTCGACCTATTTTTCAAAAGTTCATACTTTGCCTTAAGCTACTCCAAACGTTTGGGAGATGGTCAAAAACCTATTCTGTCATCAAAACAATCATTTGGAATTGATAGAAACATTCATGTTTTGAAAAATTTGAAAATTTGATTAAAAATTTTGCATCTATGGTTTTCGACATGGTTTTCAAAAGTTCATACTTTGCCTTAAACTACTCCAAACGTTTGGGAGATGGTCATAAAACCTAGCTGCTCTTTCATAAAAACAATGATTTTGAATTGATAAGAATATACACTTAGAAATGTGAAATTTTGCTTCTATGGTTTTCCACATATTTTTCAAAAGTTAAAACTTTGCCTTAAACTACTCCAAACGTTACGGTGGTTGACAAAAGCCTTTTCTTTCATAAAACAAAGATTTTGAACTGATAGAGACATGTTTTCGGTCAAAATTATATGAAAATTTTGCTAAAAACATGAAAACAGATATATTTTTTTACCTCTCAGCAATTTCAAAAGCTTGATTGTACAACTTCTGACGGTAATAGTGCATGGCAAGATTTCCTTGAGCGTAGATATTTCCTTTCTCAGACGCTCCTTTCAGACATTCAAACGCAGCTTGAACATGACGTTGAATCCCGATGCCAAACTCAAACATTACGCCCAAAGCACCTGAAATATAGGCAAGTTTCTATTACGAAGGTGCTTGTAGATGGAATATTCGAACGAAAATTTATATACATTTTTTAAACCTAGCCAGGAGCAGTTGCAAAAAACACAACTTAGGCCCTCTGGCAGGAATTGAACCTGCGACCCTGCGATTCCCGTGCAGCGCTCTAACCAACTGAGCTACAGAGTCCAGCTGCCGAGCATTAACTGCAAGTTCGGTATATATGATGGGAGTGATGTCAGTATAAGGTATGGGTAAATATCAAGATTTTTTCGGCATCTCGTTGGATAGATCTTATAGTAGAAGGTGCTTGTAGATCGATGGAATCTTCAGACGAAAAAATATATACATTTTTAATAGACCTAGCCAGGAAAAAAATCTTGATATTTACCCATACCTAATACTGGCATCATTTCCATCATATATACCAAACTTGTGGTTAATGCTCAGCAACTAGGCTCTGTAGCTCAGTTGGTTAGAGCGCTGCACCGGAATCGCAGGGCCGCAGGTTCAATTCTTGCCAGAGGGCCGAAGTTGCATTTTTCACAACTGCTCCTGGCTAGGTCTAAAAATGTATATAAGTTTTCGTTCGAATTTTCCTGTTCTTGATATACAGTATATCATTTATTTCCTTCCTAAAAACGTTAAGTTTATTAATGTGTAATTTTTTTGAAAATTATTTCACATTATGCATATATACTTTGCTATATAATTAATGGCTTTGTAAATTAATATTTATTATAAATTGTGTGTTATTATTGTATAGACAAGTCCGCCTCGACTAGCTTTTAGCTATTAGCGGCCTTGTCTTATTATTGCTTGTATTTATGTTATTATTGTTTGAATAAATTGAATTGAAAAAGTGACCTACAAGCACCTTCTATTATAAGTTCTATCAAACCAGATGCTGAGAAAAAATCTTGATATTTATCCAAGTTTCTATTATCCAAGTTTCTATTATTGGTTGTCTAAATCTTTTTAACTACGATACTTCTTAACAACGAAACCCTCCAAATGGGATGAAAAAAGTCAATTTAATCAGCCCCTAATATTTACAACCATTTGTTAGCTTCCATGAGGTGTGCCATTGTATAGAGAGGGGGACTTATTAATTTAGCAGAATTAAATGCAGGAACTAACTTGAATTTCGGGGCAAATTAATAAATATTCAGTAGAAATGTGTTTCTTCATCGTGAAGGTGGGTGGGGGCATAATACTATATAGAGAGGGGTATGTTTTTCCTCCAACAAGGGGGCCTATTAGAGAGGGGAGGCTAATTTGAAGGGAGAGGCCAATTTGAGGGGCAATTTGAGGGGGGGGGCATTATAGACGAGCATTATAGATTAAATACAGACCTGTGTTTAAATGCAGGCGTTTATTCTTAAGTTTGTAAGTATATAGTTCAACATATGTAGAGCATTGTGCCAGCATTTTATGCATTCTGTGTATTCAGGATTCTTTTTAGCACTAATTCTATAACGACTGTTTCTAAGTGTACTAAATAACATACCTTGAGATTCAATATTTCCATTCCCGGCAGCCTCTTGGTGCCAATGATATGACTGAAATATTAAAAAAACTGAATCACTAAATGGTTGTAAATAATTTGTAGCCCTCCATAAAAGCGTAACCACTACTGCACTTGAATTTTACCACAACCTGTTGATAGCAAGGGACACATTAGGGCAATATGTAGACTTGCTGCAAGTCTGTCTACCAAGGGGTATTATTAGGGAGTTATAATTAAGGACACGCAAAAATGCGGGCGGGAGTAATTTAGAAGCCTTTAAGCCGGAGGCGAGAAAATTGGGAGAGGAGACAGACATGTTTCCCTTGCAGGAATTTGAATCCTATTATAGATTTGGCGCAAAAGTTGATTGTGACAAGTGTGTAAACGTTTGGGACTGCAATTACAAAATTAATTACTGACAGTTAGACAAGCAAATTAGAAATTATTCAATACAGCATTATGTATAGTATTGTATAAGCCATTAGGTTCGTTGTTACAGATGTATAAAGAAACTGTCCTGCTTATCTTTTCTTTAGGATTTTTCTGTTCAGGTGGCTTGGACATTTTTACAAGCACATTTGTGAAGATTTTAAGTATTCAAATGTCATTTTAACATGGAAAACCAATATTTATCATTTAAGTGTGATTTTCTAATTGTGTGCCTGACTGAGCGAAAGTTAGTGCCACAAGAGTTTAAATAGACATAAGGTACAAGCAGCTGCTAATTACAGGTGTCCCCTGAACAAAGAACCATTAACTAGGAGTTACTATCGCAAGGAAAGTGCTGCCTCAAACTTGATGTTCTCGATATGTTGTTTGGGGAAGACATTGGGCTATTTTGTGTTTTTCAAAGCACCGATAACGTCATGGTGGGACAATGCTTTCCATTGGAAAGGGTGCGAAAACTCTCATGACCTTGGTAAAACATTGGTTTTGAAAGAATACAATTCAGTCAAGGGAAATCAAATAGTCAGATGACGCATAACATATGCACCGTACAATTTCTGTCATTTTCCCGTTTATTATGTTTGCTAATTAGAATTTACTAATTGGAGTGGATATCTATATATTATGTTTGCTAATTAGGATTAGCACAAGCTACAGCGTAAACATCCAGACATCAATCTGACCGACACTAATTGAAATTTGCAAGCATATATAGATTATGCAAGATTAGGCACTGCAACTAAACTCTGGAGAATCGCAAGCAATGTCAAGAATAGTATACGCCTCTCTTCACAGCATTAGAGTTCGACTGTTGTGACGACCATGCTTTTTAGCAAACTAATGTGGTTATAAGTTAGTTTACCAAATTTCTTCAGCATACCTTCTTAATATCATAGCTCGGCTCTCCTGGCCTGGAATAGAACATTCCCAAAATGCTTTGTGCCTTGATTGATCCCTCAGCAGAACCGCTCTTTGCTGCTAACAACCAATAATGTTCAGCGTTATCGTCACTCTGTTTTATGCCTTTACCTTCATAGTATGCCCGACCAACATTGTATTGAGCAAATGGAATCAGGGGCTCAGCTTGCTTCCTTTTACTCTTGCAGATTGATTCCATTATTTTGAATCCTTTGTCCTACAATACAAGAGGTATACTGTAAAATTTCTAAAAGTATACTAGAACCTCTCCTTATAGACATCTCTCTATGGACAAAGGACACCTCCCTAAAGTCCACTTTGTTGTGTCCCTAATCATGCAGTGCCCATATATAGTAGGCCTAAGAAAAAATTGTTTGGTTCTGGTTTCTCAACCAATTCTATCTCATGACACCCAACCCTATTTTTAGATCATTTTTGGCTGGAAAAAAAAGTTAAGAATCATTTCCAAAGAAGCACTCTTTGAAATTCAGACATGTGTGTTTCATCACGCACAAATCAGACATTAGCGAGCTTAAGATCTACAACGCCAACATCGACGCCTTTCTAACAATGAAGTTTTTCGCTTGTAATAAAGCAATGGAAAAACTTGTAGTCCCAAGAGAATTCTTGACGTCGTCTCTGTCTTGTTAACAACGCCAACTAGAGCATTTTTACGTCCTCAGGACGACGGCAAGTCAGAAGGATGAATAGCTGCATTTCACGTTTGTTTTTACAGCCTACATTGTAGTCGATAACTGCAGTTGAAACGTTTTAAGTCATGAATAAAAAGCTGTGAGCTAAAACAAGAACGTTCTTCAATCACGGTCTCTTTATATTCACATATTATTTATATGGCGTTGTCGACTGCCGCGTCGTCGTAGATCTTAAGCTCGCTAATATTATTAAGTGAGACTGTGAGAGGCTCTTTCGTAACCAAATGTTGAAATCTAGTCAATGAGGCATGACAACCACAAATATTCATTTTTCCTTAAGCTCGATTACCAGCCATGCTGGAACAATCTCCTTTTTTAGAATTTAGACCAACTATATATATAGACTTAACTTTTAGAAACAATTTAAACGAATAACAAACTAAACAAAGTTTAGAAGAATATGTTTTAAAATAAGTTTATAGTAGAGAATAATGGTCGCCATTTGTAAAAGTTCGAACGTTTTACCACCTTCGAAAGTAAAATATGGAGTACGAAATATTCAATGTCCTGAAACCGGGAAACAACATTGTACATAAAATTGATAAAATCTTACCCCATCTTCTTGCACTCCCAAGCCATCATAATACAGGACTCCTAGCTGATACAAAGCTTGAACATCGCGCTCTTTAAGTTTCTCAAACTCTACAAACGCCTTCTCGTATATTTCTCGTTCAAAATAGAATTGTCCTAGTTGAAATCTCGAGACATTGTCAGTTCTTGCCAACAGCAAGCTTTCAAGTCGTTCGTCGCTTAAAACTCCATCTTGATCGCCCTGTTCTGAGGCCACAGAACTCTGAGAAGACTTGGGTAAGCTTTCTGCTCGCAGTTTTCGTGAATTTAACTCGGTATTCTCTTCCTTTTCAGCTGAAAATGCGTCCATTCTCAAACGGGACAGAATTTCATGCCGCCATTTTGAAAATTGAAATTTGTTGTGCCACAGCAACCCAAGTCATTGAAGTAGATTCGTTACCATGACAACACCAATCATAAGAATACATTTTCGAGACAACACTATCACTATGGACAACAGACTACTAGCCTGCTCGCAGAGACGTTGTTAAAAACAAACGTCTGCTGAACCGAGCGCCAGAACGAGTTCTGCTATTTTTCCTTCAACCAATCAGAATTTACCTTCCAAATTCTGGAAAGTGACGTTTTTAAATTCAATATGGAGTTCAACGAAACTGTGAGCAAATTGTTATAATTAATTTATGCATTTTCGCAAGAATCACGCTTTTATCAGAGATTCTGATTGGACTTATCAAAAAAGACGTTGCGAAATAGCAGAACTCGTTCTGGCGCTCGGTTCAGCAGACATTTGTTTTTCGTCGCTTGGCGTGAGAAAAACAACGTAACGTCTGCGAGCAGGCTAACAGACTACTTACAAAAGATGAAAACACAATTTGTAACAAAAGTCTTACAAAACATGCCAATGAAAGCTAAGGAATGCCTTGAATTTCAGCCGACAACGGCATCCAAAGCCTGCCTTCCCCAGTTTATGCACTTTTACACAAGCAGGGCCACCCAGAGCGGGGGGGGGGGGGGTGCAAAGGAGGAAATTTTCCCCAGGCCCCTAAATAGAAATGAAGTGAAATATGCATATATATTACTGTCAAATAGGTAGTCTATACATTATTAGTCAAATAGGAATTTGCTATTCCTGAGACCCTAGATTTCAATGTGCGGCCCTGGTCTTATATTATTAATTGGTGAACTAAACTAATACATGTCATACATCTTTTCCTAAATATTAACAATTGAAAGTTATCTAATTCAATAGGCATTTGGGTTATTCTTCATTTTTCACGAAAAACAGGAAAAACACCGCAATATTACAGTACTATAAACGTTTATAGTATCACATTCACATTTTTTTGCCAAAAATGGCTCTTTCTCGATGGTTATACGGTTTTTCGGGTTAGGTTTTCCATTAAAAGGTTTAAGGATCAGTAAAACTAAATTACTATATAGTTGGGAATCTAAATTATAATTCTAGCATTCGCAACGCAATTTTTCATTGCAAACCAATATTTAGATCAGATGTGTTACCTAGCTATAGGGCAATATGGAGCAATATTGCTTGCAACTTTAAAATGTTTTGTTGAAGATTGCAGCACTGTGGGGGCACCCTGACCCCTCACCCCAATGATCTTCATAACTGTTCTTGTGAAAAGTTCTGTGAGAAATCCAGGCAGAGAGAGTGTGGGGGGAGTGCAATGTCTGGAATAATGATATAAATTGCTTTTTTTTTTGTTATGACTTTTCTTCAGAACTCGTCTCCGAATCCGTGAAATGCTGTTCTAGAGACCCTAGAAATTCTCCGGGGGAGCATACCCCCAGACCCCCCAGGGTTCTCGCGCCATTGGCGCTCGTGTTCTAAATATATGTATGTCCCTCCCCCCCCCCCTCAACTCCCACCAAAGTCACCACACTGGCTGCGCCACTCGTCAAAAGAAGTTACTTTACAGTTTTAAGAATTATTAGAGTTGTTTTCTGTAAAAAGTTTCGCTTTATATGCATTTTAATGTTGCTTTAACCAACTATAAAGTTTAGTAAATAAGGTTAGAATTCCATGCAATGTTGACTGTTTTAAACTCTTTTGAGGACAGGAAACAATCAGTGGCGGACACTTCGCGAAATATTGGGCGCGCGGATTTAGGTTGCTAACATTTTTCTGTCCTTTTGTTTCTGCAAATTTTAGTTTATGTTCGATGCAAATAGTTGCCTAAAAAATATACTGCTATCAGGCTTTCATTGTTGAAAAAAAACATTGCCACAGCTAAACTTACTCACAAGGCCGTCGCGAAGAGGTATAAGCAGGGGGGTGCGAGTGTCTCATTTGCTGACAAAAGGGCGTGGTCTCTTGGTGTGGTCATTCCTAGTTGACTACTCATTACACGTAAATTTTGGAATCCGGCATATCTTTAGGTTGACGAGGATTTTGTTGGACAACGCCTTAATTCAATAGGAATAACAGGCCAGGAGAAAGATCTGACCGTGCCAAAAAGGCCTCGCATAACTAGGGGAGTCCGGGGGCATGCTCCCCCAAGAAAATTTTGAAATTTGAAGCTCCAGAAATGCCATGCTATTTTAGAGAAAAAGAACATGAAAAAGACGCAGAAATAACAAAATTGTTTTGTCAATACTTATAAACACTGAGTTTTAATTCTCTTAAAACACAAAAATAGTTAGAAAAAATTATTTTTGGTTCATGTTGTAACAGCAGCACAACAGCAGTTGAGATTGTAAATCATTTGTTTAACTGATATTTAAAATGCCGCATTCTAAATTTTCTCCAAAAATACTTCGTTTGCCGACGGACAGCTTCCATATCGCATCTCTATTTGACAGGAATACTGACAACATGCATCATTTGACCACATTTTGACGACATTTACAATAAACGTTAACGTATCGTTCATTTATGGTGATATTTTTAGTTTGCCGACAAATCCTTCATTTGCCGACAACTTTTTTTCAGGGGGGTGTCTCACCCCCACACCCACCTTCGCGACGGCCCTGGTTACTCAGTTAAACTGGTATCATGAAAAGATATTTAGCAATTATTGGGAGGGTCACTATCCCCATTTTAACCCTCCCACCACTAGTGTCCGCCACTGTAAACAATATAAAATTATTAGAATAATGACGGCGCATTTACATCTTTACGTCCTTGGTAAACTTCCAGCAGACCTCTCCATTTACCTATCATTGTGTGTTAAGTAAATTTTTGCAAAGATTTTAGAGGGCATAAAAAGAACTATGAAACTAAGAAGCCATAAATAAATATCTTGTTCTAAGTAATAAAAAAATCTTCTCCAAACTCTAATTTATGTTGAACGGGACATCCGATAATAATTTATGGTCTCATCTTTTGGTATCAAACATCGCGAGACTTTGACTGATGCATTCGTCCTTAAAAAACACAAGTCAAAATAATTAATAAACTATCTCCTTTGATTTAAAGTTTGTTCGTTGACGGCAACTAGGGCTCAATAACAGACACGTTTTCGCTCGCTACTCAGGTTTAAGTAAATGAATGCAAGCCCGGTCAAATATTAAAATTGCATTCACGACCCGTTTCGACACTCCAGTGTCTAGTGTCTTCATCAGCGATGATCTAAAGTCGCACCGTAGCCCTTTTTTACTCGAGGGCGGGTGTTCTGGCGATCGAAAGGGTGATCGAAAAAAGCTGGGGTGTGTTCTGAAGACTTTTGTACAAGAAGGTTTGCAAAGTGATCAGGCTTTTTCGAGTAATTTAATATTTCACCCTCCCCCATCCTACCCACTACAGACCCCCATAACTTTCACAAATGATACTTACATTTGCACAGTTGCCAATAAATACATCTTGCGTGACATAGCCATTGTCACTTTTATCAAGAATCTATAAGTAAAGTCAAGAGAGGGAGAATCAGATTGGTTGATTTACGAATATACCGTATAGCAAAACAAGTTGCAGTCGAGGGCATCATTGCGAAAAGTAAAAGCAGATTCCACCCTTTCTGCAACTCCAAACGCAATTTTTCATTGAGACACCAGTAGCAAACTAGAGGAGCCGTTGCGTTGCGTTGCAAGTTGCAGTAAAAATTGCATCGTGTAATAAGGCTTTAAACTGACCTCAAAGATACGAAGCACTTGTTTATTAATGGCATGATTTTCACCAGGACCTGAAGATCCAATTAAATTATGAACTGCTGAAACCACAACATTTAAATCTTCTTTCGAAATAGCTCCATCACCATCGACATCGTAAATATGAAACATCCACTTTAATTTGTCCTCGGTCGTGCCATGTAATGCCGTTGATAGTCTCATTATAAAATTCTAAGGAAGATTGTAAGATTCATGAATTATCAATAAGAAGGTGAGGGCATGCATGAGGCAATTGATCAACGCGCCAAGGTATTCAGGTTCATGGCCAGAAATAATGTGCTACACTGTACGTGGTAAAACGGAAAATTCCTAAATTATGTGGGTCGTGAGCCTGTGTGGAGCTATTTAGAATAACATACACCATGCTTGATAAAGCCTGGTTCACACTACCAATTTTGTCGGCGATTATTCTCCTCCTGACGCATGCGAATGAGTGGACTCACAAACCAAAGTATGTGACCATTATGGGATCGGTTTTACAAAGGCGTTGATATGTCATTCGCTCGATCACATCGATCAGCAAGTGAAAAATCGCCGACAAAATAGCTACAATCTTGGACATAACCCTTGAGACCATTACTCGCAATATTGCAAATTTAATGTACACTGACAAAACAAATTTCGTGACCCCCTCTCCCCAGTTTAGTGTTGTGAACAACCCCGAAACAACTTTTGAGAATTTACCATGACCCAAGTTCAACATTGAGTTGGGGCTTAAGAAGCGCAACATGATTTTACAGGTATTTTTACAAGGGGTATGCGAATTTTGCATAGAGGGAAAAGTAGTCTCTGCAACCAGTTATGTCCAAGATTGTAGTGTAAACCAGGCTTTAGTGTTGTGTCTTTACAGAACTGGTAATAATTTTATGAAATGGAGTTTCTATGTGTAACTGCTGAAGGTGTTTGTAGATGGAAATCAGGAGCAGTTGTGAAAAATGCAACTATAGGCCCTCTGGCAGGAATCGAACCGTGTCCCTGCGATTCTGGTGCAGTGCTCGGCCAACTGACCTACAGAGTCCAGTTGTCAAGAGCTAGCCACAAGTTCATGTATATACACCAGTGATGCTTTTGGTATAAGAGTAAATATTCTAAATTTTGGGCATCTCGCTCGATAGAACTGAATGTTGAAGGTGTTTCAGTGCAAACTGCTATGTGTTACCCTTGTTAAATAAAGTGGCCATTGTTATTATTGTTTGTAGATGGAACTTTCGAGCGAAAATTATATACACATTCCTAGACCCAGCCAAGAGCAGTTGCGCTGCACCGGAATCGCAGGGCCGCAGGTTCGATTCCTGCCAGAGGGTCCATACAATAGGAAGCAATCCAGAACGTCAAACTGGGTGCACCCTTTTCACATGTGACTGAGACGACACTTGTGCCCTGAGCCTGTGACACCATCCTCCCGACACACATTGTTACATGCGCCAAAAATACATGATCAGTGCATTTGAAATGAATCTCTCCTAGGGAAGTCTACGCCCCTCTACAAGGAAATAATCTATCTCTAGTACACTAGTCTAACACCTGGATTTATTATATGCACGCACTATGTCGTTTTCCTGTGTTTATGTTCTAAAGCCCCGGTCAAACGAGAATGAGAGTTGATGACAGTTGGCAACCGAGAGTTTGCACGAGAGTTTCATCAACTCTCGCGTCCCGGTCAAACGAGAACAAGAGTTGCATGAGAGTTGACTGGATATTACCGCGCGTACCGGTCAAACGAGGGAAAACTCTCATAACCCTCATCAAAATTTGAATCAGCTCAAAGTTGATGAGAGTTGACGAGAGTTGAGAATCAAACGCGAGCGAGCGTTGCTACTCTCATTGACTCGCATCAACTCGCATCCTCGTTTGACCAGGGCTTAAGGGTCTATCTATGTGATTATACCTCGTACGAAAGCTTTCCTCTTCTGTTTAAATCAAACGCATTGAAAACAAGACCAGCATACTGGCCGGATTCTGAAATGAAATAAACAATTTTAAAGAAAAATAACAGTGCGTATTACCTCTTAACCAAACACCTGGATAATTAAAGTGCACATGTCATGTTTGGGGATTTTACATATTTGTGATATTCAGAATATTCTAAAAAGAAGTGCAATTCATCTTCTTCGAAAACAACTTCATCTTCATGGTCTTTTTGGCTGTTAAAGTTAGCGGAAGTGACGTGAACAAGGCAATGCAAATCAGTTTCGTTTTGTTTCTTGCCACATTGCCTTATTTGACGTCACTTCCGGTAACTTTAACAGCCCATAAGGCCAAGAAGATTAAGTTTTTTTCAAAGATGATGTATTGCATTTCGCTTTAGAATGTTCTGAATATCACAAATATGTAAAATCCCCAAACATGACAGGTGCACTTCAACAAAGAATAATTCTTCAGACTTCAGCAAAAGGCTACCCTAGTTGCCAGAGGTTCTCGTATTCCGCCCTATTATGCTCGCTCGTATTTTGTTCCGCCCTGCGTGAAACAAAATACGAGCGAGCATAATAGGGCGGAATACAAGAACCTCTGGCAACCAGGGTAGCAAAAGGCTTCAAAACAAAATTATTGGGCGAACTTTAAAGGGTGTTCCATGCAGTGGCAGACATTTGAAATGAATGCAATGATCATTACCTCCGTGAGGAAAAAATTGAGCGTATATTTTCTTGAATGCTTCCTTATCCGCATAGCCTTCAGGGCAATCCTGAAATATTAATTAAATAAATTAACATTAATTAATTAAAATAACGATAGATTATACTTTGAAGTGTGTTTGCAACAGACTTGTAGAAAGGTTGTCAAAAAATTGTAACAATGTTTTCATTTTATCAAGGTGCTACAAGGTTGTCACTCGCAACTTGTTAACAAGTTGGCGAATTGCAGGACGATAACAAGTTGTTGGAACAACTTGTAAAATGTCTGTTGAGTCGACAACCTTGTCGCAAGTTGTCAACAAGCCGATGCCAACTTGTCAACAAGCTGGGAACAAGCAGTGCGAACACATTCTGATAACAAGTTGTTGAAACAACATTGGTACAAGTCTGCTGCAGGTTTGTTACAAGTTGTCTGTTTTCACGTGTCCGTTTTCACGTTTTCACGTGTGTAACATTCGGATAAGGATTGTATTCAAAATGAGGTTGCTAATATACATGGCAATTGATTAGAACTTACATTTTTAAAACCTCTATACATTCTTTGCAGTTCTACCCTGGTGAATTTCGTCTTCAACAACAATCCGTCAATTCCCTCACTTTGCTCTGATGAGCAATTAAATGACGATTCCAGGGAGCATTCTAAACATTGAAAGACAGTTAAATGGATAAATAGTTATAACCGATCATTCTCGCTCAACAATTAAAGGAGTAGTTATACATGGAAGATATACACAGATAGACTGCCTTAAAGATATGCGTGTTGTCCTTATTAGAGAGGATCCGTATTGTAGAGGTTGTTTTAAAGAAAATATATGAGAACTTTGTGTCCGAATTAGAGAGGTGTCCGTATTAGAGAGGTGTCCGTATTAGAGAGGTGTCCGAATTAGATAGGGGTCCGTATTAGAGAAGCGTGCGTATTACAGTGGTGTCTGTATTAGAGAGGTGTCCGTATTAGAGATGTGTCCGTATTAGAGATGTGTCCGTATTAGAGAGGTGTCTGTATTAGAGAAGTGTCCGTATTAGAGAGGTGTCCGTATCACAGAGGTGTCGGTATTAGAGATGTGTCCGTTTTAGAGAGGTGTCTGTATTAGAGAAATGTTTGTATTAGAGAGATGTCTGTATTAGAGAGGTGTCTGTATTAGAGAGGTGTCCGTATTAGAGAGGTGTCCGTTTTAGAGAAGTGTATGTATTAGAGAAGTGTCGGTATTAGAGAGGTGTCCATATTAGAGAGGTGTCGGTATTAGAGAAGTGTCTGTATTAGAGAAGTGTCCGTATTAGAGAGGTGTCGGTATTAGAGAAGTGTCTGTATTAGAGAAGTGTCCGTATTAGAGAGGTGTCCGTATTAGAGAAGTGTCCGTATTAGAGATGTGTCCGTATTAGAGATGTGTCCGTATTAGAGAGGTGTCCGTATTAGAGAGGTGTCCGTATTAGAGATGTGTCCGTATTAGAGAGGTGTCCGTATTAGAGATGTGTCCGTATTAGAGATGTGTCCGTATTAGAGATGTGTCCGTATTAGAGATGTGTCCGTATTGGAGAGGTGTCCGTATTAGAGAGGTGTCCGTATTAGAGATGTGTCCGTATACGCACTACGACTTCCATACAAACCCAAAAAGACAACGTTTTTCACACTACCAAACGATGCCGTGAAAGGTAATGTCCTTGGTAGCTAAAAGGTTAAGTCTATAAATCACCTGCCACCTATGACGATGCTTATCCAACTAAGATATAACCAGCGTTCTTAATTGTAGTTTTTCATCACAATTGTTGTATCTAGAGAGTGCAAAGTTTGAACATTTCTTACCATCAGAAATCATTCCTTCGCTGCCTTGAGACTTCTTTCTCGATTTTCGACCTGTAGAACAAAGACTATCTTTAAAACCAAGACAATCAGCTATGAGAAGGTATTGTTGTAAAAGGCACGCCACGGCGAGGCGAGGTAAGGTAAGGTAAGGTAAGGTAAGGTAAGGTAAGGTAAGGTAAGGTAAGGTAAGGTAAGGTAAGGTAAGGTAAGGTAAGGTAAGGTAAGGTAAGGTAAGGTAAGGTAAGGTAAGGTAAGGTAAGGTCAAGAGGTAAGGTAAGGTAAGGTAAGGTAAGGTAAGGTAAGGTAAGGTAAGGTAAGGTAAGGTAAGGTAAGGTAAGGTAAGGTAAGGTAAGGTAAGGTAAGGTAAGGTAAGGTAAGGTAAGGTAAGGTAAGGTAAGGTAAGGTAAGGTAAGGTAAGGTAAGGTAAGGTAAGGTAAGGTAAGGTAAGGTAAGGCAAGGCAAGGCAAGGTAAGGTAAAGCAAGGCAATACAAGATAAGGTAAGATCAGATAACAAAAGGTGAGATATAACATTAAAACATGCAATACAATGGGATTGTATATCTGGCATGCCAGATGATGTCCATACAACATAACAACTAAATATACCTCGTAATATACGGAGAAGTGAGCCTCTGTTTGAACCACGTTCATCCAAACTGTTTTCGCAACTGCAGTTATCTCTGGGAGACCTTGGTGACTCAATGTCGGCATCAGGGCCCTCGCCGTCGACAGAAGGAGCTGGCAAAAATATAATGAGTATTTTTGACGACTTGAGAAAACGCGGTTATAGGTGGGTTTTACTAATGGTGGCAACCGTAGCCTAGTTTCGGGCGAACTGATGTGCGCTAGAAGTCCTAGCACATTTCACAAATCCTTAACGCCTGATTCCAGGCTATTCCAACATGGCATTCGAAAAATTAGGGCGAAAATCCATCTCAAAAAGTGGGGAGGATGGAGCCTAGTAATAGCTATGTAACACGTTTAACAAGTTCAGGGCATTTCCGCATCATTTATAGACACCTCCCGACGCAAGCGTAACTTGGGTCGAAGCGTTAGGGGTGTGGGTTCGTTTTGCCCGACGAAAGGGCGTGGTAAAGGGCAGACCAAAACCAAAACTGTCTATTGAGGCCTCATTCTGCTAGCAGGAATGCGCAGGTATCGAGCGCGAAAGTACAAGGGCACTAGGGGTATGCGGGCATTGCTCCCCCAGAAAATGTTTGAAATCTAGAGTCTCTGGAACGCCATTTCATGCACTTTGGGGGAAGACTTTTTACAGAATTCTGATGATCAGAACATGTCGTATAAGCAAAAGTGGAAAAAGGTGGGCGGGGGGGGATAATTACATATTGATCCCCCTCGATCTGCCTCCCCACCCTCCCCCAGGATTGACGCCCTTGGCTGGGTCATCTCTATTCTGTGGCTGGGTCAAACCGCTAGTTAACATGTGAGAAAATAATGTCAACTCTGTTCATTACATGTAGTAATAGTCTTGTATTTGGAAGCAAATAAATAGAAATGAGAGAGGTAGCCTAAATCTATTTCTGCTATAAGGTCCTATAAGTGTCAACATTTCTAAAGTTGACCACCATCTGTTGCTCTGTAACACCAACTGAAACCCACCAACAGGGGGTCATAGTGATGGCGCACTGGTTAATGCATTTTCTTTTCACAACTGCGATTGCGGTTCGATACTTTAAATATACAGTAGTCTGATTAAAATTTCGCTCAGTCATATGTGAGAAGAGTTCTTCCAGTTTGACTCAGCCAATACCGCAGGCTTTTTGCGAGGACTCCGATTTTGTCCTTAAGCCTGGTTCACACGAGTGAGATAAGCATAAGCAGAAATACAAAAGAAAACTTTCCCACTAGGGCTTAAAAACCGCACAAAACGGAAATAATTTCTTTTGAAATGTCATTCAGTTGTTCCGGCTTGGCTTGTGCTTGTGCTTGTGCTTATGCCGACGTTTATGTTGCACACTTCACTGCATTCCTTTGTTTTTACCTTTTGTCTTTCCTTAAGGTCTGATTCCACGAGTGTTTTTTCTCAGCGAAATGCGAAAAATTGCGCACGAAATGAATTGACGCATGCGCAGAAAACATAAATCAGGCTTCGCGAGAAAAAATTTCGCTTCGCCAGTGAGTAGAAGTTAGTTCTACTCACTGCGAAAGCGAAAAAAGTGGGGAAATTGAATAGAATCACTGATGTGCAGCCATCCGTATTCTGCAGACACAATTTCTCGCGAATAATTTCACCGTGGAATCAGGCCTTTATGCTTGTGCTTATCTCAGTCGTGTGAACCGGGCTTAAAGGCCTGATTCCACGGCGAAATTATTCGCGAAATTATTCGCGAGAAATTGTGTCTGCAGAATACGGATGGCTGCACATCAGTGATTCTATTCAATTTCCCCACTTTTTTCGCTTTCGCAGTGAGTAGAACTAACTTCTACTCACTGGCGAAGCGAATTTTTTCTCGCGAAGCCTGATTTATGTTTTCTGCGCATGCGTCAATTCATTTCGTTCGAAATTTTTCGCATTTCGCTGAGAAAAAACACTCGTGGAATCAGACCTTAAGGCGATGTTACACGGGACAATTTTTAGCGACAACTTGCAATGCAAATGAGGTTATGCGGAACTTGATCGGTTCTGTAACGATTTGCATTACGAGTTGTCACTAAAAGTTGTGCCGAATACCATCGCTTTCACTCTGTTGTGACACTGCCACTGGACCAAGAACAGATTGCCATACTGCACTTCTGGAAGGAACAGTTTAGAACTGATGGAGCTATCCATTATTTGAAGAAAGCTAAAGTAGTTTAGCTTATATAGTTGGACATTTTACAACAAGGATACAAAAGCATTCACATAGTTTTTCGTTTCGAGCAAATTTTCGTTTGGAAAATTTTCGGTTACTACTTCATGCAAGGAACACAAAACAATTTGAACCAATATACCGGCGGATATACGATATGTCACGTAGTTATTCTAGGTGGTGCTTACCCTGAAACCCTGACCATAACCCCAACATCATCTAATTATTTAACTCAAACTATTATGTGTTCCTAACATGAAGTGGTAAGGAAATTTTCTTTGTCGAACCGCGTCAGGAGCAAATGTGACAAATTTTACTTCTAAGGCATAAATTAGACGTTTGTGATAATTTAGACGGCATTAATTACATGCACGCGCGAACAAATTGTCCAAGAAAAGTTGTCAAACGAAGATATTCTCATATATATAAATGGGAATTAATGAGACTTTCAAGTCCAAAGGCGAAGACTGTATTGACAGACTCTCAAGTCTCAAATTCAACAAAGTAGCAAATGTTCTCGTCTACATAAGTCATCAAAGCATCAAACTGGGCACGCTAACATTAATTCTCGCTTGTTTGGGCTGGTTCCACACAGGGGGTTAAAGTCATTGCATATGATATTGGATATTTGAATTTTTTAATCTTTCTTTATTAGATTTCTTATTGCGTAAAGGTCATGTCAGAAAATTTGCTTGAGATATGCGTGCACCTTTAAGCCATTTTAATTAAAAGCATTATATTTTGCACTTTAGCAACTGTTGCAATTAAGAAATTATTAGAATGAGCCATGCCCATATGGCGTATGTTAATATATTATCAAACTCGTTAAGACGTTATATATATACCAAAAATAGCCTAGAATATATGAATTGAAATATAAGAATAAGAAATGAATTGAAAGAAATCAAGAAGAAAAACAATAAAAATAATAATAGCGAAAGAGTGAAAAGCATGTTATGCTTGCTGATGAGTGCTTTTCTATGCATAATATATATGATTCTTTCTAAACATCGTATAACTATAAGTGTTTATTCTTATAAGTTCTGTCGAAATTTCATTCGTGCGTGTATAAACAATTGTATATTGCATGCATAATTGCAGTTTTTCTACATTACAAACTAAATTGGTTCTCTGCTAGATAGCTCTATCTCCCCGAAACTACAACTACAACTTCTCTATGAATGTAGCCTGACTACAGTATATAGCTATATCTAACTCTTTATTAAAGGCTTAATTGGTAAGGACAATTGGTAAGGACCACTGTTACTATATACGGGAGCTAAAAAACAGCGTATATATATAGCTATAACTCTCTGAAAACCTGCGATGTTTTGCGCTGACTGTGGAATTACAATATATACAATATAGGATTATTCAACCAAATTATTCAACCAAACATGCAACCCTCCTTTGTGATTGGAGAGATAATAAACTAAACTAGCACTATCTATGCCGGTATGCACGATGATCTTATACGAGAAACTGCTCAGCAAAAGTTTCAGCAAAAATTTTCGCTATATAACCTATAGTATATATAGGCTAGCATGCAGTATAAGAAATTAAAATATAATTGACACTGTATTATAGTATACGAGTATTCTTTTTACATATATGCATGCAGGCTTTGTTTTTGAAATTGGGTTGAAATTTCAAAGGCTGTGCAATAGCCACATATTGATACGGCTAACATGGCGCCATAATCATGCATAGAATTAAGACATCGCAACGGGCGTAAAATACACTATTTCGCGATTGTTGCATGAATATAACATTGCACATTGAACAGCTGCAGTATGAGCGTATTTCTTTGTTTTCGCGGAGCACTAGAGCAGAAATATAATGACAGTAAGACAAAATACAACGCTACCGCTATGCCTATATGCCTATAGAGCGTTTCGCTGACAAACTGGCTTAGTTTTAATCAACTTCATGCACCGGGGAATGTGTGGCGTATACAATTGTATATACTTGTATATACGTACACACTGCGGAGCCATTGGCGACAGGTCTATTTTATTAAACTCAAGCATCGCTGCATTAAACAAACTCATTACACATATAGCTATATATGTATATATATATTCCAACTCGAGTCAATGACAATGTCATCCATTTAGATTTTAGTCAAAATTGGTGCATTTATACACCAAAAGAACGAAAGGAAAATATACTTTTATCACTATATAAAGTTTAAAACTAAATACATATAATTTTAAGGCGAGTATATAAGCATGTATGAGCTTATATGAGGTAAACAATGAACCGTTTAAAGCAATACAGATATTCATATTGCTATATAACTGTCACTATAGTTTAAAGCACAAGCTTAAAAAATACGGAAAATGTTTAAAAATCCTTCGAGGGTACGATATCCTTTTATAAACTTTGAATTATTCAATCAAATAGGACAGAAACTGCTGTAAAATTATTATAATAGCAATTGCTTTGACGTGCAATATAATATAAAAACATTTCCCAAACATATCAAAGTTTCGACATTTTCTCCCGCCAAAACGCAGGTCCTACCTTCACGCATCGATCGACTATTCCTTGTGCCCATTTTCCCCATCGTTCGAACTCATATCCTTTCATTGAAAGCAGTCAATTCTGTATGCATTTCAGCTATAGAAGACATTGGCAATACGCATTAGGACTTGGCTTGCCACCTGTTCGGCTGTTTCGAGCAATTTGTTGGTCATTAATAATGGATGTTTGAGTGTTTATTGAATTAAGCTACCGCATGCGGTGAAAATGTGGTCTGTTCACTTCGTAACAGTGAACGAGAGAACCAATCCTATGTGCTGAGACACACGTCTAGTCTTTTATCAATGCAAAATAGTTTTATCTAACGTTTTGCGAGGACCACACGCACAATAACAACGACAAAACAACATATACTATACCGTGAAACACTGTTAATTTGAGGGTGTTAATTTAGCACCAAAGTGGTGTCAAATAAGAAGGTACGTACTACAAAATAGCACCTTTTTGGATGCTATTTATACAATGAAAATTCTATATCGGGCCGATTCATGCATTATCTGAAAATTTCAGCTCTTTCGATCATTTCAGTACCAACCTTGTTGAAAAATTCGAACTAGACGTTTGTAAATTTTTGGATTAAAGTTTGAGTATATGAAACTATATAAACTGTCGAAATTTGATCGCGCGACCAAGAGGTATGATGACGTATGCATGTCTTCTCACTTTTTAATCATGATTCCAGTAATCTTAATTGTTAAACTTATGGGAAATATGAAAATGATGAAACGTCATAGCATGCACAATATACCGATTTGTATTGGATATTGTGTATATTGTCGGTTGGGAATTAAAACTGACTCCCAATAAAATGAATAAATTTTTCAGTTTCAATCTAGCATAGAGAAGCTTGTATTGGAGTTATAGGATTTAAAATATTATACTTGAGAGCCAAACAGGGCCCTGCAGACATCATTAAGATGCGCGAGTGTAGAAGCGCCGCTCGCGTAGGCAAATTTTGGATTTGTGCGCGAACATTTTAAAATCCTGACATTTTAGAAAAATTTAGCTATCAAAACCTAAAATATATACGATGCATTTTTGCAGGCACATTTTGAAGTTATGAATTTGCTCGCAGACCCTAAATAATATTAATGAGCCCTGTTTAAGCAATGAATTGCGAAGGACGCAACTCAAAGTGAAACATGACAGTCGAGATAGGGCCATTTATATACGGGAGAAAATAGATCGCGACTTACATACGACGCGTCTTATATAAGACGCGAACACACTCGTATAAATGGTCAAATTCTAGTAAGTCGCGACTTATATAAGAACAGGAGTTCAGGCTGTTCCACAATAAGTCGCGACTTATTAGAATTTGACCATTTATACGAGTGTGCAGTTCGCGTCTTATATAAGACGCGTCTTATGTAAGTCGCGACTTATTTTCTCTCGTTTAAATGGCCCTAATATGTCAGGTATTTGGCAATATATTCAAAAAACTCAAATATAGTCTAGGACCTGTATAGGAGTTTGTATGCGTTTCATTTAGCACAGGCAATCTCAACTGTTTTAGGGCAAAATGACCATGGCGGTCAACATGGCATATGTGCCAAAACCTGAATCCGGGACGAAAGTCCTGAAAATGACCCCGCCCTGAAACGGCAGTGCCGACATAGCTCTAACTTCAGAAAAGCAGAAGCGACAGCCTTTCTGAAGTGCTTATAGTGTTTAGAAGGTTGCTTTTAGGGGTAGTTATTGGAAGGAAAAATTTGTCTAAGTATAATATTTCACAAGAAAATGACCATGCACCACCCCAGGTCAACTGCTAATTATCCATGAAATAACTAATATACCTGGCAGAGATTAAATTTTTTCTTATTTCTAACAATTTTTATCATGGGATGAAAAACTATGCTTAATTTAATATAATTATTGTAGATTTCATAGGATTGACATTGTTTGTTTAAATATAATACATTTTATTTCACGTACCCCCACCAAAACACGATTTCAGCCATATTTTGCCGTCTTGTTTGCTTTTATCGCCGAGTCTCGCAAGTATCATCAATTGTTGTACTTTTACATAATGATAGATGGCTAAAGAAGATTTCAACCAAGTTTCGTCAAGTTTTGAAGCAGTGCAGTGTATTTTATCTTCGATATTGTGTCCTTCGATATTTCGTCAAATAGCGGCCATTGCAATGCCTCGCCGCTTCTCTTCCCGATAAATGCCACTTCTTCGTCTTCATATGTATTTAGATTACAGTATCCAAGAGTACTTCATTGTAGAATAGTCCCAATCGAAAAACTAGAGTAGTATAGTCACTTGAAAGGAAAAAACCTCCCATAACAAATTTAGGATCAGAATCAAGGACACAAGTTTAAAAATAATTTGAAAGTCACGCGCAATCTTCATGAAAACTCCTCGTGGGCTACTTGACAGGGGGCAAATATTTTCACGAAACGCTGGTTCATACCACAGAACCAGTAAATATAGTATATTTATTGTATTTTTATGATTTATGAAACAAACAATAAATATTTGCGTATTTTCTATTGTTTTTATCATAAATCATAAAAATACAATAAATATAATATATTTACTGGGTTCTGTGGTGGCGAATCAGCGTTTCGTGAAAATATTTGCCCCCCCCTGTCAAGTAGCCACGAGTAGTTTTCGCGAAGATTGCGCATGACTTTCAAATTATTTTTAAACTTGTATCTTTGATTCTGATCCTAAATTTGTTATGAGGTTTTTTCCTTTCAAGTGGGACTATACTACTCTAGTTTTTCGATTGGGACTATTCTACAATGAAGTACTCTTGGATACTGTAATCTAAATACATATGAAGACGAAGAAGTGGCATTTATCGGGAAGAGAAGCGCGAGGCATTGCAATGGCTCTATTTGACGAAATATCGAAGACACAATATCGAAGATAAAATACACTGCACTGCTTCAAACTTGACGAAACTTGGTTGAAATCTTCTTTAGCCATCTATCATTATGTAAGTACAACAATTGATGATATGCGAGACTCGGCGATAAAAAGCAAACAAGACGGCAAAATATGGCTGAAATCGTGTTTTGGGGGTACGTGAAATAAATGTATTATATTTAAACAAAACAATGTCAATCCTTATGAAATCTACAATAATTATATTAAATTAAGCATAGTTTTTCATCCCATGATAAAAATTGTTAGGAAATAAGAAAATTTAATCTCTGCCAGGTATATTAGTTATTTCATGGATAATTAGCAGTTGACCGGGGGTGGTGCATGGTCATTTTCTTGTGAAATATTATACTTAGACAAATTTTTCCTTCCAATAACTACCCCTAAAAGCAACCTTCTAAACACTATAAGCACTTCAGAAAGGCTGTCGCTTCTTCTTTTCTGAAGTTAGAGCTATGTCGGCACTGCCGTTTCAGGGCGGGGTCATTTTCAGGACTTTCGTCCCGGATTCAGGTTTTGGCACATATGCCATGTTGACCGCCATGGTCATTTTACCCTAAAACAGTTGAGATTGCCTGTGCTAAATGAAACGCATACAAACTCCTATACAGGTCCTAGACTAATATTAATGCATTGCAGATTGCAAGGAAAAGTACATTTATTTAGTTCTAGTTAAATATGACAATTTACACAATTTAACGGTTCGTTAAGTTTACTAGGTAAATTTATAGTGAATTCATATATTAAAGTTTCAGGTATATTTTTATAACCATGCATTTAATTATTCTATGCTTATCAGTTTTATGTATACTTTTACAAGCTTATGTCTCTATGCTTATGTTTAAAATTTTAATTATTCATTACTATAATAAATTTATTAAATCTCATTTATCTTATATAATTTTATAATTGTTTTTGTTACATTATTTCTTTATTTTTACCTCCGCCAGGAAGTTATATATATAGTTTTACAGCTTCTGTTTAAAATTTTAATTATTATTACTATAATGAATTTATTACATTTAATTTAACTTACATAATTCTATAATATTTTTGTTTACATTATTCAGTTTATTTTTCCTCAGTAGTATGCAGTCTTTATATATAAAACAATTAATACTATTTTTATGCCATTACTTTAATGAAAAGAAACTTAATTATAAATTTTAACATTTTATGTTTAATATTACTTAATTTCTGATTAATATAACCAATATTTTTTTATCACATTTTATATTACTTCATTGAAGTTACTTTCTATACATATATAATTTTATAAATTATATATACACTACAAGCAATATTATGTCAATTTTAATTGTTTAATAACGTTTTTCACAAATTCAGGTTGCATTTCTTTGAGAAGGGCTGCAAAATGGTACAGGAAGTCCGAAATATTCCCAGACAATGGCTTGTCTTTGGGCAAATCAAATGTAAATTCGTTCCCAGGTTTTCCGGGGTTGCAGTTGGTGTTGTTCTGCAAAATCTCAGCCTGTGGGAAAATGAATCTTGTCAATTTATGTTTCTACTTCTTAATTTAGTTATTTATTTATGAATCTATTTTATTCAATCTTCAACAACGGAATATCAGATGAACTTGTGCTTCCTAAATAACACTGGATATTTTTTTTTAAACCATACTATGGAAATATAATATGAAAATGCTATTTCCATGTTATTCCATATTAAATTTATAGTATATCCACAGAATAGGAAATGACCAGAAGGGCCACTCAGCAGTGCAACGTGACCCCCTATTTTTATGCAGTTTTCTGGCCAGAATAATGGCGGACCAGCCAGTTCAGCGTGTTTATTGGCCAGAAAATGCAATTGACTGGCTAGAATAATGGTAATGAACATGCGTAATGTGACATGCGCAGCGTCAAAAACTTCAAAGGTTCCGCCTCAAGTGGCCCTTCTAGTAATTTCCTATTCTATGGTATATCCATTGTGTTTCCATGGTATGAAAATGGTAATTGGTTTGGAATTAGTATAGTTTCCATACCAATTACCATTTTCATAATTTTTCATATTATTTCCATAGTACAGGCCTTAGAATATCGGTCGGTCACGGACATTGTCCGACCCATTCGTGAAATTGTCCGACCCAGAAAGAAACGCACCGGACATTCTGTCCGACCGAAGGAAAATTGAGGTTTACCATTTGTCCGACCCAACTGTATTGATGTCCGACCAAACTTTAACTTTGTCCGACGTAAATTTACCCCGTAAATGTTTATCAGAGCTGTTATGTGGTCCGCCAAGCGTGACAGCGGAGCCGGATATTCGTTTGACCAGTCGCATCGTAAGTCAACGCAAGTTTACTTGCGATGACTTGCGTTCTCGGACGTTTGATCGGGCCGGCTTAAAGTATCAATGCATAACTGCCCAACATTTAGTGTCAGTATACAATTTTAAAAGAATACATTTTCGCGCCAAACTAAACATAAGGCCATCGGACATAATTATAAAAATGTCCGACCCATTACAAAATATTTTGGTTGTTGTGATTCAACAAAGTGTATGTTGCGTTATATGAGTGTAATAGTGTCAGTTTGGGCCAATCACTGATTAATTTACTTGTTTATTTTTTACCACAGCGCCAATATAGGTCAAAATAGGGGAAAACTAGCCACCCCGGGCAGTTGGAATGAAGCGTTTGTGTGGAAAATATTATCCCTGACTTGACCGAGACCCCACCAAACGCGAAGGTGAGATCTCACCTATTCAGCCCTTGCAAGTGACCTCACAACTCGTAATAGTTTTGCTTCGACCATTTCGGGTGACACACTAATTAAAATGAAATCCAACATGGCTGACATTAATAAGTACACCAACTTTCATTAATAACTCGAGTTCTAGACATCGACACCTTACTAACTTTTTTCCTATCTCATTTCGTAGCAATTTAAGTAAGCATAAAAAATTAGAAGTAAAATTGCCCATATCACATGATTGAGTTAGGCAAAAATCTGACCGAGATCTGAGAGCACATGCATAATTGGAAAATCGACATACACACGTGTTTAGGAGTTGTATTACATTTTGGAAGCCTGGCTAAGTCAAACAACTAAAATTCTTCAAAACTGACTTGGGCAGATAAGTTAGTAAGCCATCGACATGCTAAAACAACAAACTATACACCAAAATACTCCTCGTTGTTCAAGAGTTCTAGCGAGATATACATTGTTTCATAACTCTTAGTATTTCTCAAGATATAAGCGAAAACGGCAATTCGATGAAATCCAACATGGCTGACATTAATAAGCACACCAACTTTCATCAGTTAATAACTCGAGTTCTAGACATGTTAAAACAACAAACTATACGCCAAAATACTCCTCGCTGTTCAAGTGTTCTAGCGAGATATACATTGTTTCATAACTCTTAGTATTTCTCAAGGTATAAGCGAAAACGGCAATTCGATGAAATCCGCGATAATGCCACCAACAATAGCGGTTATTTAGCATGACGTAATATTCTCGCGTGACTTCACGAGACGAATATGATATAAGCAAGGACGTGCGGATCTCATTCATGCGAGTGTCCAGATTAATTGGGCTCGTATCAACAGGTTCTTAAACAAAGTTTTAAATAATATCACAAAAGAAAACAGTAAGACACAAGTGACTCGATGTATACAAATGAAGGATGCTAACTTACCAACGCTTTAATCTGGATGACAATGTTTATAGTTTTAGCTTTCATCAGTTGATTACTTTTCTTCTTTCCAAAGGATCCGTAACCATCTCCAAGGATATTGTGGAAGAAGTACAGACGTTCGACAATCTGCAAAGGAAACAGTCAAATGTGATCTTTCAAACATAATTAACACAAATTTATGTAAATAGATCATTCCTTCAAACAAACTGTACAATGATTAACAAAACCAAATCTTCAGAATTATGAAGGTCATTTTCTGTCATGAATTTGATTTTTGGGAATATTTTTATCGATAATGAATAGTTTTAATCTAGTAAATATATAATCTAGTATATCTGGTTAGTACATGCGAGGGGTTATCACTCCAAAAATCTCGTACAGCTTGGAACAAAATCCCTAAAAATCTCTAAAAATCCCTATAAAATCTCTATGAAATCCCTAAACATCACTAACAATTCCTGAAAATCCTAGAAAATCTCTATGAAATCCCTAAAAATCTCTAAAACTCCCTACAAATCCAAAAAAAAATCCACAAATCTCTCAAAAATCCCCCCAAAAATCCTTAAAAAATCCCACTGGATTTTCAAAATCCCAAAAACCTCGTACGCTTTTTTGGAATGATAAACCCCTCGAGTGCATGCATGCGCTTGTTACCTTTGTGACTTGGGTTCAGTTCCGGCAATATATGCAGTTGTTTGATTATAATTTCACCCAAACTAAAACTTGGTTTCTATTTCGTTGTAACTGTCGTGAACAAGTCATGTTCGACGATGTGAAATAGTCTGGATCTATCTTGTCTCTCGTGTGCTGTGTACAATTCAGTCTTTACTGACTGTAGAGATATATCAACACTCTATTACATCGGTCACCATGATATGTTCACGACAGTTACGACTAAAAGGAAACCAGGCTTAAGTAGCATGTGAGAAAAATGCTTTTAGTTTGATTCTATTAAACACTATGCATGTTCGGTTCTCCAGTTTCCTTCATATACAACAAGAAATAGTCCTAAATCTTAATACATCTTTGGGAAGGATATGGTTCAGAAGTGATAAAGCTATCCATGCAGTTAGGGACGTAACCCCAAAGTGCATGAAATGGCGTTTCCGAGACTCTACATTTCAAACTTTTCTGGGGGACCATGCCCCCATACTCCCCAAGTAGCCTCGTGCATCCAGTACTCAATACCTGTGGATTCCTGCTAGCAGCACGAGGTCTCCAAGCCCTAGGCTGCACGAGGGACCTGTAGATTCCTTCTAGCAGCACGAGGGCCGGTTTTGGCCGGCCCCTTTTACGTTACGTGTCCTGACCACGCCCTTTCGATCGTCGGACAAAACGAACCACACCCCCCTAATGTTTAGACCCAAGTTATGCCCCTGCATGCAGTATACAGTTCGTTCTGCCCAGAAATGGAGGTTTTGATAAATCTCAGTGAATTTTTCTACTCAGACATACCTTGTCTTTTCCCAGCTTTTTGACAGTTGAGAAAGTTGAGAACATGCTCTTTGACCGAGGGTGTGCTTTTGAATGACCCTGGTTCTAAAATGAACAAATCTATATGTAACAAGAATGTACATTTAGAAACTTATCGTTGTTGTTTTGTCGTCGTCGTCGTTGTTGTCTTTGTTGTTGCTCTTAGTATTAGTGTTGCATGCACTGTGTTGGGTTGGGTAAGTGTTGTGTAGCTGTTGTTGTCAACGTATTGGCGTTGTGTGGTGTTGTTGTGGTGTGGTGTTACTTTGGTGTTACTGTTAGTGCCGCGCCGTGTTGTGTTGTGTTGTGTTGTGTTGTGTTGTGTTGTGTTGTGTTGGTGTCGTGTTTTTTGTTGGGTTGGAATTGTGTTGTGTTATCTTGTGTTGGAATTGTTAGCTTACCGTTTTCATATCCACCATGCTAAAAAGAGCTCTCATATCCCGTTTTATGTTACTGCAAAGATATTTAATAGTTTGATTTCTTGAACACGTTTGCGTGGTGTTTCCAGAAGCTAAATGCTTTCCACGAACAACAACATAGTTGAAAATGATGGCAAATACGACACACGCGATAACTATATAAGTAATATAAGAAAATAAATATTAATAACACGAAACGTGTTTAAAACTTAGAATGGGAGTGTAAACTGTAAAGCCATTCCTAACTTCATGAACACAATAAGTGGGAATCGTAATCCTCTTATGGAGAATTAGAGGCACATGTCCACTCAGTGGTTAGTGTATGTCCCTTTCATCTCGGTGGCCAGGATGCAATTGTCACAATATATGCAGTTGTCTTACTGAAATTTCACCTCAGTCCCATATACCGGGTGTCCCAAAAAAAAGTATCGCTGTTTGAGTTAATATTTCGTAAAAACTACAACACGTATTTTACTTAAATAAATTTCATTATATTTAAAGAGGGCTAACTTAAATTTTCGTATATAACATTTGAATTTTGATGCAATATTGACCGAGATACAGATGTTTGAAGTTGAGTAAGCATTTTTGAAATTGCTAAAATTAGCATAAAACGGCCCCATCAAATGTCTATTTGGTTAGACTTGATAAATACTTCTATGTGGTCAAAAGAACGCGCATGTACAACGATATTGTTCCAAAGATCAAGATTTGATCATCTGGAAATTCTCGTCTTTGCGCATGAATACACCGTCTTGCTCTGGAAACCATGCCAAAAGAATTTTGGATCAGTTCTTCATCCAAAGTTTCACATGCCAAAACAATTGCCTCATGCACAAAGCTGTCTTCAATGTTTTTAATTAAATTTTATTTCAATGTGTATTATTATTCCATTTTTATTCCCAAGGGTTACAAAAGACTAGCAAAATAGTAAATCTACTAGGAAATAATGTGAAGTTAAAGTTAACTTTATTGAAAATGACAATACTCGTGATAAAATGACAACTGTTTTCAAATCAATTTAATAAGCCGTTTTTTCTCGATTTTCACTAATTTTAAAAACGTACCGCAACTTGCAACATCTGTATCTCGGTCAATATTGCATCAAAATTCAAGGGTTATATACCAAAATTTAAGTTAGCCCTTTTTGAATACAGTAAAACTTGTCTGAGTGAAATATCTGTTGCAGGTTTTGCGCTACATTAAATCAAACACCGATACTTTTTTTTGGGACACCCGGTATAAGAAGAGTGCTGCCCTCTTTATCGAACACCGCAGGTTTTCCCAGTGACGTAGGCCATACCCCCTGTCGGAGTTGTCGCCCCCCCCCCGTAGGAAACATTCGGACTAATACAAATCCCTATGTTGCCCCCCTAGCATTTTTTCGCCCCCCCCCTTGACTGCAAATCCTGGCTACGCTACTGGGGTTTCCCCCACTGCGGCTCCTCGATCTGGACCAATATAAGGATGTCCCTAATTACTGGACCTCTAAAGAGAACAGTTTAAATACAACTGATAGAGCTATGTAGTTGAAATAATCTTGTAGAGTTAAGTAAACGTGTGAGAAAGTTAAATCATTAAATCAATGCCAATGATAATTCCTTTGTTAGGATTAGAAGTCCTTTCTAAGCACGACCGAAGGAGTGAGGAACAGTGAAGAAAATGGATTTTCCCAACAAAACCGCAAGGCAGGTTTATAGTTTTAGGGAAAATCATGCTAGAGGAACTGAAATGAACGACGTAGGCAGCCGCCTCGCTATAACTCATCGCTGAGTTGCTTGCTTCCTAGAATTTTCACCAAACTGGGTACCCAGAAATACAATATATCTTCGTATAAAAAGGTTTACAGGTCTCACACAATCTGTATATGTGCTATGTTTATGCTCACATGTTAACTATTACTTAATTTAGATATATTACACATTTGAACATTTGTAATTATAGTAAACAGTCAATAAATATTCAGTTGTGCCATACTAAAAATGTAAAAATTATCAGTTATAGCCTTATAGGAGTAGCGAGTTTCCGGTTATGCAGGTAGCTACTTATGAATATTTAATCAGTTGAACAGAATTTCCCCAGCGATTAATTTTCTAAATTAGCACAATCAATTAGCAAATCTTCAAAGTAACTTAATAAATCAGACATTTTAAACATAATTACATCGATACACCAATACTCAATTACCAATATCAAGTACATTTATTGTATAAAAATCAACTGTTTACCTTATCAAAAATCTAAAAATCATTTTAGAACCTTTTCCTGATCTTTCCTGGCGAAATATACTCCTGGTTGTCTATATATTTGTTTCATATACAAATCACTGTTTTGTTTGATCATCAGTCAAACATCATTGAATCATCATCAAAGATATGAAAAATCTTTGACTACTATTCCTTATACAACGCCGAGCCAACGGCGACATTCCATTTATAAAAATCCGTGATGGTTTTGAAACGTATTATACGCCTGAGGATTGTGATAACACGATCCGAAACAAGCATGCTAGAGGTCTTCAAGGAGATATTTCGCGTACTTAACTCGCCGTCAAACCTCTTCACGAAAGCTTAATGCCAAGAGCGGTAGACCAAAATCGTGAAGAATGAAGATACAATTTCGAATTCCATTCGGAACAACCGATTTTCTGTTCTTTTTACAACAGTCAAAATAGGTACGAATTTTTCACAGTCAAACATCGTTCTGGATTACTTTTGCGCTGCACATAAGCCTACTTATTGTACATATATTAGTAATAACACAATGACGATGTAAAAAAAGAAGTATAGTTATATTGAAAATAGAAAAAACATGCATAAACCTACCTTTCATGTTGATTCCTTCCGATTCAATGATCAATTTTAGTATAAGCTACTCGATTTTAGTGCGCGTTTTTTATAAGTATACGCGTTGAGTCGTTACGTCACACAATTAATTATTTTTAAATTCATAAATCATAACGGAATTAAATGCGGGGAACCAACAGAAAGGGAAAATCATGTGGTAGCAACGTCACTGGTATATATGTATATATGGGGTTTTCCTATGACTGGCAAAGGCTTAAGAGCAAAGTTTAATCAGAATTGAATTATCAATATAATTATTGATAATTAACTTTCGTCTTCATTAACATAACCTTTTCGCTCGATTTTCTCAAATTTAACAGCTCATATATATCTTCAATTATATCGAACGTTTATATGTAAACCTTTGATAAGTACGATAAAGCATTGGCGTCCTATATCTGTACGATATCTCTCTGTTACATAGAATATATTTGAATAGAATAACACAATGCATTATATTTTATAGTCCATAGAACGATTTCAACTTCAGAAACATTTCCTAATTTTTGTATATAGATAGCATGTTATATAATCGTTTCCCAAAAATATCCCAAAAATAGTGTTACAAAAGTAAGTTTACCTTAAATTTAGAAACTTTAAGTTGGTGCGGATAATCTTTTCAAATTAGAAGTTCCGTTCCCAGTCTCGGGACATCCCGTCACCAAACCAAACCACAATTTTCCAAATATAACCTCGACCTGAAAAAGGCAGTGTTATTTTTAGCATGTTTCAGTTTGGTGGGCATACATTGAGTAAAAGTTGGTGGCCTGGGGTGTCGGTGGCGCCGTGGGTGGACTGGGGTGTTGGTGGCGCAGTGGGGAGTTGGTGAAACAGTGCTTAGTGTAAGTGTTTTTCACCATTGCAACCTCTTAACCAGACATCGTGGGCGTGCAGTGGAGTCACCAGAATGAAATAGTTGTCAGAGTTGAAATATACATTAATAAGACCCTCCATCCAAGATGGATATCCTTAACCACATAGGGATAAAGGTAATATCTTGAGGTAGCGATGAATAATATTCACGAGCTTGGTTGTAATCCTTAACCAAGCTGAGAAATAAAGTCAGTCTAGTTTAGTTTAGATCTAGAAGTCTACGAATGGTGCGTGTATTAGCTTACAAAGGCCCAAATTTGATATATTCATTTAGCGCATGGATAATTTATGCATGAATACTTGATATAATTTGCTGGCGGAGGTGTGTAGTCTCTGAGTGACCTCTAGTTACTAATTTAGGCATTTAGCACATATGCAGTGACTTTCAGTCCTCCTTAAGTCCTTAACTACTGCAGGTACTTTCTAATGACAGTGTAAAATACTAAAATAATCAAATTATACAGAATGTGTTGCAACCACAACCGTTCGTAACCACTGAACATGGAGCATGTAACTAAATTTAACGGTATCGTAACATCTTCCGGGTTGTATTGCCAATATAAACCCCAGCTACAGAACGTAGAGCCATATTCTTCAAGATATTAACCACGATCACAAGAATTATACAAAATTGGACAGAATAATGGACTTATTGAAAAGTAAGAAACTTAATTGATTATATGAAAATCTTCTTTTATCACATGGGTTTTTTTTCTTATTTACGATATACAAGCTTTTTGAAAAGGTTGGATATTTCCAATTTCCTGTATAAGAAATAAAAACGATCCTAAAAATTCTAAAAAGTCTTCTTTTAAAGCCTGTGGGCATCACCAAGTGTAAAGAATTGAAATTTTTCCAAAAGATTTCTATAAGCTTTCTCGTAATAAATTAAACTACCTTATTTATATTGGAAAGGTCTATCATTCCTGGTTAAACTGCTCTCCATGATAGACGTCCAGTAAGGGTATAATCCCCTATTGCTCAAGACAGTGTTACTGTATACAGCAGGGAAACGGATTAACTCTACCTAACACCGTTGTTTTTGTCCTGGATCTCCGGTATTCGCCTGTAGTCCGTTAGGAATGGCACTTATTGAACCTCTCTACATATCTATATAGGGAGAGAAGTTTAGAACTGATAGAGCTATCCAGTATAAATTCAGTTAGTTTACTTTAGTTTTAGGTAAGTAAGTAAGTGGGGATGTGCTAATCATCCTTACTTGCACCTGAGAGCTAAACTGAATTACGAAGGACACAGCTCGACTTGATCGTCGAGTCGAAGGCTTATTAAAGGCGCCACTGGCTGCCACTGATCAGAGAGCACAGCTACGATGGAAGGGTTAGTTTGGGGCTTATTCAAAAGCAACCCTGTCAACATTCCCTGCGGGAGGAAACCAACGACTTTCGGTAGAGCGTTGACTGAATCTTTTCATGTACTAGTAAGTATATCATGGGTCCGCAGCGAGATCGAACCCACGATCTCAGAGGCGCTTGCTCTGACGACCGCGCCAAAGCTTCAAAGAACAGATCTTCTTCTCCTTTTGTGTGAAACTATAGCCTATAGTTCAAGTCGAACGTGCGGTAAAAGCTGGAGTTTTGTTGCCAATTTCAAAGCAGGTAAACTGTATATTTAATAATTTTTCTTTGAATTTTTTCAGTTTTCCTGGTATTCACAGTATTTTGGCAACAAGTCGTGTTTGGTCGTCCAGCACGCCGAACGAGAGCGGCAAAAGATTGCAAACCAGATGCTAAATTTAAGCAAGATTATTCTAACAATCATCAAATCATGGAGGCAAATATGCAAGGATTATTCCTTCAAGCGGTAGTAAGCATATTTTTCAATATTTTTACATTATAGCAGAAAAGGAAATATATAAATATGCAGGCAGTTGCAGAATTACTTTTGAAAATTGACAAAAGCTTTTGGCAACTTGGTTAGTTTGTTAACATGTATATATAGTACGGAAATATACTCTTTTTATACTGGATAGCTCTAAACTTCGCTCGAAACGTCGAAGTTCTTGTTGAAGCCTATTCCAAACTGTTCCCGCTAGAAGTCCAGCAAAGGATATATCTTTTGTTCCAGTGTTACTGCAGGAGGAATTAAACAGGAATGTCCGGAGAAACCTGCGGTGTTTGGTATAGAAGTGAAACCAAAAATACTGGCTTATATATCACAGGAGTCTGAGACGAAATTGCATATTGTTGGGATCGAATCCCGGTCACACTATGTACCCTCTGTACAGTGGAACGAATGCATGGCTTGCCTTGCGTTCTAACCAGGAAAAGATATTCATTTCCATCCGATTGGGTGCATGGATTAAGTTTCGATAAATTGGCCATTAATTCATGAAATGATTTAGCTGAATCCATTATATTATCACTTGAGTTCATACACCTAAATATATATTTGTGTATCATTTAGAAAACCCCACCAACGCAGCCGACAATATCTTTCCCACCAAGTTTCTTGACGGCTATCGCAACTAATACGAAGGTATTGTATATAAAAAAGTAATATTTTCTTATAACATTGAAACAATCAACGGTGAATATATTAGCTTTTCTACAGATATAGCTGGTTAGATGGCTTAAAAATATGTTTCCAATTTGATAAGCGCGCGCTCTTTAGAGTATAATTTTGTATAGACTATTTGTAGTGCGTAAAATGTTACTGATGCATTTGTGACGCCTGGTTATGCCTGTAGTTTACCTGCACGTATTTAATATAGATTTTGAATAACTAAATGAAAATTGATTGAATTACATTACAAATTACATGCAATGAATTCAGTACAAACTTAACAATATTTCTTAACAACTTAACAAATTTTCGAACATGCAGTGTTTTAAAAAACCTCAGTTACAAAGCCAAAGGTAGGTTTGATAATGGTTTTTGAAGCGCACAAGATGCTTTGGTTTTGAATCTTGAGCGCACAAGATGCTTTTGTTCGGAGTGTGTCTTGTATTATATTTTCTAAAATATAAAGGCTGGAAATGGACGTGTTCTGCCACAAAAACTCGCTTATTAGTGTTCATGTTCTCACATTTTAACCCCTGAATCCAATTTATAATCTATACTAATCTCCGCTTGTGTTGTTTAATGTTGCCCTCTTTAAATACAGTATTCCATCTATTTCTCTATGTGTATCATGCAGACAATGGACAGACTTGATGCGTATTTTAAAGAGATGGATAAATATACAGCTTACCTGTCGGCAGCTGGCAAGATTTCTGTCGCTCATGGAAATGTACTGCAGGCCATCAAAAATGTGGTAAGTGCAAGCTAAAAAATGAAAGGGGGGAAATCATTTTAGACATATAGTTATTTTTAGCACGTACTTTTGTCTTTTAGCATGACTGAAACGGCGAAACGAAACGAGCAAAACCACACACAGAAACGAACGTTCAGCACGTTTCGGTGGTTTTCGGTTCGTTTCGATGGTTTTAGTGGATTCCGTGGTTTCGTTTATGGCGTTCGTTTCGGTGGTTTATAGTTCGTTTCACGGTAGTTTCGTTTCGTTAGTTTCAGTGGTTTCTAGACTTAGCACACGTCATAGTTTTTATAATTCGCACAAACCTAAGCAAATATAATGGCAAATTTAAACTGACCGAAGTACATCACCACACATATTAACAGTAGATCGATCATCATAGGCGTAGGAAGCTAGTTGGCACTTCGTCTTAAGGACACCTCTTCTATTTGAAAAAGACTCTTTTCTCATTGTCTTAGCTGGAGAGAATACAGAAAAGGGCACATTGAAGAGCACGTGCCCCCTATGCTCCTCCCCCTGCTGTTCCTATGCCACTCTGTATCATCATTATCTTCTTGCTCTCGTGGTTTGTAATCGTCCTCATGGAGCGATGCGCCCGGGATGCGCTACTCAAGCAGACATACTTGAGGGATTACAGGGTCAAACTACTTGAAAGATTTTCTTCTTTCCACAGTATATAGGATTAAGGAATGTTCATGATTTCACACAATGCAGCAACAATTACACTTTTCGCAAGATATGAGCCAATGGCCTTACTCTTGGCAGGAAATCCAGTAAATCACATGCCTCAAGAGAAGAATCGTATCGTGTGATCAGGCCTTTATTAAACTTCACTTATTTATAAATCATTACAGGGTACCTCAGTTGAAAACTACTGCAATTGTCCTTCAAGTGGAAAACAATACTTCGTTTCCACCAAGCCCAGCACACCGGTCAAAAGCCTCAACACAAAAGACAATCAGTATGTGAAATACAAAATCCGCATATCCCTTCGCGAAATTCACAAAAAGCATAGCCCAAAGATTCCTCCTATTCAATGTTAAGAAGTTGAACTGAAGGGTGAAAATAAAAAGAGAATTTCTTAATATCTTAACAATAACATTGATAATATTAAAGTAATATTAATTTAATAACAATAATAAGTAATAATATTTATAATAATAATAATGAATACATAATTAAAATTAATTATGCAATGTTAACTTAAATTAAGTTCAAAAAAAGTAATTTATATTAAATGAGATGTAATAAATAGAATAGCCTTAAATATTTATAGTATATTCGTAATATACAATATTAAGTAATAATTAGAATTTAAACTGACTTTTATGTAATAATATTTATAACAATGATAATACATAATTAAAATTATCCCAATAAGTTCGAAAAAAGTAATTTATTTGAAATGAGTAACTGTATATTAATAAGTATAAATGTATATGGCATGATTTTAAATAAATATACTATTGTAAAACTAAGCAAATTTAAATATATTTAAAAATGTAATAGTTGATCATACATATTGTGATTTCTAGCAGAATCTCGCGCTTTCAGCACTCGATACTAGTGCCACTCAGTGGTGCCACTGCGCTCTCTGAAATCTTTATCACCCTCCAATAAAAAAATGTCCCGCGGTCCCTCACCGTCCCTGGCCTGAAATACTCACAATGACTGATATAAATGATGACCTGATTTACAAAAACAAGAAACTACGCATATAATATAAGAAATCCTCACTATATAAATGAAGAGGGTTGTAAGGGGGGGGGGGGGAGGGGTATTGATCACGTTTCTCGAAAATTAAAACGGTAATTTCACGATTCACGAATAAAAAATCTTCCATTTCACGTTTCACGGAAAGTAAAATGCCGTTCCAATTGTATTCTTCAGCTCGCATTTGGAAGGACCGGAAAGTCGGCACTACTATGCCAGGCTTTCACTTGGCGTTGTACAAATTATACCGTCCTTGTGGACATCTCAAGTATTAAATTTTTTGTTTTGCAAATCACGATTCACGGTAAATTGCACTTGAATTCTCGTTTCACGTAAACTCAGCATTTCACGATTCACGGGAACTATCTAAATCACGATTCACGGAAAAAATAATAGCCATTTCTTGTTTCACGGAAAATGGCAATTCACTCTTCACGAAAATACCCTTTACCACCCTCAATAAACGTATTTACATAACTGACAAAGTAACAACTAACAATCATTTAATAACCGATTGGTTGAAAGAGCCGAGAGAATCTGCACAACTTTCCAACCTCGTCCCCAGGATTTTAAATCTTATTGTATTTTTCAGGTAGTTTTACACAACAGTCAACCGCCGTACACGGTACACTCTACCCACACTTGGCACCGCACGTTCGAGATATTAGACAGCTTTAGCAAACACAACGCGACGTCAAAGAGGACGTGAAAATGGCGTAAAAATGGCGTGATATGCCCATCTATGGATGTGCCACGCCATTTTTACGCCATTTTCACGTCCACTTTGACGTCGCGTTGTGTTTGCTAAAGCTGCCTAGTCTCATGGGAAGGTCACAATTTGACAACGCATGTCTATGGAATGGTTATAGATTCATGTCTCGCTGTTTATTGATTGCTAACCCTAACCGCTGACCATAACGTGTAAACAGCGAGACATGAATCTATATCCTTTGGGAGGGTCACAGGAACGAGGTTGCACAACGTTCTTCTTTTCTGCATTGAGCTACTTTGAATTTGAAGCTGCCAACGCAACCAATATATTGGGTTTATATACCCTTGTGGGCGTGTCTGGCCCTGTGGCCTAATGGATAAGGCGCTTCCCTCCGGAGGAAGAGATTGTGGGTTCGAGTCCCATCAGGGTCGCTCCTTAATTTCTATTTTGTTGAATCCTTTAAAATACTGCAGACATTTTTTTCTTACCTAAATGTTAATCAAAATTGTCCTTCTAGTTAATTTATCGAAAGTTAGTAACTATTTATTTCACAAACATTTAAATAAAATTTAATTGATAATGTAATATCGAAGTACAAACTCTCCCCAGGCCACCACGCAAAAATTACGCGTTGCCTGCGCAATAATTAACAATTATTGGATGAGGCGGAGCAGGATATCGATAATTATTCAGACCAAGGTCAACGTTATCTGCCGAAGCGAAGTTGAGGCGGATAACGTTGACCGAGGTCTGAATAATTATCGATATCCTGCGTAAGCCGAATTCAATAATTGTTTTATTATTCGTCATTTTGTAACATGCATTGACGAATAGAACAAGCAAATATTGAAAACAAAGATTTTATTACTGTTCATAAATATCAATACAGAAGAAATATGAGACAAAATAAACTTCAAAACAAACTTGAAGACAAAACAAACTTCAAAATTTCCCGCTTATTTGTAATTTTATGCGATCTACCGCTGGAATATTCCGGGCGCCGTCCAATTATCTCTGCAGATTACTGTTTCCGCTGAAAAATAGCGCGGGCACCGGCAGATATCGATAATAATTCGCAAGTTTTTAGCCAATGAGAAAACGATAACACAGTACAATGAATAATAATGCTCAAAATCTGCACAAAACAACTGCATGTGGCCACAGAGGGCTAGTTGTACGACTGTTTACGAAATCTGTTTTAATTTTCTTGGTAGAAATCATTTACAGATAAACAAGAATCTCAAAAGGTATCAAGGAAGCCGGAAATACTTGTGCCTAAATTCATCTAATCGGGGCGAGTCCACATATCTCATCAAAGGTCAAGGAATTCGTAAAACAAACAACTGCCTTGTTTGAAAGATGATATGAATACGCAACGTCACATATAACTCACATGGAAGACAGCTGCTTATCATATGGTCAATAAGCTATTGTAAAGTAATGTAAACTGTACATGTTCGATCTTATCTTTGACTCTGTTTTTTATATCTTTTATAGGTGTGTTTGAGTATAAAGCAGATGGTGGTCAATCGCCACTTTAATATCAGAGCCAGAAAATGAAGTTAACTCTTTTCATTACGCTGTAGTCTTGCACTGGAACTCTGGAAGGCAAATAAATAACTAGAATTGAAATATTTACATTGTTTTAATTTGCTTGCTCCTATATTAAGTGTCAACACTTCTGCATTTGATCACCATCTGCGGTCCTGTAACGCCCATTGAAACCATCGGTACCAATATACTCGAATATGATGTTTGACGTAGCATATTGCCATATTACCCGGCTTTATTTTAGGCTACATTTACGCACTTATCTTCGTTTTGCCGAATTACATCGCGGTGCAACATTGATGTTGTTAGATTAAGTTTTACCACGCATAGACATAGTAATGTAAAAAAGGAAACCAAAATGGGCCCAGCAAAGCACAGTGTGTGCGCGTAGTCGTCCATTAACAGGACTCTATCAGCAAGGTCATATAAATATAAAAATCATCGGTGAGGATTACTTTTAACTGAATATAAATATTTAATTGTGGTATGAATTTAATCACAGTTTAAATATTGGTATGTTACATTTGTGATCGCAAGCGTTCAAGTTTACTGAAAGCGTAGTCCCTAAGCCAATATCAAACATTTGCTATGTGAATGAATTCATAATCAAGCGTTAATATAAACATATACTCGTGACATTAAATATGGAATTCATGGTGAAGGACAGCAACGCGAAGACCACGGCTAAACAAATTCCTTAAAATAGCTTATAGTATAAATAGATTATGGTGTATTGCCCAATGCGTGAATTTAACGCAGTTTGAAATGGTTAAAGCAGATGAAATTCAGGGTATTTCTGTCTTTTGTTTTGAGTACCACTTTTACGCAATCATCTTACAATGCTTGTTTTGTATGCATGAGGAAACACTGTCTGGTGTTTGCCCTGGTGTTTCAGTGTTTACCGTTGTAAACAGAGCCAAGGTTTCTAAGCCCACGTTACACACGAAGCCGGACGAACTCGGGACCGTACGCAAAAACGTCCAAATTTGTTCACATTCATGGGACCTCGTGCGGTTAAATGTGTTCTAATTGGTTCGGTTTCATGCGTCCCATGTGGGAAATCGTTAAAGTTTGAGTAAGGTCCCGTATTCATCTGGTCCTGTGTGAATAGACCCTAAAACTAATAAGTAATATGGGACATTTATTTTTCATTGTTTTTTTATGAATTTTATCATGTTTATAGCTGTTGGCGCCGCGAAGCCGTCCAACTTGCGTTAACATCCTATACTAGTATAAACCACAGTTAATTAACTGTGTATAAACATAACTACATGTCAGTTTGCTCGCTTGGCAGCATTTCAATGCGAGATAATCGTTGTTTATAACGCAACTGTTGATCGTCTATTTCATCACTAGACTCGCTATTGTATCTTTTTGTATTTTTCTTTGAAAACCTCGAACGTATCGATGAGTAAACCCGGCTTGCGGAACCTTGCCTACGCGCGATAGGCTCATTACGGAAGCTGCGATAAATTGACGCTCGTCTGTTTAGAATTGCCTCATTCATCCGTCTTGCTTCTTCTGAGTGATATGCCACTGGGTCAGTCCTTGTTAATGAACAATTATTATACAAACGAGACTCTAAAATATCTTCCAATACCCGCCTTGCTGCCTTCTCGCCGTATAAGCCCGCAAATTTGAATTTACATTTGCCAGATGTTGATGTCAACATTAGTTTATTCTTGTAACAGATGACTGCAAGTCCGCGGAAGGCGAAATGCTTTTTCACAAAATTTGGTTCCTCGACGCTATTCGACAAGTTGAACACTTGTACACCGTCCTGAGAAATTGTAATTTCGACTTGAGTTTTATCGCTGCAATCTTTCGCTCGATGTTTTAACGTGTTGAAACGTGTGATGGTCGAGGCCACATTAAGCAAGGCGAGCCATGATTCTTTCTTTGTCATTCCGCAATGGCCTTGATGGCGCCTCACGACGTCATCTTCGTATGCCCTCGCGTTCACATTCCCCACACTACAGTTTACACCGCTTGGATGTTCAAACAGGGAGCCTAAAAAGTCCTCCAGATAACCGGGAGTGTGTGTTTTGGGCTTATAGTCCCCTATAATAGCTTGTGCAAAATATGAATCGATAGAGGCATGTTGTGATGGAGTACACATGAATAACCCGCGATTAATATCGCTCTTCACTTGAACACAACACAGCTTTAGACAACTCTCTGATATGCTCTCATTCGCTTCGGGATAAATCCTTACCGCCAACTGCAGTTGATATGGCTTCTTCGACACGTGTTTCTTCACGGGCTCCGAGAGAATCAACCAATTCATTTGACCGTCCTTGTCTGGGTATTTCAGACCAAAGTACTTTAAGTCTGTATCAGGGATTTCTAAGCGTTCGCCAACGCGCCGTAATATTTCAACTCCTGTTAACGTTCGTTCCCCATCGAATTTTTCTTGAACACAAGTGTTGTCCATTAATACAACCCGTGCCTCGGAATGGACGGTTTGTTTTCTTCTGAACGATGAACGAATCGTTCGTCCTCGAAACGACATCGTAGTAGTTTATAAATGTAACAGCTTCGAAACACCCCAACCGAAGCAGAAGGTCGAAGCCTTGAATAGTCAGTAAAGTAACGATTTTATCTGACCAAATAAATTTTTTAAGCCGAGAGAGAGAAAATATATGTTAACCTTAAATGGCTTCGATTTGAAAACGGAAATTTTTGTGTACTTGCATCTCAGTGTGTGAATATAGTCACGATATTGTGTTGGGAGCTATGGTAAGGTATTTATAAAATGCATTTCTCGAACATCACGTGTCTTAAATTGCAACAATATCCGGTGACGTCATAGCTATCACGTTTCTTCCGATCCAGTTTGTACTGCGCGCGACTGAATCGAATTCCTAGTAATTTAAAACACAACAATATCCTACTTGTTTCCTGCTACGTGTTTAATTTCCGTGTCTGTCTTAGTTTCAAAATATTTTGACACAAAACAGTACGATGTCCCCATTTTGTTTTGGTGAATTTGTCAATATTTAACCAAACCATAGTAATGACGGTAATGACGTCCAACGGCAAAACAGGTTAAACCTGACAAAACTGCTCAAATGGGCAGCAAAGTTCAGGTCAAGCTGCGAACAACCGAACAATACAACCGGTTGTTTTGAGGCCGATTGAGGCCCTGTTAAGGATTAGGATTATAGATAATTTAGCTATTTTGGGTTGGATCACGAATTATTGGCGCATAAAAAACCAGATTATGGGTTATTTGGGTAGGATTTTAGTATTACGGATTATTGTACAAATTTATTTTTAGGGATATTTTAGTTTTACCAATTTTAGATTATTTTCGAATTTTATCTGGGATTATGGATTATTCAGGCCCCCAGGGCCTCATTATTGTTCATCTAAATATGAAAATAGGTTAGCCTGACCGCAGGCATCTCAATAACGATAATAAGTGGGTTTCAGTTTATCCGGTTTTTACTGTTTTATATGGTCAAATTTGAGATCCTAGTGAAATCAATCTACAGAGATACTCAGGTTTATAGAGATTAGCAAATAGTACGAGTTTAAATAGTAGAAAAAATACGATTTCTTCCTGTTCTAAAACGTATTTTAAACTATTTTTAATCAATAATATTGCAATAATTTCAGCAGAAGAGTTTGCCAGCTGTGACGTAACAAGCATACTGAAGAACGTTGTATTTAGATGGCGGACTGCGCGCTACTGTATGAGCAAAGATGATTCCAAAACTATTAAAAAGCAAAGCTAATTTTACATCGTTGCTACACAATTCACAACTTTGGATAACTCGCATGCCTAGTTACTATTGAATAGAACAAACTAAGCATTATAATTATGCATAAGAGTTGTTCACTCATGTAGATCATTCTAATTGCTTAGTTACCTTTGTTCTATTCTATGTTTTCACAAACTAGAACAATAGTCAATAGTAACAAGACCGCAAAGTTATTCAAAGTTGTAGATTTGGTATGATCAAGCGTTAGCCAAATTTGTCAAAAACGGAAATTATTACAATAACTTTGATACAACTTATTAATAGAAGTCTTATTGTTAAACTGTTTCGAAATACCACTTGCCGCGGCATGTCGACGTCCGAAGGCAAAGTTCGCCATGTTTGACGGCTTATAACTTCTCTATAACTATTCTTGACTTGCAACTACTTGCACGTCGGCCATGTTGGTCGTATTTCAACAAGAGACTCTCATTATCTTTCATTGAATTTGGCACCAACATGGCCGCCACTGCCCACTTGATTGTCTTTTAATTCTCAAGGGATTGGTTGCAAGTCAAGAACTAGACAAGGTCACGACGTCAGAATCAAGTGCTTTGTACTTTCTTAATAATATCCGTAGAGTGATCGCGCGGGGGAGTCCTTTACCAGGAAACTTGAATAGTGCGCGATCCCGAGCAATACAAAGGAATTGTTTGTATTACAAATTCCTAGAATTCCTTGACCTTTGAGTTAAAAGTATGTTGGCTAGGGAGTTTAAGATAACGGCAGAGTCGGATGCTCTTCGCAGAAGCTTCAGTTTTTTTTCTTTTCCACGTATTTTCGTCTTTCTTGTGCCATTAGCCATTTTCACACTAGAAGACGGACGACTTTCCTGTTTACTGTACTGTATTCCCGATATGTTCCCATCAATTTATTCGCTCGCGTATAAATGCACCAATAGAGAATTTGACTTCACGTTCATCCATCAAACGTCTGTAATGAGAGATGAATCTATTAGCCGTTTTCACACTAGAAGACGAACAAGTCGTCTAGACGAACAAATCGTCTCAGTCGGACAAATCGTCTGATGTGAAAACGAGTCGGACAAAATTTCAGAAGAAAAAATCGTCTAAATTTGTCCGATCCTCTGTCCGTCTATTAAGACGATTTTTCGAAGACGATTTAATCGTCTGGACGAACAAGTCATCGAAAAACGTCTTGGATTCATACACGTCGAACAAAGTACACGAACAATATATTGCGGTATCTCAATCGCGAGAATGGAAATAGCGGTATTGTCTAATATGAATTCTAGACAGACAAAAACATAGCTGTGTGCCATTTTGTTTTCCCAAAATATCGCTATTCCATTCTCCTCGCGATTGAGATACCGCAATATATTGTTCGTGTACTTTGTTCGACGTGTATGAATCCAAGACGTTTTTCGATGACTTGTTCGTCCAGACGATTAAATCGTCTTCGAAAAACGTCTTAATAGATGGACAGAAGGTCGGAAAAATTTAGACGATTTTTTCTTCTGAAATTTTGTCCGACTCGTTTTCACGACGATTTGTTCGTCTAGACGACTTGTTCGTCTTCTAGTGTGAAAACGGCTAATAGATTCATCTCTCATTACAGACGTTTGATGGATGAACGTGAAGTCAAATTCTCTATTGGTGCATTTATACGCGAGCGAATAAATTGATGGGAACACATCGGGAATACAGCATACAGGGAAAATATATAGGGTGTTCAAACGGCATGTTTTACAATGATGGTTACCTTGAATTCCTAATATATTCGTGTAAGGTTAGGTTGGGGAATATACAGTAAGAACACAGGCACGTTTTGTGGGAATACAGGGAAAACATGGAGGGTGTTCGAACACCATGTTCTTGCAATCATGGGTTTCCTTAAATTCCTAATTTATTCCTACATTGTTAGGTTAGGTTAGGTGAGGAGGTTAGGTTAGGTTAGGTTAGGTCAGGTCAGGTCAGGTTAGGTTAGGTTAGGTTAGGTTAGGTTAGGTTAGGTTTGGTTAGGTTAGGTTAGGTCAGGTCAGGTTAGGTTAGGTTAGACAGTAAGAACACGGGGATATACATTGGGAATACACAGAAAATGTGTACGATGTTCGACAGCATGTCCGTGCGCAATCATGGTTTCCTTGAATTCCTAATTTACTCTTACACGGTTAAGTTGTGATTAGGGAATCAAATGTCGAGCCTGTAATAGGTACACAGACGGGGAACCTTTTCATTGTCCAGTAATTAGAGGTGTTCGCAGGATGGGCTTCGGAGGAATATAATGGCGTATTCTTTAAGAACTTCTATAAGTGTCTGTTAATTAGAAGTGTCCGCCAACCTCGTCTCCTGGTGTCCACTGGATAGAGTGTCCGTTAATTGGAGATTCGCCAGATCCTTGAGCTAAGACCCTGCAGGGGAAAAGTGTATGGAGCTCGAACATAAAACGATAGATCATGTATGGTTAGGGTACCAGGATTAGATACGGAATCCAAGTGTATACATCACGTGGAGGGCTACATAAAGAACATTTACCTAGAAAGATGTTCCCTCAAAATGCACAAGCCAATTGACGCATTGTGATAGCGCTTATCTGTGGTTTCTGTATAAGCTCGGGGTCAAACGAGGATGAGAGTTGATGAGAGTTGATGAGGGTCAATGAGAGTTGTAACTCTCGCTAGCGTTTGACCGCCAACTCTCATCGACTCTCAGGCACTCTCATCAACTCTGAGCTGGTTCAAATTTTGATGAGAGATTTTGCTTGTTTGCCCGGTACGCGTGGTAATATCCACTCAACTCTCATGCAACTCTTGTTCTCGTTTGACCGGAGCATGAGAGTTGATGAAACTCTCATGCAAACTCTCATCAACCCTCGTATCCTCGTCTGATCTGTGCTTTAAGGTTTGGTGGATAACTGATCCCCCCATGCATGGGCAAGATATTCAATCGCAAATTATAGCCCTCAGCAGCAAATCAAAATACCAATCAGATAATCAGATAAGGCTGAATAGAAGAGAAAAGAAGAGAAGAAAGATCAGGCAAAGCTGAGGTAGTTAGCAGGAGCCATATGTTCTTCTTTTTGGCAGGCAGTACAGTAAAATTTATTTTTAGGGGGAAACGTATTAAAACGAACAGTTACATAACATGCCTTGCAGTGCAGTCAGAACGCTAGCCGCCGCGCTCACAGAATCTGTTTGTTGGTTCGATTCACCTGACGTATGTTTTTTTTAATACAACAAAAGCAGCTGCACTTTCAGCTAGCTATGAGCCAAATGTCAATATTGTCAGTAAATCCAGTAAATCACATACGTCAAGAGAAGAATAGGATTGTGTGAACAGGCCATAACTAAAGAAACTATTCCTCGTTTCGGAGGGCTTATTCCGCGACAAACATAACTCTTCTATTCTTTTGTAGATATATAACAAGGATACCTTAAGGTATCTGGTCTTTGTCAAAATGATTAATTAAGTGTCTTCTAGAAGGTAATACTTAAACACGATCGGGCATGTTTAACTCTGGCAAATTTTTGAAATATCACTATATAGTAAGTACTGCGAATCCTAAATTTTGTTCCAAATCATGATTACTTATACTAAAGGCTTTCTAAATCCAGCCCTAGACTTGTTCTAAGAAGAGTGAAAAGAAAAATACATCAACCTGTTTTTGTCTGTGACTGTGTAACAACCAAACATTAACAACAACCTCTTTATTTTACTGGCATACAACTCTTGAAATATTGGCTTTCATTTTAGATTGTTTGAATATATTACAGTGAAACATCAATATGGAGTGTTGTTTGTATATTGTTTCTATATAAAGCGTTGACGTTAGAGTCTTTTTGGCATGAAAACATGCCGACCGATTAACTTGAGAATGAATCAATTTTAGCAATTGACAAAAGCCAAACAAAGCTTTTAAATATATTTGGAAATGTCCATTATACTTGAGGTTTTATAGGATCAAATTATGGATTATAAAAACACATGGTTTTATAATCCATGGTCAAACTATCTGAAATGAAAGCATTCGCAAGAATAGCGATGTTTCGAGCAAAGACGAAAGGGCTTGCCTTTGGTCGAAACGTCGAATTTCTAGCTAAATTTCTCGTTAAGTTTGATCCTGCAAACCTCTCAAGTATATTGCTTATCGCTACCTACAGTGGAATCACGCATTCAGGAAGTGTCTTTTACTTGTTCTTTGTGATTAAAGTTTTGTTTATTGTATTGAGCGATACGCGCTCATTGTAATTAACTCGGGCGGGTTTCTTAATGATCTCAAATTGATCTATAATTAATAATTAATTTGAAAAAATATATAAATGAAATTGAAAGAAAAAAGCGACTGCAGGGAACTAAAATCCACGATACATTATATAACTTATACAAATAGAATTCTCGATTTCAAATTACTCAATATCTCGTGAAATGCGTTTGATTTTGTTTAAAAAAATCTCACTGACCATTTGCTTCTTAGATGTATTAACAGTGCTGTATAACTAACTGAAACAGTGAAAGGGCAAAGTCAAAGATAAAAACAAGTAATTATTAAATACATGAGTCTTTTTATTCTGTCGCTAGTTCTATAAAGCCCTTTGTTCACGAACAGATCAGCTGAATATTAATTCCTATATCAAGAGACAAATGGCTTTTACACATGCAGGGCATTCTGGAATGGCGCATGTCTGGGAAACGCCTCAGCTTTTTATAACGAAGTGCGATTTATTGCACGCCTCGATTAAGGTGAATGCAACATTTCCTACACTATATACATAATATATATTTCAATAAAAAAATGAAGCATAACTAAGTCCAACACAACATATCATAAGTCATAACTGTTGCTCAATATAACATTTTATATTCGTGACACAATAACAATTACATTCATTGCCATTGGAAACAATATGGAAGCTAAATGACTTTCTGACAGTCACGCAATATTTTTGCATCTTATAATAAGATTTAAACATTTTGAGATAACTAACTATGTTAGTTGCATTCTAGTACTAAAAACACAGGCTGTAGCTGTCAAATGACAACTTTTTTGTATCACTGCGATCAATAATAGCCCCATACGATCCGACGAGAAAAGAGTGGTCGAAATCAAATTTTCCACCTTTGGGAATTGAACGTCCTTCGAATTTTCCGACCATTTACCTAAATGATGGTTGCCTATTTGTGAAACGTTCAGCATGGCCAGTTCAGTCTGCAAACTTCCTGTTTGGTAAAATGTTTCAACGCGAAATTTCGTTGTCAAATCGCGATTTGAACCTTCTTTAAATTTACCAAGACTTGATATATTTATCAATATTCAGCTCACTCCCCATTGGGGCTTTTCAGTGACCGATTACATCAAGTATCTACAGCTTACCTATATTATGTGGCTTAACCTACATTATTTATTTTTACAATTGTGATGTTACTTTCCTAATCTGTCTATCCTAACCCACCCAGTCAACTTTCCCTGTGGGAGGAAACCGGAGTGCCCGGAGAAAACCCACGACTTTCGACAGAGCGTTGACTTACTCTTTTCAGATGAGTGTGATGAGTAAAGTCCCCAGCGAGAATCGAACTCAAGACTCAGAGGTGAAAGGCGCTTGCTCTGACGACTGCGCCACCGAAGCCCCCGTATCGTATCGTACTCGGGCCATTTTTGATCGCAATGACTGATACAAAAAAGGTATCATTTGACAGACAAAAGATCGATCTATATTGGTAAGAAAAAAGTAAATATATAAACTAAATAATCAAAACGCACGATAACATGCTAAAGTTGGATTACCTTTTCTATAATCCTGTACAGCACACAAAACATAAGACCCAGACTATTTCACATCGCCTTGGTCAAACGAGGATGAGAGTTGAATGAGAGTTGGCAAGCGAGTCAGAGCTTGCATGAGAATTTTCTCAACTCTCCTGTCTTGGTCAAACGAGAATTAGAGTTGACTGCATTTTACCGCGCGTACCGGTCAAACAAGCAAAAACTCTCATCAAAATTTATACCAGCTCAAAATGCATGAGAGTTGAGGGGAGTGCACGAGAGTTGATGAGAGTTGGTGGTCAAACGCGAACAAGAGCTGCAATTCTCATTTTTTGACTCTCATTCTCGTGTGACCGAAGCTTTAACCTATAGATGTGCCACATGCATGTGCATGGGTCCATAAAATGTTATTGCTAACCTTGACTTTTTATTCATATTGTTCCTATAAGGAAGACCTGCCCACGCCACAGCTTCCGTATACAAGCAAGACCCTTTCTAAACGGGTGGCAATTAAATCGCCAAAACCATCCTATAATTTCCAATGCGCAATATAGTCGCACGATAAATAATAAGAATTGAAAGTCATTAATAAGTTATTCATATTTTAAAGGCTGGCTGAACCAATCACAAAACGTATGTATCGAAAAGCTAACATTTTAACTCGGTATCTTTGGTGACAAGCATTTCTAATTAGTCAAATATAAGTCTTGTTTGCGAATCATTTAAACTTTGTCAGGATTCGTGTCATGCAAGTCGATGAACGCGTCCTAACGTGATAAGACATTAGGGGCAATGATTGTTTTCTGCGCTACTGTTATTTTGGGATTATTATCAACAAGATATTGGTTTTTGAGTATTAGCGATGTTTGGTCCACTTCTAAACGGAAGCAGAGTCCAATATCCCGACAAGTTTGAGAGAGCTACTTCCTAAACACAATTCAAATGACGTCGACTACCAACTGGGTAAGTAAGCTACCAAAGGCCGGAGATTTAGTTGTCTGATTTTATGCGTATTTCAAACAGCACCGCAGTCCACCGAAGTGGACATTCAATTCATTGATCAGACGTTGACGATTATACCACAGAGTATACAGTATTACGGGTGAATGTTGAACTCTAAAGTCGGGTTCAAAATGTGGCGACTTTGTTTGATTACATTAATCGTTGAGAGTTGTATATTTACTCAGATGACCGCAGTGTGTAAAGCCCAGAGTCACGAGTGTAATCCACCGAAAAGAGTGTCCAATTTTTCTGCGGACGTTATAATTGGAGGCTTAATACCAGTTCACGCAGGAGGAGAGTTAAAACTGAACGAGCCTGGCGTAATGTGGGTTGAAGCTATGATGTACGCAATCGACGAAATTAACGAGAACAAAAGTTTGTTACCGGACATTAGACTCGGCTTTGATATTCGCGATTCGTGTAATAAAGGCGACCTAGCGCTGGGGGCTGCCTTGGATTTCATGCTAACGCCAAGTAACAAGGGATCGTATATGAAAAAGTTTGATAACGAAAGCGAATCAGGTTGTTTCTGTAATACGAACGCAAGTGGGAACAGCGCGCCACCAGTTATAGCTGTGGTTGGTGGGGCTTCGTCGAGAATTTCAACGACAGTGTCCCCTCTATTTTCTACAGATAATATCCCGCAGATAAGTTACTCTTCGACAAGTCCAACTCTCAGTGATAAAGATAAATTCCGTACGTTTTTCAGGACTATTCCATCCGATGTGTACCAGGCCGAGGCAATCGCTGATATTTTGGAACACTTTAACTGGACTTATGTCTCAATTGTTGTGTCAGAAGATGAGTATGGCAGGAACGGGTTGATCGCGTTAGGAAAAATTCTCAAGTTAAGACACTTTTGTATCGCAGAAGAGGCTTTGTTCTCCATGAACTCGAACGAAGAAACAGCACGAGACGCTGGTCGTATCATCCACAGGCTACAGGAAGACACACGACAACGCGTTGTCGTGCTTTGGTGTGAAAGACCTGCAGCCATTGAATTCTTTAAAGCAGCAACGGGCAAGCTTTCGAATATAACATGGATTGGTACTGAGTCATGGGGGGACAACAAGAAAGTTAAGAACGAGGTCAATTTCGATCTTATAGGAGGAATGCTTGGGGTTGTGCCCTATTTAGGAAGGCATGAAAAGTTTGATAAACATTTGAAAAGTTTAACCCCTAAAACCAGACAGAAAAATCCATGGTTGAGCGAGTTCTGGTCAAAAAAGTGTGTAAAACCTAACTGTACAGATGAAATACTACCGAATGCTTACTCCTTACCTCCTAATAAATACGCGAATGTCATGGACGCCGTATATGCGATCGCATACGGTCTTCAGAGCTTAAAAAACTCTCACCCAAATTTGGATATTACTACACCAGACAAACAAATGCTTGAGGAGTTACTGAAGCATATTAGGGAGGTAAATTTTCACGCACTGTCTGCGAAAGGGAAGTTTGTGTTTACCAAATACGGCGACCCTGTATTCGGGGCGTATTTGATAAAGAATTTACAAGGTAATAGTAGCAACAAGGAGTTTAAGACTGTAGCGCAATGGAACGGAGAGACATCCAACTTGGAGTTTGAGGAAAATGTAAGGATACAATGGAATCAAGGTGGAATTTCGGTTCCTCTTTCGAGGTGTTCTGAGATATGCGAGGCAGGCTTTGGGTTTGTTAGATCGAGTAGGGAATGCTGTTGGACGTGTCCTAAGTGCCAGTTCGGATATTTCAAGTCAACTGTTGGTAAGTTGCGCTCTCACAATAATTTACATTAATTAGTCAAATATATTGGCGCTTGCAGATTGCAAGATATCAGCTGCAAAATATATTGGCCCTTCCAGGAAATCAGATAATAAACGGTTTCTTGTGTAGAATATAGTTTACATAACAGAGAGATTTAGAATGATTTCAATCAATAACTTGTTTTAAAAGACATGTGAATTTTCGATTTAATCTTTAGACCAATTAATAACAAATCTAAACCATCTTCTGACTAATTAACTTTCCGATTAATTAATTCTGTCTGAAGATAATTTAGACTAAATCGAAAATACACAATCTTAAAATGTGTTTTTATTGATCGAAATAAAATAAATCACATATTAGTATATTACAGGATTAGTATATTCAGTTAACTATAGAGAACTTTAGCAGGGGCCGGTTGTACGAAGCCCGTTTAGCCTATCCGGTGGATAAATCGAAAATATCGATCAAGTCTATACATTCATCGAACAACCAAGCTAAAATATTTCAACTTGAATAGAACAATTATGTTTGCAACTACATATTAGGTGCATAAGATTTAAGTTCAATCATTCCCAAAATGTGTGAAAGTGTTTTTTAATTTTGGCTTATCCACCGTTTCAGGTAAACGGCCTTCGTACCCAGCAATATACTGTATATTAGGGTTAGGGCAAGGGTTTGTAGGACATGCCTATATTAGTGACCTTAGATATCTCAGCGAGGATTGCTCACTTCTTCACAATGTTTTGCCTGAAAGCCCTACAACTGTAATATGTTCATGTTTATAGCAGAAGGTGTTAGTAGATGGAATACTCGAGCAGAAATTTATATACATTTTTAGACCTAACCAGGAGCAGTTGCGAAAAATGCAACTTAGGCCCTCTGGCAGGAATTAAATTGCGACCCTGCGATTCCGGTGCAGCGCTCTAACCAACTGAGATTGTCATCTCGAAAATTTCAAAAATACTTCATACATAAGAAATAATCTGTTGAATAAATTCGAGTTTTAGTCCCAGTTATAAACAAGAATGTTACAAGGTTGACAACTCAAGGTTGTAACAATATTGTTATATCAAGCATGTAACGGACTTGTTGATAATGCCATCAAGCTTGTTACAATTTGTTCCATACTTGTTGACAACTTGGGACAAGCAGTGCGGTGACAACTTGTTGACGGCTTGTTGGCAGACTTGTTACAAGATGTGAGATTATTGTTACAACCTTGAGTTGTCAACCTTGTAACATTCTTGTTGTATCATGGCTGTGACAGACCTGTTAGAACAACCTTGTAACAAGTCTGATAATGCCATCAAGCTTGTTACAAGTTGTTAACAGCTTGTTCCAAACTTGTTACACAACAACTGGGAACAAGCAGTGCGAAGACAACTTGTTGACAGGTTGTGAACAGATTTGCAACAACTTGTTTGCAGACTTGTTACAATTTGTGCGTTTTTATACGCGTGTAAAACAACACTGATATGAGAGTAACTTATCGAAACTTGCTAAGCTACGACCTCCCGTGGTGGCGAGCTCAGCCAAGAGCTGTCGCCGTGTCGCGTGCGACGGGTTTTATACAAACAAAGAGATAATAGACAATTCAAACTATGGAGTATATAATTACGTACAAAATTTTCTAAAATTTCTTTGTTTAAGGCTATTTTGTACCTTGTCCATGGTCACGATTAGGAAATCGTTCGTGTTGCTATTGTTTTACATGTCGACACCTTACTAACTTTTTTGCCTAACTCATTTCGTAGCAATTTAAGTAAGCATAGAAAATTAGAAGTAAAATTGCCTATGTCACATGATTGACTTAGGCAAAAATCTGACTGAGATCTGAGAGCACATGCATAATTGGAAAATCGACATACATACGTGTGTAGGAGTTGTATTACACTTTGGAAGCCTGGCTAAGTCAAACAACTAAAATTCTTCAAAACTGACTTAGGCAGATAAGTTAGTGAGCTATCGATGTGTAGAAAATGGACATTGTAGACAACAATATAGGCATGAAGTGTTTGTTTGGTCACTGATGCGAACTTTTCAGCACTCCCTACAAAGAGTAGCATTAAATGACCATGCTTCAATAAAGAATGTTCCTGTTCCATTCGTTAGTCTTTAAGGCGATATAAAAAATCTTTGTGCAGTTTCGAAGCCCATTCGAGCGCCATTCAACCGTTTGTTTCTTGTGTAAAATATTTGAAATTTGTCCGCTTTAGGACCTGGTCTTGATATTAACTTTGTTTAAACCTTTTGATATACATTTCTAAATTACTACATTATCTATCTTTCAGGTGATACAGCGTGCAGCCCATAGGCTAGATTAGGGTTAGAGTTAGGTTTGAGATTAGGATTACAAGCCGATTAGGAATAGTTTTGGGTAGATATCGCTCTGTTTAAATTAAATTGAAGATGTTAAAATGAAGATTAACCCCATTCCTCTATTTCAGGTAATACAGCATGTACCCCATAGACTGAATTAGGGTTAGAATTAGGTTTGAGATTAGGATTACAAGCCGATTAGGAATAGTTTTGGGTAGTTATCGCTCTGTTTAAATTAAATTGAAGATGTTAAAATGAAGATTAACCCCATTCCTCTATTTCAGGTAATACAGCATGCATCCCATAGACTGAATTAGGGTTAGAATTAGGTTTGAGATTAGGATTACAAGCCGATTGGGAACAGTTTTGGGTAGATATCGCTCTGTCTAAATTGAAGATGTTAAAATGAAGATTAACCCCATGCATTCATCTATTTCAGGTAACACAGCATGCACCCCATAGACTGAACTAGGGTTAGAATTAGGTTCGAGATTAGGATTACAAGCCGATTAGGAACAGTTTTGGGTAGATATCGCTCTGTTTAAATTGAAGATGTTAAAATGAAGATTAACCCCATGCATTCATCTATTTCAGGTAACACAGCATGCACCCCGTAGACTGAACTAGGGTTAGAATTAGGTTCGAGATTAGGATTACAAGCCGATTAGGAACAGTTTTGGGTAGATATCGCTCTGTCTAAATTGAAGATGTTAAAATGAAAATGAACTCCATTCTTTTATTCCAGGCAATACAGCTTGCATCCCCTGTGAAGACGGGTACATCTCAAACAACGATAGGACCGGGTGTGTTAAAGTCGACGAGGACTTCCTTGAATGGCAATCTCCATTTGCAATCATCGTGCTCGTGTCTTGCTTTCTTGGCTTCATTCTCGTTCTATTCATCATCGCCGTCTTTCGGAAATACTCGGCAACAGCCGTGGTGAAGGCGTCCAATCGCGACGTCTCCCTACTCCACTTGACATGCCACGCGCTCCTGTTCTTGCTCCCACTCCTGTACATAGGTCGCCCGAGCGTGGCGACGTGCATAACACGCTTAAATTTATTCCCAGTCCTTTTTACATTCATCACTGCGATAATGTTCCTCAAGACAGATCGGATCGTGCGGATTTTTAACTCCAAATCGAGGCTAACGAAACGCAGTCGGTTGCTTAGCAACAAAGTTCAATTCGTGCTGACGGTTGTTTTGACGCTATTCCCGGTGATAGGCACGTCTATTTGGCTCGTACTCAGACCGCTGAGCGTCAAAATAGAACCAGCTGAGCCGAAGTACCTTGTATACTGCGAGAATGAGGAGGCTTGCCAAGTCGTACAGTTGGCTTATATTCTACTCCTTGCTTTGCTATGTACATACGAAGCTTTTCATGCCAGGAAACTACCAGAGAGTTTCAACGAAGCGAAATTTATCTGTTTCTCAATGTTCGCATTTGTGTTAATGTGGGTTGGATATATCCCGGTTTGCCTCGACATCACTGGTTCGACTAAACAGTTTATGACATGTCTGTTCATCATCCTGATCAATTTCTTAACAGTAATGCTAATCTATATACCAAAACTAAATATAATTCTCCTTCATCCAGAACACAATCGCCACGAATCATTTAGAAAAGCTACCTTGAGCACCTGTTTAAAAGAGGCACGACGATTGTCACCAGCGGGCTCCCCTACCGCAACCCCTGACCCACAGAGATCGTCAGAAGTCAACCACAACAGTGACAATAATGGTGATGACAATTCACCAGAAACCGACAAAAAAATACGCAGCATTTCGACGCTCGCTGATGTGCCATTTGGAAGTAACGAACAGTTGGTCGCACATCATTTAGGTCTTCCCGAGGCAAAACGACCGAGCAAACATGTGCCGAAATTTGACAATGTGATTCTCACAAAACCTGTCACGAGTGTATAATAATTGATGTTTCTATGTAAATGATTTGATGTTTCTATGCTTTGTATTGTAATGATTGAGGAAAATAGCATAGGATGTTTATATAGTTAAAGTTTTTTAGACGCTTTAGTTCCATAAGATTTAGAACGTTTTTAGATGTAATATTAATTAATGTGTTTACTGATATTATTATTAGCATGACAAAATTACTGGATGCTGATTGGTTGAGAGGAGTACAATTATTTCATTAATTGTACTGCAGTACAATTAATGATTTTCCCCAAAACAAACAAAATGGCGGAAATTTTGTCATGCTAATAATAAACAAGCAAGGTGATGTTGCTCATACAATTATGGATTAATATAGCTGTGATGATGTGTTAATTTTTTTAAAAATCAAACATCACATCACTATTAATTATCCTAATAATTGTCATTCGCCATCGCACTTATTTGTTATTCTGGTGTTTAGATTGCAGCTCAAATAACAAATAGAATTTTAAAGTGTCTTTTTTGAAGATGGAAACTTCGAGTGAAAAGTAAATAAATTTTATGACCTAACCGAACCGGGCACAGTTAGGGAAAAATGTAACTATAAGCTCTCTGGCAGGAATCGAACTTGTGGCCCTGCGATTCCGGTGCAGTGCTCTGCTAACTGAGCTACAAAGTCCAGTTGCCATGAGCTAACCAAATTACTAAGCCATACTAAGTTGATGCCAGTGTTTGGCATAAGGGTAATATTCTAGATTTTGAGCATCTCGCTCGATATACAGTAGAATGTTAAAGGGCTTGTTTGTAGATGGAAATTTGGAACGAAAGGTCTAAAAATGTACAGTTCTCGCTCGAAATTTCTATCTACAAAAACATCCTTTAACATTCTATCGAGCGAGACGCCCAAAATCTACAATACTACTCAAATAGCGAATAGATTGTTTGTTTAGGTAGTACATTCTGCACGTACTCAAAAACCTCTACACCCTTGTACCAATCAGTTTTGTGACTATGGTTAGGGCCAGAGTTCCAAAACATTTTCAACCTTCCTCAGGGTAGGATTTTGGGTTTTCCAACCTTCCTCAAAATAACTGGAAATTTTCCGACATGCAGGCTTTACCTGGGTAGGTTTGCCAGTTGGCCATTGCAGTACTGCTAGTCTGACTGAGTGCTGACTGTTGCTACTACTTGTCCTTTGCCAGGCTTTGCAAAGTTTTATAAAGTGTTTCACTTTCAACCTTCCTCGACCTCAATGCCACTAAAGCTAGTCTGACTGGGTGCTGACTGTTGCTACTACCTTGTCCTTCGCCAGGCTTTGCTTAGTTTTATAAAGTGTTTCACTTTCAACCTTCCTCGACCTCGATGCCACTCCACGGGTGGTACCCGCATAGGCGCAACTCTGGTTAGGGCTTGTGTCCGAGTCACCTTTCCCAAATGTGAATACTGTACAAATGGGTATATTTCCATTAAATATAATAATTTGTACATAAGACACTTTATTTACAATTTATATACACGATTTAGTTTTCCCTTGCGCAATATTTGCTAATGATTGTAAGCTTCCCGCGCATGTGTTCATCTGCGTGCTTCCACTTAATCAACTTCTGTAGAGCATTATCTGCCCAAAACCATAACATAAACTTCGATTTATGTATTACCAAAAGATATTTAAGAGTTGTTACCTTATGTGAAGACATGCAGGCCGATCCATCACTATCTTACCCTTGGTACTCCATGTAAGCTGTGTTATTGTGTCAACAAGCCTCTAGATTTCAATCTCGCAGTTTTTTCATGTCGTTTTTCTAACCCAGTCCACTTCATATTTTCTAACTGCGCCTGCAAGAAAAAGGATAAACATATCAAATGAGGGGTTCCGTAGTTATAGGGCGACTTTCCGTATTACACTCCCGAAATTATGTCACTGTAAGGTTCTGGGTTTTCCCAACCGTCTTCAAAATAACTGGAAATTTTCCGGACATGCAGGCTTTTGCCTGGATAGGTTTGCCAGTTGGCCATTGCAGTACTGCAATCATAGTTAATAGAGAAGGCTGGTTTGGAAGCTGCACGAAAGTACAATGAAACTCATTATCTATGTTGGTTTAGGTTTATGCAAAAATGTAGTTCTTCGTCGTCACGTGTGTATTGTATTTTCACCTAAACAACCAATAACCATGTCAAAACTGGGAAATTGTTTAAGTTACGGATGGGTAAATAAACCAAAACATTGCTATTGGTTGTTTGTGTGAAAATACAATACACACGTGATAATGAAGGACTACATTTTTGTATAAACCTGGACAATAACATAGATAATGAGTTATATTGTACTTTAATGAAGCTTCCAAACCAGCCCTCTCTATTAACTATGCTGCAATGTAGTAGTCTAGTACTTACTGCTTTGCAATTTTTTATTAAGTGTTTCACTTAGTCAACCTTCCTCAATGTCAGTAAACCTTCCTCACGGGTGGTACACCCGCATACCCGCAGCTTTTTTGCAACTCTGGCAACAGGGACATTCAACTGGCTTCATTTTCTGCACCAGTGAACAATTGGCTGCGCTATCCAGTTTACCTTTAAGATCAGTGATCTGAGTACTTTCAATTAAAGCCTGGTTCACACTAGCAATCTTGTCGGCGATTATTCTCCTCCTGACGCATGTGAATGAGTGGACTCACAAACAAAAGTATGTGACCATTATGGGATCGGTTTTACAAAGGCATACGTTGATATGTCATTCGCTCGATCACATCAATCAGGAAGAGAAAAGTCGCCGACAAAATCACTAGTGTGAACCAGGCTTATGCAGCGAAAATTCGGTTCGAGTGAAACTCTCTTATTAAAGAGAACGTTTGAAGTTATGAAGATTGACGTTTGGAGCTTTTCCATATCCCACTTCGTTCTTGAGATATTAAGATGTGTTTGATATGTAAATAACATCACTGTGACATCACACTGCATAATGAATTGTTGGAAAATCACGAATACCTCTGAGATTATTTAACCAATCGCCTTTAAACTGTCATTTTTTTCTGCCTATGGCAGGACACCACACAAGTCATGCAGAGTTTCAAGTGATTTAATTCAATTATATCAAAGATATTCGTGATTTTCCAACAATTCATTATGCAGTGTGATGTCACAGTGATGTTATTTACATATCAAACACATCTTAATATCTCAAGAACGAAGTGGGATATGGAAAAGCTCCAAACATCAATCTTCATAACTTCAAAAGTTCTCTTTAATAAGAGAGTTTCACTCAAACCGATTTTTCGCTGCATAAGCCCTTTAACCAAGCCCTCAACTTACTAGATTCTTAGTAATTTCTTACTACTAATAATAATGTAAGCAGTAACTGACCTTTTCTTGTCGTAGTATTTCTTGTTGTTGTAACGTACGTCGCTTGTTTGTGGTCGATGATTGCCGAGTTATCGATTCACGTTCTGTTGAAATCAATAAAACAAAAAGAATTCAGAGTCTCAGAGGCACAGGGGTGGAAAAAGTATCGGACTGAGTTCCCAGAAAATTCCTAGAATGCCAACCTGTACAACAGTCAACAATCTAGTATTTGATATTAGAGTGTAGACTCTAGAAGCAAATGACCATAAGATATATTTTAGATACACAGATCTAGATATTTGCTGATTTGCAGTGCAGTTGTGAGATCAACAGGGGTTGGAGGGAAAGGGTGGACACGTTTGGCTAAGCTTGTCGTTCTTTGCTAGTTAGCGAACCGCCCGAATATTGACAGAAATTTTTTTGTTGGATCACATTGGTCCAAGAAAGAAACAATTTTTTTCCAGACCTTCAGAGGCATCTTAGCTAAACATAAGAATGCCTGAAGTTATCCTTTGTTCCCCACTAAACATTCTGCTGGACTACTTATGAAGCATATATATCTAGGATAAATTTCCATCTACGAGATGCCCAAAATTCTAGAATATTACCCTTATACCAAGCACTGGCATCACCCTAGTATAGATACATGAACTTGTGGTTGGTTAGCTCTTGACAACTGAGCTCTGAAGCTCTGTAGTGGTAAGAGCGCTGCACCGGAATCGCATGGCCGCAGATTCGATTCCTGCCAGAGGGCCTGTAGTTGCATTTTTCGCAACTGCTCCTGGTTAGGCCTAAATATGTAATATATAGTTTTCGTTCGAAATTTCCATCCACAAACACCTTTCAACATTCTCTTTTATCGAACGAGATGGCCAAAAATCAATATACTCTCGTAGAGTGTTTTTCACTGGCAATAGATTTTCGACAATCACCACATTACAAAATTATATGATAATTGTTATGACACAATACTTAACATTATTATACATTGTAGTCACTACGTGTCTTCTGATTGGCTAATTGCTTACAGTTAAATATGGCAATCACATAACCCTGATAAAGGCACAAGTATGTGATAATTCCGGATATCACAAAACCTCATCCAATAATTGTTAATTCATCGTATGCACACCTGCTCGTCTTTGTTCTAATTTTTGTCTGAGTTCTTCAACTTTCGGATCATTTACTTCTGGTTTTACTGCTTTGCGTTTTTCGTCCAGCCTATAAAACGACGTAGAATAAGCACAGTATATTTTTTAGACGATGCTACTCCGAGTGGCTCCAGTTGCCCGCGGTGGGAATTGAATCCGCGACCTTTGGTTGGACTAGCAAATCAAAGGTCGTGGATTCGATTCTAACCGCGGTCAAGCAACAAACTAACTTTAAACCAAGCGAAAACGGAATATATGATAATAGGTAGCAATAAAAGAGTCAAACAAATAGACACATAATAACACGTGAAAATTATGAAACACGTTCAGTAGACATTTTGAACAAGGTAGGTCTTCCTAACCTACAAACCAGAAGAGGGCATCAATTAGCCATCCTAATGTTATTTACCGGCTTGGAGGTCCGTATAGGGAAATATTTCCCAAGGTCTCAAAAACGGCCCGAGCCCGCTGGGGCTATATTTTTATATAATTTTAAAAACAAAAACATTGGCTCTATGGATTTAAATCTCGCGCGATCCGTACGGCCTCATACGGACCGCTCGCGTAGCCAATCAGATTGCAGGAAACCCTAGATATGAATTTGGACCGCAAAAAAAATAATACCAAATTATTTAACATAAATTTTCACCAATACGGATGAAATTCATGATTACAATACGCATTACCTAAGCCTAATACTAATTACATGAAAAAAGCTTTCGCCTACAGGGGTGCTGAGACTTGGAATAACCTTCCCATTGACTTAAAATCGACAAAAAGTAACTCTGGTTTTAAAACTAAAATCAAACATATGTAAGTCTTGTAAATAGTTGTATTTAGTAGAATCATACTAGTATACTATTGCAAATGCTGTAATTTCATTGGCTACGCTACGCGCTATGTAATTGTCGATAGATAGCGAGTAGCGAAAGAGCCATCTCCTCGGCGCGATTTTTAACGAATTTATTTCAATAAATTATGAAAAACGTTTTGAAACACTGTTTTCTTGCTGGTTTCTACTAAAACAATTAGATTATTCGCTCTCGATTTCTATGAGATGATAGTTCATTCGGGCCCTCATCAACTATCACCTCATAGAAATCTTGAGCTCATAATCTAATTGTTAAATAGTTCATTTAGTTTGAATCTAATCTTTATATATTCTAATTAGTGTATACGGCCTATTGGAAGATCACCCGTCCATTTTTCTTGTAAATATTTTGGTGAAATAGCATCGTAGTTAATAAAGTTCAATAAACTTCAATTATGTTTAATTATGTTTAATTATGTTCAATAAAGTTCAATAAAGTTCAATTATGTTCAATTATGTTCAATTATGTTCAATTATGTTCAATTATGTTCAATTATGTTCAATTATGTTCAATTAAGTTCAATTATGTTCAATTAAGTTCAATAAAGTTCAATAAAGTTCAATAAAGTTCAATTCTTCAGTTTGCCCAGTGTGGAGCCAAATTTATTTACCCGAGTTCTATACACCACAATCATTAGATTTAAGATCATAAGATATATATATGTTATTTACCGGTTGCGAGGTCCGTATAGGGAAATATTTCCCTGTACGGACCGAACAAGCCGGTAAATAATTTTTTTTTTATATAATTTTAAAAACAAAAACATTGGCTCTATGGATTTAAATCTCGCGCGGTCCGTACGGCCTCATACGGACCGCTCGCCTAGCCAATCAGATTGCAGGAAACCCTAGAATATGAATTCGTGCCGAACCGACTTGACGTCGTAGCTCAGTTCGTAGAGCATTGGACTAGCAAACGAAACGTCAAGCAATTTCAGCTTGCCCGATGTGGAATCACTCGGAGTAGCATTATTAAACACAGTATAGACTACAACCCCTAAGCTTACTTGAAGTACCGTAGTAGATTTTAACAGGGTTCCCGAGAAGAGGGGGTTGGGCAGGGCATCAATTAGATTTTCTCCAAGTCTGCCTCTCAAAGGGATTTTTATTTGAGAGTTATAAAGGGCGCGCGAAAATGCGGGCGGGAGGAATTTAAAGGCGGGCGGGGAGGCGAGAAATAAAAATCCCTTTGAGAGACAGACTTGGAGCAAGTCTAGGCAGCAATTTGCTTCTGGACCCGGAAATGGTATAGGGACCCAAGTTGAGATGACACAGGCCAGGACTTCAGAGTGGGCCGAGAAGCCTTCTGTAATATAACACTATCGCTATAACAGAATATACGCAGGCATTGTAAAGATTTTAGTTACGCTTAATTACCTCAACATGGCTTCATTTTCTTGTTCTTCTCTACACTTGGATATCTTTGCTAGAGTCTTCATTAACATTTCGTCTTTCTCCTGTAATTGAAGAGTAAAACTGTGTAACCAAAGTCTGCAGAATACAGAAGAAGCCGGCTAAGGGCGATAGAGAACATTTTTCGATTCTGTTTTTGAAACCATTTTTAATTCAAAGAAAACAAGCAAGTAACTTTGCCTACGGCCCCACACACCAAGCCTGGAGAAGGTTGTGGAGAAAAACTACTTCTATTGTTGGTTTTCACCAACGGATATAGAATTGTACAATATATTCTATTATTCGTCATCAACGAACCATCAACTTACGACTTTAGATCTAAGGATATCATCTCTTTTCTTCTCAAGTTCTTCTTCTTCAGCAGTTCGTAATAAACTTAATCTTTCTCTTAACTGAAGTGAGAAATGAGGTGAATAATAACTTATATTTTAATAACCTTTCCACCTCTTTTAACTACAGACAAAAACATCATTACCACCACCATCGTCATCACGCCCACCACCATCACGATCATTACCTCCACCACCATCATCGCCATCACCATCACCACCATCATCATTATCACCACCATCATCATTACCTCCACCACCATCATCGCCATCACCATCACCACCATCATCACCACCATCATCATTACCACCACCATCATCACCATCACCAAAATCACCATCACCATCACCATCACCGCCATCATTACCACCGCCATCATTACCACCACCATCATCACCATCATTATACCACCACTATCATCATCACCACCACCATCACCAAAGGGAATAGCAAATTTTACTTATTTTGAAGGCGTCCATTAGTAGTGTAACTTTAGAAGCCTTGCAATTATGAAAATTGCTTGCTTTAATTGAAGTAATTTGCACTAACACAATAGAATACCAAATAATCTCGAATTATAACAACCAACAGTACCTCTGCGATGGACAATTCATTCAGAAGTCCCGCACCTGAAGTTTCCGTCAGATCAACATACTAGATTAAAAGAAAAAATATTACAACACCATCGTCAGTTCATTCAGATAACAATGGAAAGATCTATGTTGCAAAAAATATTTTTTCATCATTCTTTGTAACCCAACACAAGCACGGGTCGTATACACTGTACACTAGTGGAGTACCTCACATGCATGTCATACAAGTATTAGAATTCATGTGAATAGAGTTAACTCTTCCTGGTGATCTATAATGTTGTAAACTGTAAACAATTCTTTATATTTTGACTACTTTATATTTTGACTATTTTGTATCACTGCATGTTAAACATCTAATTGATAAATGTTTCCTAATTCTAAGGTGCCCAACACTTTATAAGCTTTTATAGCTTCTTGTTGCGTTTCCTTACCAAACTTCCTAACACAGGTCATCTCGTATTTAATACTTTTTCCTCTCTCTTAATTGTATTTTTTTTCTTTTTTTGTATTGTATTTGTATTGTATTTTTTGTTTGGTTAAAATTTAATAAATTGAAAATTAATAAATTGAATCTCAGTTAACCTATAGCTGAAGAATATGGAAGCACTGGTGGCAGATGCAGGTAGAGCGTTGCTCCTTACATCTAAGTTAAGCTGGCTATACAGCAGGTCGAGGGCAGGGATTTACTTCGGTTGGGTAACTTCCCTGTGCTTGATAAACTCAAGTAAGTTGAGATCAGTTGGTTCTCTCCTGTGCTTCGAGGATTTTTCTCCGGGTACTCCGGTTTTCCTCCCTCGCTAAGAACTAACCCTTAGGTATTAACCATAACTAACTACCACTCGGAGGCCTTTGCCAATCGAGTTGTAACATCTGTTAAGGCTTTTCACCTCAGAGTGATAAACGCAATGGTCATTGCCAAAAAAATAAATTGCTAAAATAGAAATGGGCACAAATTTCGGTAAGGTTTGTGAGAGAAGCCAGTGCACCATGCAATGAAAGTCACTGTCAAAGTCAATCTCGTTTCTACAGACTCACCTTGAACCTAATAACAGGAACACTTTCAATCGCTCTAATTTTGGCAATTAACGACACTTTCTGACGCATTTCTTCTTCCGCCTACAAAACCACGAAAAAAATCTTTGTCAAAACAATAACATTAGATATACTCCATTTCTGCGTCAAAGCATTCCGCGTGCTAATTAGGGACTGAGATTGATATTCAAAAATAATATGGAATTGCTATTTCCATAGTATTTTTCCATGTTATATCCATAGTGTTTCCAATAGTATGAAAATGGCAATGAGTATGGAATTAGTACAGTATTTTGCCATTTTCATACTATTTCCAACTAGGATCCGTACAATTTCCATAGTAAGGATTTTGAAAAGAATTTCCAGTGATACCTTACCCATGTTATCGTAATGGGCTATTCCATTTACAGTAATATCTGCACAGTCCCTGTCGAGGACAGCTGGAATTCTTCAAGGGTACCCCATAATTGAGCTGGAATTCCTCATGGTTCCCTTTTGATCTGGAATTCCTCAGGGTAAGTGTTTTGAGCTTAGAATTCCTCAGGGGTAAGTGCTTTTAGACTGGAATTCCTCAGGGGTAAGGTTTTTTTAGCTTAAAATTCTTCAGGGGTAAGTATTTTGAGACTGGAATTCCTCAGGGGTAAGTGTTCTGAGACTGGAGTTCCTCAGTGGTAAGTGTTTTTAGACTAGAATTCCTCAGGGGCCGGTTGTTCAAAGCTCGATTAGCACTAATCCTGGATTAGCGTTAACCCATGGCCGTTCATTTAAAAACTTTAGAAAACAAAACTTCTATTGATCCAGAAAAGATTTCTGGAAAAACATATTCAACTTTAAAATAAGCTGTTGGGAAGTTTGATTTGAAGATTTTCGTTAATCCAGGGTTGGCTAACCGGCTTTGAACAACCAGCTCATAGAATATATTTCAGTGGCTTTGGACACTTCGCGCGGAAAATATTGAGTGCGAACTTGGAGTTTAGCAACATATAATCACACATTTGCTATTTATCTCAATTCTTAAAACATTTTTGGCTTTTATTTCATGCAAGTTATAAATTATAACCTATCAAGGCTTTCGCGATCGTAAAATCATTGATACAACTTTTCAGCAATCACTCAAAGGCTTTGAGAAATTATGGGGGGGGGGGCACCGCCCTCCTTCGCCCCCTCCCCCCTAGTGTCCGCCACTGGGCATAACTATGAGGAACGTGTATCCTCGGCAGGGGGTGTGCGGATATTAAATGGAATAGTCCATTCCGGTTTACTTCGGTATATATCATCTATAGGACTAATGTTATCCTGTACATAATGAGTGTTAAGAAATCTTATCATAAACTCACTTCTTCCAAAGCCCGTTTCATGATTTCCTGACTCTCTTTATTTACTTCTTGTACTGGAGAAAAATGAAAGACAAAATTCATTTATAAAACTAAGTTAATCGGCCGTGGACAGGATACTATACTGATGGGCCATATAGAGAAGAATCGGCATGAGACAAAAATTCTTACCAAGTTTCTGTTTATAAGCCTGAAGACGTTTTCTTGCTTCCTTAGTATTCTGATGACCTTGCATTGTTTCTTCAATCAAACGTCTGTTGGAAAAAGTGGCAAATATGGTAAAAAATATCTCATATATTGTAAATTTACCAAAAGTTTAAATACTTTGTACTTATTGAAAGGATGACTTTAAATATTACTTCTAAACTGCTCTACCAAAGATCCAACAAGGGCCATCCCTTTTTGGTGTAGTGTTACTATGGAAGAAAACTTAAACTAACCTCTCTTCAACCAAACGTCTGTTGGAAA